>DF237036.1:60013-213846 GCA_000708835.1 Klebsormidium nitens
CTTGTGGCATGTCGAAAATGGTTAGAAGGACCTGTGCAAAGGAAAGACGGCCGTTTTCTTTGCGTTTCTGGTCTTTCTAGAGACTGGTTCGAGGAAAGCTTGTGTCTTGGGAAGAGGGCGTCTGCGATTTCGAGGTTGCACAGGTACTAAACAACTCGGTTGAGGCGGGCTTCTTGCGGCATATCGAGCATGGTCGGAAGAACCTGGCCGGGGGGGACGGTAGATTTAATTGCAGCTTTTGAACTTTTGTTGACGAAAATTCGGGCGGATGGGCGTTGGAGGCTCAGAAATCTGGTTAGAAGATGACTTAAAGGAAGGCGCGCTTCTTGCGGCCGGTCGAGCATCGTCAGAAGGACCTAGAAAGGAGAATCGTGACGGTTTCTTTGCCTTTCCGGTCGGTTGTGTAAGACTAAATTCTGAGAAGCTTCTTTTGTAAGATTGGAACTACCATGATATCTCGCGGGTGCGTACGTTGAGAGTATGCAAGTAGAGGCGCGCTTCTTGATATGAGTCCAGCATGGTCAGACTGACCTTGAGACGAAAACGACGGCCGGCTCTTTGCGCGGATGTATTCTCATGATCTACAGCGCCCCGTGTTCCATACTGGACCCGCCTAAGCAGAAGCAATTACATTGCATGAATAGTAAGCTTTAGGAATTCGAATCTACCAGCCTGGGACGGGTAGGGTTACTTTGGGGGCTTTAGGGTGGGTACGGGTGAGGAGCCGGTGAGTTTTGTAGGTTAATGTTTGGTTTGGGCTTACCTTTCTTGAATCTTCCTATTCCTATAGCGTCGCGATGTCTTAACAAGGCTGTTCTGCTAGGAAACTTCGCAAGAGGGTTCTCTGGACCGGCAAGCTCAGCAGATGTCCGGAACTACCAGTGAAGGTAGTTTCAGAAGGAAGAACATAGAGACTTATACCTGCATCGCGTTTTCCCCGTTCCTGAACACGACCAGGTTATGCTTGACCAGGTCGTTTTCCGCGAGGCTTGCTTCCGGCAGCTGCTTCAGTTCTGCTTCCGCTGCCTTTCCGTTGTACAAGCGGAAGTGGTTGCACGCCTTCAGGTTGACCGCGAGCGCGCTCTGAGGGTTGGCTTGTAGATACGCCTGGAGAATCTCCAGGCTGACGTCATAGTAGTCGAGCTTGCAGTAGCAGAGGGCCACGTAGACATTCAGCGCCAGAAAGTCCCTGTGGCAAATCAAAGCGCGCTATTGACTTTGGTAAACAATAGCTAACGTCATTTTTGCAGTAAGGTGTTTTTGCAGACGTCATGCTGAAGTGCCTAAACGATTTGCAGGCTGACGTCATAGTCGAGCTTGCAGTAGCAGAGGGGCCACGTAGACATTGAGCGCCAGAAAGTCCCTGTATCAAGTCAAAAGCGTGCTCTTTGACTTAGATACAGAAGCCGAGATTAATGATATAGATCAAAAGCGTTTGTAGACTCGTCATGCTGAAATGCCAGAACGATCTCCAGGCTGACGTCATAGTCGAGCTTGCAGTAGCAGAGGGCCACGTACACATTGAGCGCCAGAAAGTCCCTGTGGCAAAATAAAAGTGGCACTGATATACCTGTACAGAAAACTTGTTCAACGTCTTTGACGACGCGATACGGTGAAATGGCTGGGGGGATCTCCAGGCTGACGTCATGTATGTTGTTCAATGAAGGACACGACAGATAAACTTCAGGCCTCGAGATTCTTATGGGGCTGTTGGAACCTTCCAAAGTACTGGGGATTCATAACGCCGAGCGCATTTGTCATGACACAGGGGGGATGTAGGTCAAGGCCACAAGGAACCCGTAGCTCACAAATATCTTCTCTAGTTAGATTAGGGGACTCAAGCTTTGCTGCAAATGCAGTAATTCTCTCAGACACCTTTCCGTTGCTGTTTAATCCTGGGTCCTTTCAGGGGTTGCATCGATAGTGTGCGCTGTAGAGGCTCGCGCTTGGCCAGCGCTTACGATTTCGGCGACCGAACATGAAACATAGACCAACAAATCTACTAAATAAAAGCGTATTGCAATATCAAGCAGGTGTCATTGTCCAGTCGCATCGCCCTCTCCTAATGGCATTTCAGATGATGCACTTTGGCGAGATTGTGCTGGCCCTTTCGCAATGTCCACGTAGCAGTCGAGAAGGGCACAAAGAAGAAGAGGAGGCTAGCGTAGTTTCCACCGGAATCTTCGCTTCGAAAACGTCAAACGAAAGAGGACTATACGAAATAGTCAAGGAGAGGCCAAGAGACGACCATCGCCTGTTCTCCAACAACAGCCGTGTGTAGCTTTCCGCAGCTTCTTGGTAACTCTCCAATGTCAGTGCATGCTAGTTAAACTGAGCTAGCAATGCTGCACCCTTTGCGTGAAACCTCAATGACGAACCACCACCTCGAACGCCAGAAAAGCTGGATCAGAGAATGAAGAACTGAAGGAGACTCTTGCCTGTACTTTGGAAGAAGTCTCTTGTATTAGATGTCCGTCGCCTCTTGATGGTGGCTTCAAAGAGAGTGCATGCTGGCAAATTTAGCTTATGCTTGCTCGCACCGCTTCAGGAGATAATACTCTGATCCCGGGACTGAAACAGAAGAGCGAATGATCCGTGGAGAAAGACTTGCCTGTTCTCCAACAATAGCCGTTTGTAGATGTCGGTCGCCTCTTGGTAGTGGCTCCCCAGATAGTGCACACTGGCAAGACTCAACAAGTACGTGCTCGTCCCTTTCAACGAATAATACTTTGCCGAGCCACGATCACTTCTCAGGAGTGAATCAGCAGAATGGACCTCAGAAGTGAATCAGCGAAATGGACCTCCACGATCCGTGAGGAGACTTGCCTCTTTTCTCAATGAGCAATCTTTGTAGGTGTCCTTCGCCTCTTGATGGTGGCTTCGTAGAGTGCACGCTGGCAAACTCAGCAGATACCCGCTCGCGCCCTTTCAGAAGACAACACTCCGATCCCGGGACTGAAGCGGGAGAACAAAGAAACCATGAAGAGAGACTTGCCTGTTCTCTAAAAGTATTCTCTTGTAGATGTCCGTCGCGTCTTGGTAGTGGCTCCGCAGATAGTGCACGCTGGCAGGACTCGGCTGAAACTTGCTCGAACCCTTTCAACGAATAGTACAACTGCCGACTCACGAATCTGTTCCAGATGTGAACGAGCAGAATGGACAATTCCAGAGGAGACTTGCCTGTTCTCCAGAAGAAGTCTCTTGTACTTGTCCGTCGTTTCCTTGATAGTGGCTCCGTAGATATTGCGCGCTGACCAAAATGAGCTTGTACTTGCACGCCCCCTTCGAATGACTTCAACGACAAAGCACGAAAGGAACGCGCAACGGAACCAGATGGCAGATGGCAGATGGCACCCTGAACGAGACTTGCCTGTTTTCTAGAAGAAGTCTCTTGTAGATGTCCGTCGCCTCTTGATAGTGGCTCCGCAGATAATGCACACTGGCCAAACTGAGCTGGTCTTCCAGGCTGTCCGTCAGTTGCTGGTGGAACTGCATCAGCTTCGCCTCATCGCCCGACTTATGTGCCAAGTGAAAGAGAAGCCGCGTTTGAAGAGGGTTCTTCGGACCTGCAAAGCAAAGTACTTGGATCCTTACATCCTTACATCCTACATCATTGCGGTTATTTCTAACATCGCTTGCTGTCAAGAATTGTTAGTATCTGTCAGTTCCTGGCGAAACTGCATCAGCTTCGCCTCATCACCCGACTTATGCGCCAAGTGGAACAACAAGCGCGTCTGGAGGGGCTTCTTGGGCCCTGTGATTCTGTAGATCCAGAAGATGGGAATTCTAGACAACAATCTTCTTTTTGGTCTAAGATCCAGCTTCGCTTACTCGAAGTCTGCATCAAGAGCAGATTCTTGGGGCCTGTGATTGAAACGTCTGGATCAATCAGTGGCAAGAAACTCAGTGAACAAGAAGTCCACAATGCCGTCGAAAAACCAAGGCAAATGTTCGCTTCGCACACGCACTACTCTAAACCTCCCTACCTAAACAATCCGACCGTCCCAGCACTGTCTTCGCGTTGTTCGCTGAGCTTAGGTTTCTATTTATAATTCAAAGCGGTGAATAGAGGGTAAGGGCTATGGTGCGATATGTGATTGCAAACTTGATTGAATTGAAAGATTTGCATCAGCGTCGCCTCCCTGCGTGACTTGTCAAACGAGAGAGGCGTCTGGAAGATCTTTTAGGGCTCGCAAAACGACAGGGCTCGGGTATTGTAAGTCGTCACCACCTTCCGCAGACGCTCAAAGCTCGGGCTGTGACGACTTTCATGGAGGGGGTGACGTTCTGAAAGTTGTTGTCCGACTTGTGCACAGAAAGGAACAAAGATGCCTTCTATTCGCAGCGTTCTTGAGTCCAAAAACAAAAAGGTTCCGCTATAGTAAGATCATCACGCCCCTCTGATGCAGCCAATTTCTCTCCCATGCTGATTCCCGTTCGTCTTTTCTGCTTTGCCTTTCTCTCCCTTGAGCAGTCAGATCCAAGCCAGAACCTCCCTCACCTTTCAGCGCTTCTTCCTCCGCCTCCTTATAACGCCCCATGTGGTATAAGCAGGCAGCCGCATAGCTATGGTACATCCCATCTGCGTGTGGCTGCTCAGCCAGCTCCTTATAGATGGCCAGCGCCTTATCGTGTAACCCATAGTGGAAGTAGCTGTACGCTAACCACTCTGAGGTCTTTGGATCCTTCTTGTCAGCCTGCAGTTACATGGAACGGGTGGTTGAGAAAAGCTGAGATTTTCTAGAGAGCGCAAATTTGAAAAGCACTTCAGCTTGGCTGTCAGCGAGACGCATTGATTCCAATGGACTCCTTCCAAACAGGCTGCACAAGAGCGTTCAAGTCCGAAGAAGCTGGGTTTTGGCACTTCAATGTAAGAGCGTTAACTGCCTGTGTCAACCTGAGAAACTTTGGTGTTTAACCAAGCCGGTCAATGATCTTCTCATTAAAGTTGCGACCATGCCAATGCTGTGTAAGGAGGGAGAGCATTACCAAATTGGCCTCCGAACAGGTCCTGATGTCTCCACTGACGAGCCCGGTATGCCTCAGGCGGTTCTCAATAGGAAAATTTTGATCAAGCTGGTCAAGGTCTACCCCAAATTTGGGAGCAAGCAATCAGTCGGAACCGTCACTGAAGTTGGCTGTCACCAAGACATTCTGACGGAAATCAAGTTCGATTAATCAGCGCTACTTCACAAGCCAGTAGCTAGTGGGGTTACATGCAAAGATTTCAAGTCCTTCTAAGCAAGGGAAAGCTTCCTTCTACAGCCTATTCCGAGCACCCTGCTACTTACAGTATTGTCTAATTCCAATTGGCTACAATCAGCTACAAACCGACCAGTCTAGATTGACTTCGCACCAAAAGTCGGAGGTTCCTTGGAAGAAGCTGTAATGGTAAGCTTGAAGGATCAGCTCACCAGTCGGCGGAACTCCAAAAGTGCGACAGCCCCTACATAGTCCCGCTTTTGCAGCAGCTCCTCGAGCTCTGGGACCTTTGGCTTGGAGTCACGCTGCGTTTTATCTGTCTGCGCACCCGCCGTGCTCCTTGCTCTAGAGAGTATCATGGTGCTTCCTGGCAATGATTACAGGCCAGAATGGATCAACCTTGCAAGCCCCATCTACACTTAAAGAAGGACTCTGCCTGGCAGTCGGGACCTTAGGCAATTCGGTCTCAGACCCTGCTGAGCTGACCAAATCGAAAACATTGAATTGACCAGGTGGAGACACAGGCTATTTAATTTAGGAGCCAAGTTGTGCGATCTTTTTTCACAACTTAGTCTTTTTGTGTCACATTGCTCAAATCCCACGCAGGCCCCTGCGGACTGGTCCAGATGATGTATACTCTACCAAAATGGGCTTGCTTTCTTGGCCCAGCAAGTGTGTATGCGTGGCTCGAATCGAGCTCCTTCACAGGTGGTGCCTGGTCTGCCAACTGATCTATGCACAGCGCTTGCTTCTGGCGTAATTTAAGATGCCTGGAAGAAGTGAGAGGCAGCTGTTGGTTCGAAAGCAGGGGCACTGAGAAGTTCACATCAAGCTATCAGCTGGCCATTGTCCGGTCACGACTTTGAAGAGTTCTGATCAAAAGCTGAAGGCTGAAGCAGCTCTCTTCTTGCACACGAGGATTAGGGTTCGCAGATGCTCCAAGGCCGTTTCGACGCGCGCTGTGCGCGCAAAATTACAAGGATTTCACAAATTAATCTACCGGTACTCGCGTAGCGTTACCGTTACGTACCGTTCGTACCGCCGGCTTCTTTTGACCGCAGCAATCATTCCGAGAATTTCCGACCCATAAACGGTCGGACGGTGGCCCCATATTACCCCCGGCCACGTTGCATCGAATAGGCGCTGTAAACCAACCACAGTATCGACTGTAGAGTGCAAACCCCAAACAAGCATGCGGCCATACACCGGTAGCGGGATTCTTGACAACCCGCCGAGCCATTTTTAACCGGATGGACCGGAAGCACAAGTTGTCAGTACATTATTCGGTTATTCGGTATATTCGGTTTGAATCATCTCCACTTAAATGCTCATATCGTAATCTGCAGCGGGCCGCGGCCAGTAAGATCGTGAGTCCAAGTCGGGCCCGCGCCGCCCTGTTTTTTATGCGAAAATTAATGAGAGCTTCGAGTGACGTCACCAAAGATTCGGAGAAAGACCAGCGGTAAACCGCTGCCAAGTGGCACCATGTAAAGCTCAGATGTTCTCTCATCCGTTCGATGTAGAAGATCGCCATTAAGGCTTGATCGACAGACCAATCACAGCCATGTATCTAGATTATGGAATAGAAAGTTGCGGTTCAGTTTGCAGGACAGGTGGCGGGCGTTTATCAAGAATGCAGAGCTTCCGATCCGCACTGCAGGCTGCAGCACGCTGCACAGGCAGAGTTTCGTGCCGCAGCTTCGTGAGAAAGCTCCCTCCATCCAGGCGTTGCAGGGAGTTCTTCAAAAAATTTGAAGAAAGCTGCCAATGGCAGTGGAGACGCGGTAGGACAGTTTTGCTGCCGAAAGCATACATTAATCTGAAGGCCGCCCGCAAGCTGAGGATCAAGAGGTCTTCCAGGTTGGGACAGAGAGGGGGACAAGGGTCCTTCTCTAGAATGATTGATCATCCTGACAAGGAAGGGTGCTGCAGACTGACGGCTTTTCCACCTTGCGTAGATGGTAAAGCTGGCCCCACGTAACTTTGAATTGTAGTGAAGGAGGTTGGTCCATCAATCGTTTCTCCTCCTCCTAGGTGCAACATTGTCAACTTAGTTGGCTCGTAATTTGTTTTAGGAGCAAAGGAGGCGCCGCGCTGGCTCAACAGCAGCTCCTTGAGTACCTGGTAATGCATTGATGCTTCCTGGCATTTTAAGTACCTGCCAGGTGTCGGAAAAAAAGTGACAGCTGTCACGGTTGCGTCAAGCTTTCAGCAGAAGCTGAAATGGACTCCCGCCCACCCTCAAGCCAGGGGGTTGCGGTGGGATCTTTAGAGCCAAAGTCCGCTAGGGTACTTTGCAGCATAGGCGGGGAGATCCTATGGAATATCCACAAGGGATGCTACATCTACTCAGGGGGCGACACTCGCATCTGGACGCTTGAGCGCGACATCAGCTTCCGTGAGCTCATGGCAAAGTTGAGCGCTTATTACCACACGGTGTCGTTTGTAAAGTACCAGCTACCAGACTTGGACCTTGACACATTGGTTTCGGTGTCGGGAGACGAAGACGTGGATATGATGATGGACGAGTACGAATTGGCGGAAGGGCGGGGAAGGCGGTTGCGGTTGTTTCTGTTTCCTGTGGACGAGGGAAACTGGTGGTGGGAAAGGAAAAGAGGAGCTGGGTCGCGGGATGTATCGCCGCGGGTGAGCTTACATACATTCAACATAGAAATGCGCTCACAAGTTCAACAATTTTCCTTCAACTGTTCTCCTGTTTCTTTTGCTATGGTCGTTTCTAGTTTGTGTTCGTATGAGAGTAGGACGAGTTGTATTTCATGGCACTTTCCTCTTATTCTCACAAACAGACTACTTCTCTTATTGCGACCATCTTAAATCCCTGTCTGTGCGCTTGTTCTCTTCCTCTGCACGTATTTCTGATTGATGTTTGGGTGTTGTTGTCCATAATGACGATCCAAGTTGTTGTGTTACTTAGTTGCATCATTGTCTGATGGGTCTGGTTGTCCATTTGTCACTTCGTTTTACGGAGCTGGGTTCCACTGCAGTTTGCCTGTCATGTCATACTCCTTTGCATAGGACTCTCTGCCCAGCTAGCTTTTCTCTTTTACCTGTTTCTTTGAGCAGAGTTTGTGTGATGAGGCCTCTTAGTCTAGCATAACTGTTAAGATGACAAGTCTAAAATGGGTCGCACCTCAATTATTCTGGCCTGATGTATGCGGCATGGCAGGTTGCGAACAGGCATGAGGATTCCCTTGTACTATTCGGACATTGATTGAAGAGCAAGCCCCAGCTGCTCAGCTTGGAGAGGTCTCTGTTTTTGCGCGCATCGCTTTCAAAGGGGTTTTCAATCCTTGGGAAGCTCCTGGGCTTTGCTTGCGGAAACTAAAAATTCAAATTGGTTGTCTTTGCGAAGGAGACGGCCTCGATGCTCCATTTTCTCTTCTCTGACAAGGAAGAAAGAAGAGCATGTTCTTGTTTCTTTTCATTTGCAGCCATCTATACCTCTGACGTCAAATCTATCTTGCAGGGAATGATATCGCGACCGGTGTCTCCTCTAGAAGCCCTCCTTACCCCCCGTTCCGGAAGCTCCGCCAGCCCCCATCTTCTATCCTCAAAGAGCCTCTCGGACCTCCACGTGGGCCATCACCTATCCACCACGAGGCATACCCTATCCCCACCTCGGAACCATTCCGGCCGCCCCCCCCCTTCCAAGTCCCCCATTTCCTCCCCCCGCCACGTGGACTGGAGACGTTCTCACGGACTGTCCCCCCCAAAAGTGAAAAGCATCAGGGTGACCCCTCGGCGCTGCAGCAATTCCTCGCCGGAGATTCTGGCAGACTGGACTATGCTGAATGCACTACCCCCCCAGAAATTCGAGGATCGCTCGGCGACGACGTCCCCCGGGTTGATTGACTGGAACCTTTCCCCCCGGCCTGCGAACGGGCACTCTGGGTCAGCGGCACTTTCCCCGAGGCCCCCCCGCATTCACACAGGGCGAATGTGAACAGTTACTGAGAAACCTTAGTCTCATGAACCCACGATTCAAAGACCCCACAAAATTCAAAATTGGAGGAAAGTCAAAACACCGAAGCTCGAAACAGCTGGGGGCTTGGTAGTTTCGTGAATGGACGTCATCGATTTGCCCCGCACATGCAGCGGCAGTGGGGCACTGAAACACGGGGAGACCCTCGGCGTCAACCCATTAACCTTCTTGGTTAACCGCCAGGTTAGCATGCCCTTTGATGGCCTCTCGTGTGTCTCAACGCACCCTTTATTATTCCTATACGGATCTTGTTTACGTCAACAGTCGACAGCTAGCTTGCAGGAGCGGCTGCCAACACGTTCGACCTCAGCTGCGAACGAATTGAGTGATGCATACTTGAGAAACTCAGTAAGTCGGGTTTGATTGCTCAATGATTGCTTTGAACGTAATGAGTTACACCTGAGAATTATGTGATATCTGAATTTGAGTAGCAGACCCCCAGTGCAGATAAACGCAGCCAATCTTAGTCAACATCATACGAAGAATCGGTGCTTAACGCCACAATGATCCCTTAACCTTGTTGCGACTTGCAGCACAAGTGCTTGCGTCTAGACTAACCAGGAAGCAACCCGCCGTGCAGGTGCGCATGCAGTGCCGATTGATTGGGTGCTCATACGAGCTCCCACGCCATTGCCTATGAGGGCCACAGCCCGGCGCTTGGGCATAGGCTATTGAGGTTGAAACATTTGACAACCCCCCACATCTGGCGACGGGGCCCACCAAACCTGTCCATATAGCTGGTGCAAGTGCAAGGCTGCCTCTTTGCCACGTCATCACAGCCAGTAGATATTCCGACTGCAATGAAGCAATCAGATGCTGAGCGTCTGGGGTAGCGGCACCAGGCTCCAAACAGGTTCGTCTCTTTCTTTTTCTATATCTTTCCAATAATCCGAAGTGTTGGCTTCAGGTTCTGAATTTGCTTTGACGCGTTTTCGGGTTTTGGTCTAGTCCCTATTTTGGTCTATTCCTCGATACCTTCTTGAATTAGAGTAGACGTCCCATTCTCACTTAGTTTCGATTCCTATCTATCGTTTCGATTCCTATCTATCGTTTTTCTTTGCTGAATAAGGCCAAAACTTACAATTGTGGCTTCGCGCTGATATACCAAACCTCGCCTTGAGAGTCACACAGTTTATGATGGTCAGATCAGAACCTTTGACGAATTTCGTTGAGGGCCCGATAAAGGGCTGCATCCTAAGGCTAGATTCCAATGCGTATGTGGTCGAAGGGCTTTGATTTGGCCAAACCTGTGGAGGATCTTCGAACTGCAAGCGCCGTGAAAAAGTGCTCTGACGGTCGTCGATGGGGTGGGTGGGCGAGGCTCGTTGAATTGATCTATCATGAATTTCGGAGAGGTTTCATCTTGCTTATCGTTTCCTGCTACGCGCGCTTATTTTTGGTGAAGTTGACCTGACACGGGGTCCACTCTTATGCAGGGTTAGAAGCAGCGGGTTGAGAAGTTACTTCGCAAGTTTTCCAGATGCAAGCGACTTGAGGGTCAAAGAGGAAAGCTGCTACTGCCTTCTGATGTATTAACGTCGCTCTAACCAAAGAGGGTAGGGATGTCCGCCTTTAGATAGGGGCCTTCCGCTCTGATTACGTGACCGCTGGTTGATATATTGGCTGCTCAACAAGTTTGAAAGGTAGGATGTTGCGGCCGTGCATCGTGTCAAAGTGGCCGTATGTCAAAACGACTAGCGCCCCTGCATTCTCGCAGCGATGTCTATGTAGGCTGAGACACTGGACAGACCGTGACGTACAGACTGCATATAGACAGACTCTCCTTTCGACAGGAGGACTTCCTAGAGCATTGCATTTAGCATAACCTTTGTCGACACAGACGGATTGCCCGTTTGATTTGAAAGGTCGAGCTAGCACTTCAACGTGCCGAGTCAAAATTCAATGAAAAGAACGCTCTGTAACTAAGAACTTTAGTTGTCAATCAAACAAGGAACTCTGGCATCGTCATACACGCCGTGACGTTGACAGTTGCGGACTCACTTCGAGTGCACATGCACTTAATCTATTGTAAGTTTCAAGTTTGCAAATCCATTACACAATTTCAACGTTCGACTCATCGGCGCCGCGCCGCGATATTGTTCAAATTAGAAATGGAGCCTCGAATCATGTGGCTATATCCATGCAGATTGGATTCCCCGAGCCGCCCGGTACTAACACGCTGCGAAATGATCGATCGGACGAGCCTGGCGGCAGCACGGCCCGCATGTCGCGACTGCATCTACGCACCATGGCATGACGCATGCAAACATCACATGATCAATCCCTTATAACTTTAAACATTAAAAGCAGCAAGAATCTGCAAATGACGACGTACGTGCAGTAAAATGATCGATCCATCCATGGCATGCAATGCATCAGTGAATGATTCGAATCAACTTGCCCGGTCGAGCTAGGAAACGGGCGAAGCACTAGCTGGCCAAGTGTCATGCCATATGCCCTCGGTGCCAGATCGCCTCGGCTAGCCAATCAGCGTGCAACACGTGGCGCTACCGTAGTGTAACCAGTTAGTTTAACGTAAGCTAGGTTAGCGTAACTTAATTATAACCGCGTAGAATCCGACTAGGATAGGATCTGGACGACCACGCGGTATTGGATGTCCAACGACCAATCAAATCAGCCAACATCCAATGATAATGCGATTCAATCCAAGTACGTTCTGCAACGATCCCGGGGTACATAACCAGTTATGTTACCGCGGGTATGTTACCGACAGTAACCAGGTTAGATACTAGGAACGTAGCGTGCTCAATGCATGCGGACATCCAACGCCGCTAATGCCATTGGAGATCCAAACTCAATTGGCGATCCTACGAGTACTTAAGCCAATTGGGATCACCATTCCCAATTCGACTTTCATTCAAGTCATTATCAACCATCGTAATTGGACCCCGTGTCCAACCAGCATCCGAGCGCCTTGAGCGTTCAACCCAGCTTACGAGTGTGCTCGCGTACACTCACCCAGCCAGCAGTATCGGCGGACCAGGAAGACTACACATTGTACCAGAGTACCAGCAGCGATAGTAACACCATCGACCAGGAGAATCACACGGAGAACAACACCAACGGTAGTAGTACGAACACGACAGTAACTTAACCGGCCTTATAGCCCTAAGCGTTACCCACTTGTTTCTCATCATCATGTCTCACGCCTCCGGCGACGCCATCATCCAATCAGTAAGTGTCATGCACCTGTTTCTGTCGTTTGCTAGTGTTTGAGCTTATCCATTGGACATCCAACGGAATTCCTACGAGCCACTGCCATTTGGTTGTGAGCCTCAAGGTGAGCCGGTGCGGGTGTTACGAGGGTTGCCTTGAATGTTAGCACGCCACTTCCAATCTTAACTTGTTCAATTGCATTACAACTTCATCCTTGCTTTTCACAAGCTGGACATCCCAGCTACCCTACTATAATGAGTGACTATGAATTCCATTCGACCAACACCATGCATCATATAATATAACATTCTTTTGATCCACATGTCGCGCTACAACCTTACCGAGCCCAATCGAATGCCGAGCCTATATCGCATGACACAAGGCTAGCGTAAAAGCGCCTTAAAGTGGCCTGACGTTTGTCGCCGGCGACCCCGTTGCCCCCGGGCCCTGGCACCGTGTCTATGACACGCCGTAATCAAGGACTGTGACTGCAAGCTTCCTCCCCGCTTCATCGATCGGTGAACGCATCAATGGCGACGCCGCTTGTTTGAAGGTCCAAGATAGTATCTCGTGAACGCGTAATGACAACGGAGGTGTTCCGACAGTGAAACTTGGGAGTTTTCGATAAGATCTAGAAGCCCCTAGCACACAAAGTAGAAAGTCTAACCTAAGACATCATGCGCTCCGTACCCCCACCCATTCCAACCACCGAACCAACCCTACCGCGTCCCCCGGATGCCTATCATTATCAAGGAACACTTCGTTTGGTGTACATTTCCTTTGCCAGAATCTCGTATAAAGTACTATCTTGTAACGGAGAGTCCACGTGACGCGTCCGGGTTGCACGGCATCGAAGCATATGGTAGATGAGTTGCGGAAACAAAGGCTCGAGAACGTGTAAGAGCAAGCACTCAGTTCTCGACGCCCATTCTTGGACGTTTCGACCCGTAAAGAGGCGTTTTCCAGGATCATTCGATGTTCGCTAGGTCCAGAAGCAGGCAAAATGACGGTCGCAATCCGACTCACTGCTCTCAGAATTAAACCTGAAGATCGTGAGGGCCCCCCACTTTCCTGAGGCCCTCGGAGCGTTTCCGTCCTCAGGCGTTGTGAGAATGAGAACGGTAGTCTCGTATCGAGTCGCTGACTTTGGTCGCACCAAGAAAAGCTTTCTGCGCTTTTCCGTTTTCCACCTGTGCTGACAGCTGTCCGAGAGTCGGAGACGTCTCGGCAGTAGTGCCAGCTTCTGAGACCAACTCTGATTCTGAATGTATCTGCATTGATAGATTCGGACTCGTAAGTGCTTCGCTCAAAACCGCTGCCTTCCAATGCTGGTTTGACTCAACGGGAGGCTCGTTGGCAAATGACGATAGACTCTTGAATTTGCCACCTCCACAAATCGTGACAGTTTTGAAAGGGACTGACTCTACAAATCTCTTCTCTCCTTTTTAGAATGGTTGATATCGTTGACTTGTTTAGGTCTGCTCTGCAAGCCAGCAGAGTTCCATTCCTGTCCACCAAAAAGAAGCTACGCACAACGCAGCACAAAAAGTGGCAAGAGGTCATTTCACCAGCAGGATTCCTCCGACAAGATGGCGGGGCGCGCTCCTTTCGCGCGCGCATGCGCTCTGGATGTCTGCGCGCGCGCTCTGCTCCTGGGGCTGTGCGTTGCTTTGGCGGCGACCAGATGCCAAGGTAACGGCACGACCCCTCTGTTAAATTGATATTGGTCTTGTAAACGGTTTTGAGGCCGCTCTAGTAGAGCGGGAAAACGTTAGTCCTCGTTGTCTTGTGACCTGCGTCACTTCCTTATGATGTTGTGCTGAGTCCTTCAACAAGCAGAAGAGGCTGCCTCAGTACGTCAGGATCGCTGCGACTCCTTGACGGCTCAGTTTCTATCTGAAACCAGGAAAGAGCTTCTGCGTTGGACGGATAAGTTGCGTGAACGCCTCGAGGCTGCTTTCCACTTTTTTTGAATGGGGACAGCAATGCAATTGTTTTAGCCGAAACGACAGGGGCGCTTTGGGCACCCCGGCGTAATGTCTTAAACCAGTGTCTTAAACTAGGTGCGGTTCAAGACAGGGGGTGGTCCAGAACGTTGCACGTTTTAGACACCCCCGAAAGGATCGTTTTCGCGCGCTTGGCTAATACAAGACATGTCTGCAAGAGCATGATGAAGACGGAAACACATATCAATGCGCAGCAGGTGCGACTGTCTCCCTAGCTTGGATCATCCGCGCCAATATCAACGCGACCATTACTCAAGGCGACACAGGTGAGCTTAGCTTCGAAAAGCAGCCATGTGCCTCTTTCAACATAAGCTATGGGTCCGGACGACATAAGCTCCCGTACGACGTGACATTTCGTTTGGAAGCTATGATCTGCCTGCTAGAAAGGTACAACTTCGGTAGGTGTCCCAGTGGCTTCGTACACGCAGTCTCTTTCACAAGTTTTCTGTAGCGACCCTGTCTTGGCTGGTGCTCACACAACCCGAGTAATTGTCATGAATGTTCTTAACCCCTCACGGGACGTATCAGCCAAAGTTAATTTCAAAAGTCTAGTTTCAGACATTAGAAACGCGGTCAGGAAGGGGCGATTTGGGCACAACTCACCCGCACGCAATTCTCCGCGCGCAGTTGTGTGGGAGTGGGGGGACTCCTTCGCGCACACTCTTCAGCGTAAGTTTTCCCTTCTGATCTCATTCCTGCTCCTCTTGTAACTCAGAGACTTCTGGTGGGCCGGGGTGAGGGTTTAGGCTAAGGGAATTTGTAATTTCCGCACTTCCATTGTGAACGTTTCTCTGCCCTTCGCTTTTTTCTCCTTTCCATCTTAAAGACCGCCAAAGCTGCAGTGGCGGGTCTTCGACAGGGGTTGTCGATTTTCTTCCCAGATGAGGCTCACTGACCGTAACGGCACCGGACTAGATTGTACTCGGGGTCAAAAAAGTAGCCCATCGAAGAAACTAGTTGGGAAGCTCATTGCTGTCTGCTTCGCTCTTGTGCTTTTCAGAAACGTCGCCGACAAGTATCAACAGTCTGCATCTCAGCTCAACTCGAAAAATTGAGACACTGCTTGCAGTGTATCTGTTTCCACCGAGCTGTTCGTGTTCTGGAACGACTCTCCCATGTAAAAAGCTGTCGAACCGTTCTGTTTTTACCCGCAGAGACCGGCATCCAGGACCCTCATATTTTCACCGGACCAGGAACCGGGGGATGTGGACCGGGCAACAACAAGACTCAGCCGTTCACTTACAAGATGACGGTTAACCAAACCGGGAGGTTCACCTATAACGACGGGTGTAACCCAGAGACGACGAGTCTCGGGATTCTTTGGGTACTGCCTCGACGTAAGCTTCCTTTCAGAGCGTTGCTTCGTTTCCTACTCGTGTCGTAGTCCTTACTTTCATGACTCCTCCTGTCGAACAGAATTGTATTGCTGTCTCGCAGTTTGTTTTGGCTGCGTTGTATCATTTTCACCGCGGGTCGCCCCTCAAAATGCTGGTAAGTTGCGGACTACCATTCCGGTGGTGTTAGTGGTGTCGAGGAGAATCTTTTGAGACTAGGAAAAAGAGGAGGAAGAGAAGCACCTTGTAATATAGCTTGCTTTTTGTCAACGCTTTCCTACCCCGTGCTTCCCTCCCTTCTCACGTTCCTACACTCAGCTGAAAGCGGTCTGAATTCCGTCTTAAACTGCGTTGCTGGTGATACTCAGATCTTTCATCCACAACCACTAGCGTTCCGCTCGTTCCATTTTCCGCAGCGGTCAAGGGCCCCGTTCCGCCGACCGACGTCACCATCTACAATACCACGGACACCCCCCCTCTCTGGAACTCCACGACAGTCATTCTGCCCCCGCCCCCGCCGGCGCCTCCCGCCGCCGCGCCGGCCCCCGCGCCCGCACTCGCGCCCATGGCCGCGCCGCGCGCGTTTGCCAACCTGACCGTGCGCCTCAACAGCTCCAACGTAACGCTCGGCGGGCTGGCCCACGCGCCGTTACCGTCCGGCGCGCTCACTAACTTGCGGATCGTTGAAAACGTCCCAGTCGTCGAAAACGGCGCGGCTGCCGCGGGAAGAGCCCTGGCGATTGTCGGCATGGCCGCCTTGATTGTTGCCCTTCTTGGTTGACAGACCATTCCTAGCTGGGATCCGCGCTCGGTTAAAGTAGGCGCTATCTGAGATGTCGACTCGGTTCCTCATCGGTGCCCTTGTCCATCAGAGGTTTATTGCGTCTCTATGCGTACCACATGAACGTTTACCCTGTTGACCGAGAATTTCATCCTTCGAGGATAAGGCATTCCTCCACTGCCCGGGAGCTAGCGAAGCGAGCTTTGGAACCGCCTAGCCTTGTTCCCAATGCTGCAATTAAGCTTGACGACCCGTTAACAAGAACAAGCTAAATTCTTATACGGCCGCCAGTAATTGCAATGTTCAGTTGCTTATGTCTAGCGCCTGCATGCAGTACGTTTCGTACACTTACTAACACTTGAGCACCGTAAGTACCTGAAACGAATCATTCGCTCCGCTTGCAACACGACTGCCTCTGTGAGCTGCAACTAGCTTGTTTGCATCTTCGAATGCAGCATCGGCTGCATGATCGAGACCGTTTTCTCCTTGTGCAACTCGATTAGCTCTCTGCCTTTAAGTGCCCGAAGTAAATGGTGATTATCATTGATCAACTACTGTACACTTTCTTTCTTTAGCCCGCTTTGGTATTATACATGCCAGCTTTCAGTGTCTCAATCAGATGCAGCCCTCTATTTGATTGATTGAATGACGGTCAGTACGACAATCATCGAGTTCCACATGGATCATATCTCATAGTCGATAGCTCAGGGAATCAAGCTTTGACTTGCTGTGTACTTTACTAAAGTGTATGATAATCTGCGCCTGTCATAGACGCATGGCCTCACTGGTTTACCAACATTTGTACCTTTGTACCGTGACAGGATTGGAATGGAGATTTTGGCCTGCATCGAACCAGCGAGCTAGTGAAGTTTTCAAATTCGCTACCGCTCAAGATAACGATGCACGTACTGGCATGCAGGTCTGCAAGTGTCCTGGTCTCATTCATTGAAGCTTCGCACATTGCGCAGATTAAAGCTCATGATATGCGTATAGCCAGTATAAAGAGATGATTTGCCGAGAAATATAGCATTCTCGCATGCCGTCCAGTTTCTAATGCAAGCTGGCAGCAAGCCTACTGGAGTCCGTACGTCCGTTCGCTATACGTAATGACCTCAACCGCATTGCACGGTTCACCCCTCACCCGCTTCCATCCACGCACTTTTTTGTAAGATTCGCTCCCGGCTTGACTAGCCCAAAACGTGGAATGAACTACCGTCTAACTAATCTAAAAGTGGAATAAAAGCTGCGCGCGCCGTGCCACGTCGTTTGCGGGGCGAGCGCGACCGTTGGATCGGTGCAAACTCTCCCATGACGTGTCCTCTTTTCTAACTCTCCAAGTAAGTCAGCATGTCTGCGTTCCGGGCGATAGCCTATCATACACGTAACCCGGGCGGAAGCTATCGCTGGGATCTCACTTGGTGTACACTTTGGGCTACCTATGTCATGATTGGCGAAGCCGCCACGTGGCCCACTCTCAGTGGTTAGAAGATGTCGTCCCAGTAGGAGTGGTCTACGACCTTTGTCAGCGGGGCGTCCATTTCGTCTTGTCGGACGTCCTCGTCGATGCACAGGTCGCCGAAATTGTCCACCTTGGGTGGGATCATCTGCAAGCGGCGAGGAGCGATCCCTGTTAAATGCAGGTTATGGGACAGAGAGACTTCGACGGCAATCAGTTTAAAGCTGATCCCGAACGGGCCTTCTGGCGTTTGGGTCGTGCTTGCCTTTGAATACGTCGAGATACATTGAGTGCAGCCAAAATAGTCAACTCAACCCCGAAAGAGCTCAAAAGGACACCCGCCGGCGCTTTGTCCTTCAAGCCGATTCACAGGTTGAAAGCTATCTCTCTGGCGAAGACGGAGCGAAGCTTCGGTTCTGCACCGTGCTTGCCCACAATTATTTGAAGTCAGCTAAACTGAGCGACACAAGCCGTCCACTCTCGGAAGGGGCCAAGATCCCTTACCGGCGCTTCCTCCTTCAAGCGGATCAACAGGTTGAAGTTGATCTCCTTAGCGAAGAAGGGGTGGTCTTTGATGTCCTTCGCTCCATTCTTCCCGCAGCCCAGTCTAGTTTCCGGGTTTGGGTCCAGCAGCTTTCGGATGATGTCGACGCACGCGGGCGTCATGTACGACGGGAAGCTTAGCCGGCCCTCCGTGATGCGCTGGAAGACGGTCTGTACAAGATTCCGGAAAACCCGTTAGAGGTTCCGTCATGTGAGGGGGCCCAGAGATGCCACTGAAGGTTGTTTTTCTCAATGAAGGTAAAGTAAGCCAGCGCTCGTGAGGCGCAAAATCCGTGTATAAAAGATGCCCCCAAATCCCTGAAAATATGTTTCGGGTGTCTAATAGGGTGCAAAAAGGACTCGCGTCAGAGTTTGCAGGAGCCTGTGGAGAAGAAGATTGAGAAGATGCGATTTCATACGGCTATGGAATCCGCCCAGCTTCTTGGATGCTCACGTACTCATATCTATGGAGCGGCAACTTTCTTGCGCGAGCAATGGGAAGGGCTGGAAAGATATGGTCAGAGCGGGGGCGTACCTGCGGCGGATCATCCCCCCTGTTGAAGGGGCTGGTGTTGGTCACCATCTCGAAAATCATGCAACCCAGCGCCCAGTAGTCGACGGCCTGAACAAAGAAAAGCGGGAGAATTTAGTAGAACACAGAATCCAGGTTCACGCACCTCAATGTTGCGTGTGAGCATGTGAAAGGTCGATCGACCAGAAGTGTACCATAAGACGATATAGCGTGGAACGCGGGTTCAAAAGAAAAAGGTTTTGTTAACTACAGGCTCAGTCAATGTTGTTAGGGAGACTCCGAAAGGAACTAGGACTGGACACGCATCAAAGGCGCCTAAGAAAGGAAGCAGCCAGACAATAATGGGAGGGGCCGCTTATGGTGGAGGTGCCTCAGAAAGCGTGTGGGAGAGAGTAAGTCTATGATAAAGCTACAAGAGAAAAAGACTTCGAACAACCAGAAACAATATGGTCGCCAAATCCAAAACGAACGTTCACGTATTGTTGTAATCCTACTGCCAGATCCCGTTGGGACATCAATCAGCAAAATCTAGCACCAATGGGTTTTCAGAAAGAGCCAAGAAAGCTAAATCACAACCGTAAGGCAGAGATTCACAGATTTACCCCCAAAGCTTCTACCCCAAATAGCGCTTTTACCCCAAATAGCCCCTCATTGCTTCGATACCAGTGTCGTCTAGCTAAGCGTTTCGCCGTCAGACAGTGGTAACACAGCCTCGCAGAAGATAGCGAGCAAGCGGAACAGGAACGGAATCAAGCGGAACGCTCACCTTGGTGTGGCCCTGCCGCCGGATGATTTCCGGCGCCATGTAGTCCGGCGTTCCGCACATGGAGTAGGTTTTCCGGTGCGGAGCGAGCCGCTTGGCGAAGCCCATGTCGATCAGTTTGGGGTAGCCGCTCTCGTCGATCAGCGTGTTCTCCGGTTTCAGGTCCCGATACACGATGCCCTTGCCGTGCATGTACTCCAGCCTGCAAGAAGCTCCCGGGGAATGCGGTCAGTGATTTGAATCGAATATCGATTTTGAGATGGAGTGCGAGGAAGGAGGTCCCGGTACACGATGCCCTTGCCGTGCATGTATTCCAGCCTGCAAGAAGCGCCCGGCAAATGCGGTCAGTGATTTGAGTACCAAGCTTGAGATGGAGTGCGGGTCTCGGTTAAGGATGCCCTTCTTGTGCATGTACTCCAGCCTGCAAGAAGCGCCGGGCCACGCGGTCAATCGGATGAACTGGCGATCCCTTGATTTTGGAGACTTTCAGAGAAGGTAGACTTCGGCACAAGGATGCTTATTTTTATTTTCATCCGCTTCAGCCTGCGAAACGGGCCCGAATGGCGCAGTCGCTTGCGGTGAACGGGGGACTATTTGACGATCAGCAGCGGACTATGAGAGCGCGGAAAGGTCTGGGCTGAAGATCCGCGTCATCTACCTCCGCTTCAGCCTCGTTATCGTGCTCGGGAGGGCGGTCGGTTGTCAGAACATGGTAGCCGTCTCGATGTTTGCCAGAGAAACGCGATATACATTTTGGCGTTTTGAGTTCAATCCTTTTTCAGCGAAGATGGAACTCAAAACCGCAATCTGATCAGAAGAGCTTGGCAACGAGCTCGTGGCGCGGAGATCAACCTCCTCCCATGCCGATAGATCTCCCTAAGCCAGACCGAGAAAAAAATTCAACGATGTTTGAAGCCCTCTCGTTTCTGCCAGGAGCAACCACGCGCTCTGGATCGTTCAGATTCAACTCATCGCGCCGAAGGGAACACACAAGCTGACGGTATCCCAGGAATTACAAGTGCGTCACGACGATCTTTGCCTTAGACACTTACGCCAACAAGACGCCGCCGGCGTAGAAGGCTGCTTCCCACTCCTTGAGCCGGCCCGCCTTCTCCATGAACAGGAACAGCTCCCGCCCAGTAGTCAACTCTTGCAGCAGATACACCTGCCAGAGGAAGCAGAAACAAAATGGGTCAGCGGTCTGTCGAGTGGAGCTGGTTACAGTGGACACCAGAGTTGGTGTAAGCGTCATGACACGCCGTCACAGGTCTACTTGCCACGACTCTTGAAGATCTTAGACATTGAAAACAAAGTATGCTTCCAGGCAAAACAATAAATTTCTTGAGATTTGTTGCGAAAGAGCGGGCAATCACAGTGTTGCGGTGTACGATGCTTCTGAGGTACACCGGGTAATTTGTGTGGTGTAATTTTACACAAATCAGAAATCATACTCAGGGCTTAAAACTGATCCTTCAGGCCGCCTTAATGTTTGGAGGTCGGAATGATCTTCGTATCAGAAAGGCGCCCCAATACTTGCATGTGCAGCTTATCTTTGCGCAAGATACAGAGAAAAGTCGAACCGGGTTCTAAAGCATCATGAAGATGAAGCTTTTGGCGATTAGAAGTCGTCAGAATACTCCCATTATGTTTGTACTTGAAGATTCAGATGAGCTTCGCGATGAAAAGATGCTCAAGGTCGCTCGGGAGAAGTCCTTTCCATCGCGTTATATCACCACAGAAAGTCGAACATCCTTGAAGTAGACATAAGCTACCAGATTGCCTTGAGTTGTTTTCGTCCTTGAAATTCCGGATGATCGTCGCAAGGAAGGGGTGCTGTAGCTCACCAGCAAATTCTTTTTGTTCCTTGTCATCGCGCGACGTACAAATAGTACAGACAAAAAGATTCCATTGTTTGCAAAGCAAAATCCTCACATTTTCCTTGTCCTTGAAGGTCCGAATCAGCTTCGCGATGAAGGGGTGCTCCAGCTCGCTCATGAGCAGCTTCTCTTTGGTCCTTGCCATCGCGCGACGTCCAAACAAAAAATTAAAAAACGATATTCCCGATGTTTGCAAAGAGGAATCCTCACGTTGTCTTTGTCCTTGAAGGTCCGGATGAGCTTCGCGATGAAGGGGTGCTCCAGCTCGCTCATGAGCAGCTTCTCGTTGCGCAGGTGCTCCTCCTCCTGCATCCGCACCACCTTTGTCTTGCTCACGCACTTGAGCGCGTAGTGCTCGCCCGTGCGCTTGTTATAGACCAGCTTCACCTTGCCAAACAGACCTGCGGAGATTATGTGACGTCATGTTTGAAAAGGTGACGTCATGTGGTACAATTGCGCATCCATGCTGATACCTTTTGGTAAGAGAATCTGAGCGCGTCGAGCTCGCCCGTGCGCTTATTGTACACCAGCTTCACCTTGCCGAACAGACCTGCAGAGGAGGAGATGACGTCAAGTTTGAGTGGCGGCCAATGTGATTGACGTCACGTTCCTTAACTTTGATCTAGTATAGGACTTGTTTGTGAGCGCGTACTGCTCGATCAAGGGCTTGATGTCAATCAAGTCGCTCAAACGCCCTGGGAAGCTTACACTTGTAACATCACGCTCTTGTCGGTTGGCCTGAGAAGGTGTTGACGTCAATTCCGAGCTCCTTTGACATGTTAAGCTGCTTCGAGCGCGTCGTGTCCACCCGTGCGCCGGACCGACCCGATCGGAAAGGGGGGTGAAGCCACGTCTTACTGGTAGCAAAAACCTCCAGCTCTTACTTCCTGCTCCGCTTTAAGCGCACCAAAAGATTTCAAGAAAGCAGAATACTTCAACTTGATAGTCAATCTTTGGAGAAAGTCGTTCACAGCAATGCTTTACCTGTGCCCCGCAGCCCCAGTCCCTCCAATTCCTCCAGCTTGATCGCTTTAGCAAATGCATCAAGCTCTTCCCTCTTCCGGCACCGGTTGCGCACCACAAGACTCGAGGAATGAAAGCTTTCAGTTTGATTTGCCTATGCTCTTGACACAACCTTCGTAACAAGAAGTACCTACCTGTGTCTAACTGCCCCATCTCCTCCAACTCTTGCAGCTTGATTGCCTTGAAGATGCCCTTCAACTCGCCCTCCTTCCACCGGCGCTCGCTCCAACAAACGCGGAAAACCAGTCTCTCAAGACCCGTGTCTCCTTTGTCTTTTGATTAAAAGACGGCTTAAAATATATTCTTACCTGTGCCCAGAAGCCCCAGTTCCTCCAACTCCTCCAGCTTAATCGCCTTGACGATGCCCTTGAGCTCGTCCTCCTTCCGCCGCTGCTCGCGCACTTCCTCGAGCGGGCCCAGGTTCGCCTCCAAAACCGCCCGATCTAGATAGTACAGCTCGACGGTCCCGGGCACGGTCGGGGAGGAGCCCCCGCTGCGGCCGCCGCTCTCTTTCAGGCCTGCGAAAAGGGGTTGTGAGTTAGTAAGGCTATTTTAGGGGTTAAGGTTTACGGATTTCAGAGACGGGGTTGCCCAGGTAGAGTATTTACAATGGCTGAAGTCAGTTTCGTGACACCGGGGCCGGGCCAAGTCGGGAAGGAGCTCCCGCTGCTCACCCCGCTCTCTTTCAGGCCCGTGAAATCGCATAAATTGAGGGAAACTTTATGCTTAGATTTCTATGAGGCTGAATCAGTAAGGGCTCAGTAGCCGGGGCCCTGGGATCAGTCTCGTGATTCCGAGGTTTTTCGGAAGAGCCCCGCTGCAGTCCTGGCGCTCTCTTTTCAGCTTGCGACAATGGGTTCTGGATACTAGGTTGTCTTGATGATAGGTTATAGGGTTCTAGAGACGCCACTTAGTTCGCGAAGTACGTGGCTAGGATAATAGAGAATTCGATGATAGGTGAATCGCCGCTGTGGCCGCCGCTCAGCGCCTGAAAAACAGACAGTTTGCCCAGAAGAAGATACCAGCTTTTCTTACTTGCGACGGGGCTCCGCAGGTCCTGGAACCCGCGCACTTCGAGGCCGCCCGCGACGACCGTCTCCTTGCGCACGCCGGACCCGAATCAGCGCTCTCCTCAAATCATGATTCCTGTTAAACAACTTCTAACCTCTCCCAAGTCTCAGCGCTCCAAAACAGACATCCTCAAAAGAAGATACAAACGTTTCTCACCTGCGACAGGGCTCCTCGGCTCCTGGAACCCGCGCGCTTCGAGGCCGCCCGCGACGACCGTCTCCTTGCGCACGCCGGGCCCGATCAGCGCGCTCTCCCCGAAGAACGCGCCCTTGGCGTACGCTCGCCCCTCGCAGCTGCTGCGCGCGCCGCGGCCGCCGGCCGACGCGGCGGGCATCTCCTGGACGGTGCCCTGCGGAACACGGAAAAGCAGCCTCGATACGCACAGATCTCAACGGAGATTGTCTTTCTTGTCTTATATTGAGCCTGAAACTATTCGAGATGCAGAAGCGGAACGGCCGTCTCTGGAAGCTGCAGCTCCTTGGCGGTCCCTTGAGCCTATTAAGGATGCGGCCTTCCATTCGCAGGAATGTACCCTGGCCAAATTGGTCGCCTGCCTTCGCATTTGACAGTTTTATGGAGATTCAACGTGCGCCGAAAATGATAGGTAAGCTGCCATCCAGAATCGTAGAAAGGCAAACAACACGACATTATGAATCGGGCGTAGACGGCAGCAAAGTCTACGGTGGCCCCCTAGAGAAGGACGGAAGCAAATGTGCCTTGTAGACTCACATAACACTCCTTTTGAACACGTCTCCAAGAACGCTGCACGCAATCTGGATACGTCAACTGCAAGAGCTTCCAAAGTCGAGTAAACGCACCTTGCGAACGACGTACATCCGGTCCGCAGGTTCCCCGGCCTTATAGATGTTTTCGCCTGGGGCAAAGCGCACCACCCCCATGGCCGTGGCCAAAACCTCCACCTCGCTCTCGGTGAGGTAATCCAAGCACGGCACGGACCTGGAACACAAGACTTGATCTCTTTCAAAGCGATACAATGGTAATGAATCCAAATATATGCAAAATGGTAAACAACTCGAAACTACCCCTGTGGATTCTTGATCATATCAGCCTCCCTCTTGCCGTTCGCAAGGTGGATGCAGCGTCAACGACAGAGAGGCGCGGTTTGGAGCACGATAGTGGCTACAATCATCTCTTTCGCTAGCTGCTGCGGAAGAGCGTCTCGTCGCTCCCTGCGAGCTCGTCCGAGCAGGCACGGACATTCTCTGGGGGTGTAGATCTAAAGGACAGAGTGAAGGTTTGCATCCCGATCGAGTCAACACAAAAACTCATCCTTCCTGTGAGCAAACGCCTAATACGAAAGTCTACCACGCAACACGAGAATCTGGGCGACCGCGCGCACCTGAGCACCCGCAGGTTGGTCGCCTTCATGAGGATCTCTTGGATTGGCCCCAGGATGGCTGTCAACTCGCTCAAGGAGATCGAAAGGACGACAGAGCCGTCGCCGGATTCCACGACGGCCGTCGTCGAGCAGATGATGTGGGTCCCCCCCAGCAGCGCCTCGTCGCCGAAGCAACCGTACGTCGTGACGCAGGCTTTGGCGGTCTGGAAGGCATTAAAGACGGGTCAGACAGATGCAACCCCCCGAAACTAGAACGAAGCGACGAGCTTTGATTATCTGTGCGCCCAGCAGCGCACTGTCAGCGAAGCAGCCATAATTTGCTCGTCGCCGACGAGATATCCACAACCGTTTCAGTGCTTGTTAGTGCCTTCTTTGGTTTTGTTGGATTCGCGTAGGACTGTTTTTTTTTGAGGCATCTGTACCGCGCAGAATGATCATACCAAACCACATCAAAATCCCCACCTGCAGCGACCGAGTAGACTGGAGCACGGGCGTCATGGGCGCCCTTCCGGTGGGCGACGGCAGCGTGTTCGTCCTCGACAGCTTCACCGGTTGCATGCCCAGCGGCCGGCGCAACGCCCCGACCTTTTCGGACGCTTCTCCGGGCGCTTCCGAGTTGTCCTCATCGTCCGAATTCGAGTCCGCTTCGTCGAACGGCTGCTCGGTGAGCTTGAACCGGGACGGCGAGTTGCTGCCGTGTCCGGTGGACATGGTTCCGGTGACCGGAAGGCCCTGCGCGGTTCCGCTGGGGCTGCCCGGGGCGCTTCCGCCGCCCGCCTTGGGGGAGCTTTCGCTGCGGAACATGCCGCCGATGCGAGAACCCCATCCTGCTGCAAAATCGCAAATTTTTATCATTGACTACACAGTTGTCGAAAAATAATCTGCGGGACATGCCGCCGATGCGAGATCTCCATCCTGAAGCGGAAAGTTTTTGGAAGCTCCATCAATATTCAATCAAAATGCACAAACTAATGCCGACTCAATTGAAAGGTAACTCAATTCACTAAATGCGGATTAGGCGATCGAACGTCGTGACTGGAAGGAGACACCCGTGGACAACCAGAGCTGCATCTCAAGCTACTATCTGCAGTTTAGAAACGACCATTTCCGTACCTAAATCTCGATATCTTGTAGCGAAGTGTTCATATGTAACTGCGGCTTGAATTGAAATCAGAAAAAAAGTGTACGGCTCTCGCCTAAAATGAACGACCAAGCCTCAGATCTGTGGAGCCTGATGGTTCATGCCAAGAGTTCACGCTCTATACAATCAAGCCTCAGGCTTTGATGGCTGGAAGTATAACAGAGCCATACCTGAGTTCGACGTCTTTGAGCGGGTGAGGACTGGGCCGGGCGAACTAGAGGGGGAGCTGCCCCCCGAGGGGCTGCCGGGCCAATCGCCCATGTTCGCGAGCGAGATCCGCCCAGATTGGACGATGTAGATGCGCGCCTGGTTGCCGGAAACGGTTCCGGCGCGAGTGACTTCACTGCCGCTGCAAAAGCATGGACTTCGCGCCAATCAGAATGAGAGCCAGGTGCGTGTTTCATCCTTAGCCATTTTCATTTGCGGTTTGAGTAAGAAAACCAGTTGTAGATTTGTAAAGAACCGGGAGAATCTGATCATGGAAGGGCCTGCGTAGAGATCTCGCGGCGAGGCTATCTAGCTGGTCGTCTTTCAGGTTTGTTCGAAGCTTCTGTAAAGGCTCGGGAAAAGACGCACCTCGTGCATAGGTCAAACGAGCCACGGAGAACGGAAAGATCCTAAAGAATGTTCCCACCCCTCCGCGGAATCTTATCAAGGAAGGGCCTGCTCCGTAAAGCTCTCGGCGAATGACTGACTCGGAGCTGGTGGCTTCCAGGTCTTATCAATGCCTCATGGGCAGACAATTACAACCGCGGCCGACGTGCGCGTCAAAATAATATTCAGTAGACAACAAGATGACCTTGAAATGGATACCGAAACGAATCCAAAAAGGGTGCCAAGCCCGGGGAGTCTTACCAGGGAGGGGCTGCTCGGTAAAGCTCTCGGCGAGGGTCTCGTGCTAGTCCTCTTGGAGGTCTGTTCAAAGCTTCTCTATAGACCCGGAACACGACGCAACCCGCGCACTTGCCAAGATAACCACACAAAACAACGAAAGAGCTTGGAAAAGGCCTCCAAGCCCCGAGGGATCTTACCAGGGAAGGGACTGCTCAGTGAAGCTTTCGGCGAGGGTCTCGAGCTGGTCGTCTTTGAGGTCGGAGAGCGCGGGCACGCGCTGCAGCGCGACGGTCACCAGCTGCAGCTGCAGGCCGCGCCGTACGGTGCCCAGAATGTGCGCGTCGAACAGCGCGCGGTCGATCGTGATCGCGGTAACCTGCACGGGGTGAAGGCAGGAATGTTAAAAATTCCATCTTGAGGCTGCGACAACAGCCCGTGCCGGGAGGCGCGCGCGCTGACAATTGCGCGGTTCGACTACTAGAATTATGGCCACCTGGAGGGGCAGATTCACCAGGCGGGGGCGAAGCAAAAACCCAACAAGAGAGGAACTAAACGAGGCGGCGGCAACTCTCTCCTCGGGGCTGGAGTTGAAAGGGGGGACTGGGTCTTCACGAATCAGGTGATTAGTAATCAAAGAGAGATCAGTTCTGCTTCAGGGGCGAGTCCTCATAAAAACCCAAAACATCCATGATTCCATACCATCTCTGAGGCTGCCACGTGGTCAATAAGCTCGTCTGCCACCCGCTTCGAGGCGATCATGACCCATTTCCCCCAATCAAGAAGGCTAAATCAGCGTTCTGAGGTCTATTTACACTTACCGTGTCGGAAGCTGCCACGTAGTTGAAGGTGCTGATCTGCTCTCCGCTCAGCAGCATGCTTTCCCCGAGCACCGCCAGCCGGCCCAGAACGGCCGCCGTGTCAGCGCTAGAGACCGCCACCTGGCGCATGCCGGCGCGAGGGGGCGCGCCGTTGGTAACTCTGTACGAGAGATAATTTGTAAGTTTCGACGAAGAGGATTTTGGATTGGCGTTGAAATCGGTTTCTCGATTGCAAGTAGGTGTCGTATGGATGCAGTAGTAGCCAGCGCGCCGGGAGCGGCAGACTTGATGTTTGAGGTGGTTTTTTCTTCTCTTTTCCGAGTCACGTGCTAGCTCGACGAAACATGTTGGCGACTGTTTAACGGTTGCTTTAATTGAACGTCGAAGCGCACTGACGTCCGTATTCACAGCCACGGAGAGCCACAAAAGCTTCACACGTACGGGTTTCCAAGAGATCTGAAAGCTTATCAACGCCCACCTGACTTGGCCCTCCGCGATAACGTAGACCTTCTCCATGATGCTCCCTCCTTTGATGAGGCACTCCCCACGCGAGAAGAGCTCAGTCTTGCTCTGGTTGGAGAGGTTGACCACATCACGGGTCGCGAGTTTGTGCAGCGCAGGGGCCTCTCGCAAGATCTGCGACAAAGCGGAGTAAGAAATTTGAGCGAAATTTCAAAATGGATATCAGTGGAACATCTGAGGATACGAAGTCTGTAACGGATGGAAGATTGCGTATTATTTCCCGACGCGTAACAGAACCCTAAAATCACCATCCAGTACAGACGGAGTACCTTGGTTGCCAGAGTGTTTTTCCACCCCGATAAGACCCGGATCCTTCCTCAGTTGCTTGCGCCAGACCAAAATGGATCAACGCGCGCACTGATTCTTATTCTTTGCCAATTTAGACTGCTGATTGATCTACAGAAACTTTCCTGCGAGCTACGCTTCGCTCTCTATTACTGCGGAGTTCGTAGAGAGAACCCTCACCTGAGCCGGCTTGGACTCGGTCAGATGACGCAGGATGATGCTCTTGAACGTCACCCGGTCCACGAACCACAGTAAGCCGTGGGTTAGCGCCCTAACCGTCGCGTTTCGGGGGCAGTCATAGAGAAGCGCGATCTCGCCGAAGCTCTCCTCGGGACCCTTGACCTTGACCACAACCGGGGGGTCCGTTCCCTGCAAAGAAGTGGAAAGGTTGTGAATCTCAGACGGTCCTAGTTATCTCGTAAATTCAATGGTCACGAGTGGTCGTTCCATGTTCTCCGATTCCTGTGGAACTCTTCAAGCGCAGAAAGTGTCCTCATTACCACTTTCTGGAAAGTCTTCCAGAATCAGCAAACTTTCGGTTCTGTGCTTGGCGACAAAAACAGGTAACGTTGACAAGAACAGCTCTCCTCCTGCCAGCAAATGCTGCTAAAATATACAAATCCAGCCAATCCGTGCTCCCTGCTCCTTCCAATGTCTGTGTTGACAGAAGTTTTGCACTTTGAGTCAGAAACATAGAAGATTTACCCCTAGTTGCCGTTCCCTGAAGCAGCCATTCTCAGGTTTTCGTGAACGCTTACCTCCTGCTTGACGACCTCAAACTCGCCAACGTCCACGATGTAGAAGTTGTCACCCATGTCGTTTTGCTTGATGACTTCCGTTCCTGGCGCGATGCGAATGTCCGTAAACGCGTCGATGATCTCCTCTCGGAGCGCGGGCTCCAGATCGCTGAAGATGAAGTTTTGGCTGGACACGAACGAAAGTCGACTACGTCAGGTTTTGGTCCAGCTTTTCTCAATCGGGTCACCTCAACTCCTTTCCATCTCCATTGCGGATTCACTCATCCATCCCTTCTGGCCCATGTCCCCACTCGGAGAGCATTTGGGTGTGCCACTTCTTTCGTGCTTCAACTGCTCTACCGTTTGGTCTTGGGGATCCACCCTAGCACCTAGAATCTTGCTATTTTACTCGGAATCTTAATCATCCAAGGAACTCAAGGCTAAAACAGTGTGAAGCGGGTATGACGTAACAAGCAGCACAGGCCAATTCCACTCGCCTGAGGATGTTCCCAAGGCGCTGCCGGGTGCTGTCGGATTTTGGCACGACCTTCTTGACTGCCTCAAGGTCCACGTCCTGACCGCGCTCCCTGCAAACATCAAAGCGTTCAAACTTTGAAAAGCCTGTCATTCAGTCTCCCCATCGGCTTGGATGATATTTAATGATTGAGGCGCTTTATCGGCGACGCTTGCAAGATATCGCCTCTTTTTAGAATCAAATTGGGACCCGGCTTCTGCTATACCTGTTAGTTTGTACGACCACTCCGATGAAGCGCGACTTTATGATCCAGCTTCTTGCTGTCTGTACAATCTGCTCATACGACAAGCAGAAGTCGACAGTGTGCGTTCTCTGAGACCAACTTACCGGATGCCATCCCTCATCCGGCGGGCGTTGCCAGCAGTGGCCCCCGACAGCTCCACGCCACCCCTCTTGAAGCTCTCCAGGCTTTTCCTGTGCGAGGGCGGCGTCACTCGCTGCTTGATGGAATCATCATCCTCGGAGATGGGGGCTGGGACGCGCACAGCAAGGTTTTCCGCTACGCGCGCGGCCACCTTGCCGTTGCTCACAGGAGGGGACCTGAGGAGCGGAAGCGGAAAAATTGGTCGAGAAGAAAGTGAGCCAGCTGGTGAAAATCATGGCAGCAAACAGTAAACAAGAAATTGCTTCCCGGTGCCTCCCATGGTCCGTTGAAAAGCATCCAGCTTATCATAAGGAACAGAAAATCCGGGTTTTGAAGAAGCGTCAGAGGCGGAAGCGACGTTGCTAGAGCTGGCAAAGATTATGCGCTAAAAAAAGGGTTGTCCTTTTGCAAGCCAAGACTCACCTCGGAGGTCGGGGACTCTGTGCGGGTGACGAGCCGCCACTCTTTCCGCTGGCCGTCCTGGTCAGAGACGGCGCCACGTTCCTCTGCATCTGGTCTGCCACGTCAGCACCGGCAAGCTTCTCCAGCTCTTCCTGGGGGAAGACTTTGCCGCCGGCCGCGCGCTTTGCCAGCTCTTCCAGAGACCCCCGAACCGCGGAGACCTAAAGAAATGGAGGCGTTTACTTGAAAGGTTCCAAAGTTCGCGAGGAAGGAAAAGCACGAGTTGCTTTTACGCTACCTGGACAAGTAAGGTTTGCAAATTACATTCGAAGTTTCGCCAAATATTGGTTCGGGTTGGCAGCCGCCCATTGCGTGACTGACCTTCGCACGTTCCAAAGCACGCTCCTAAGAGGTACAACGCACGAGCAGGTCAGCTTGAAACCCTGTACGTGGTCTTCCGACATATCGTGTCTTTGTTCCAGACAATCAACCTTGTCGTTTTCAATGACGGAAATGGCCATGGTCTTTAGATACGGCCAAAACTGCCGACGCTTTTCAGCCCTCACAGAGAGCAGACGCTTCAAATTCTTGCACCAATACGCTTTTCAGCAACAGCAAAACTCCCACTGTAACCTTTTGTTGGAAAGACTGTCATAGGCTTCCGCTTTACAACGAGCGTGGCTTAATTAAGAAAACCCCAAGCTCGTTGACCCATGGCCTAGTGCTGCTTTGAGATTGAAGAGTCGGACGCCTTTACGAAAGCTCGTCCGATATCTGGCTTCGAGCTTGTTCTTCCGAAGACACTGCCTTCTTGTCTGTTGACTCATGAAAAGTGTGGCTCCTAAGCAATCTGCCTCGTTCTGTTCCACGTGTTTTTGAGAGGCACTACCCTTGAGACCTCTCAGGATCCGCTAAACTGGTCTTTGTCATGTCTTGCTTTTTGTCGACAGTCTATTCGAGCATCAGAAAGCGCTGATCATCGTATTGCACAGCATGTATCAGACGCCCTATTTGCAACCCTGGAAACATTCATATGCCGTCCAGGTATCTTATTCCTTGTCAGGTCGCTTATTTCATGAGGTATATTCAAGTAGAGCCCCATTGACTAACTTGCGTCTGTGCAGATGCGCAAGAAGCCTAAGAAGTCATCTGTTGAGCTGGTGACCGAGCATCAGCTCACTGAGATACTGAGCTTGCTGCTTGTTATCTATAGAAACTCCCTTGATTTTAACGTGTTGACACAAAACTTGAAGCATGACATATGTATGTCAGACAGCTGCAACTGCAAGGATCGCGAGCTCACCTGTTGGCTGTGGAACTGCGTCAATGCTGCCTCCACCTCTCTAATCTGTGGCGCAGACCAGGACTCATGGCCCTGCATGCCAGCCTGTTCAGAGACGATTCAACTTTCAGTCCAATGCTGCCAGCCTCCTTGCAGGCAAAGTCCTGTCCGAGTCCCAGCCTTTTTTTACGTCCAGACCCAATCTTGCTTTCCTCATAAATATCTCAATTCAAGAGCTTCCCATTCATCGATTTCAGGAGCGTGAGCATCGTTGTGCGTTCTGCAGAATGATGTGAGAAGAATCCGAACAGGCCCTTGTGCAAAAGGCAGCTACCCAGGTCTGGAGCTCAAACATACAGAGTTTCCTTTTCGATGCAACCATGAGCACTATAGCTTGCAATCAAGCCTTCGCATGCTCTAAGGGTAGCATGGAAACACAGGGGTCCCCTGGATTTGACATGCCTACCTTCACAATCGACCTCACAAGCTTGACATGAGCTTCGGTGGTGTTGATGAGCCGGTCCTCTAGGGCAGCCAGGATTGCATCTGCATACGTGACCGGTTGCTGGCTTTGGTTCAACACAGCTACGTGGTTTGTCAGCAGACTATTTCTGCCATTGCGGGTGTCCACATTCTGCTGCTGAAAATCAATATATAGGGTCTAATCCAACTTCAGCTTCCATTTGAACAACACGTTCAGCTTTACAGAACCCTTGTCATCTCAAGATATGCTGAGCAACAGTGAAGCTAGAACCCTTTGTAACTGGAGAGGGGAGGGTTGCCGCATATGTCAGTAAAACCTTGGCAATGACCAAACATGCCTTTAGGCCTTCGAGCATACTTCTCCATCGAGCGAATAACCCTGGCATAATCAACGTGATGATGAGCAACTCTTCTGTTGAGCAACCTGTTCTTCTTGATTGGACCTTGCAGACACCTGAGAGTGCACTGTGCAGATATTCAGCCTATCAAGGATACCAATGATAGCTTCTCCTACTGCCAAGGAGCAACCCCAGAATCAATACAAATCTGGACTCCTTCAGAATTGTTCACATCTTCTTTGGAGGATCTGGCGCTGATCACTACCTATCTTATTGTGAACCAAGCTTGGCAAGAGACTCTCTGATGACTTCTTGTCAAAGTCTCATTCAGCAAAATCTCATATCCAGATCAGTTGATCTCTGGTTGCTTTCCTCAATCAATGCTGGTGCTTTTTGCCCCCCAGCGTCCTGGATGAAAGCCGCGCTTACCTTCGGAATCCATTGCTGATCGCCCCCGCAATGCAACCCTACTGCCTTTCTCAAGCAGCCCCAACAGGAGAGACCTTTGGCGTTACATCTGCATTTCAGATTAGCAGACCCTGAGCACAAGATTCTTCTGTTAGCACCGGGTCCTCTCAATTCGCTCTGTGGCTTGCTTTCCCCCAGCGGCCACGCCTGTGTTCCTCCAAATCCTCTTTGCTACCTAGATGCGATTTTCTAGAGGTCACCTTCTCAGTCTGCCGCCGACAGGGCAATTTATCCTTGCCAGAGGGCCGAATACAATGATCGTGCTCTCAACCCGTCACCATTTTGACAAACAGCTAGCTGAACAAGGTTTTAGAAGATTGATGACACCTTGTGACGTCTTCTCTGCTGTTTTTGTTTCGCATCCAGCTTGCCGCACGGCCCTCATAATTCAATGCCAGTGGCCCCACAAATATGGTCAGCAGCTGCTGGGGAAAGATATGCCATCTATCTGATTTCTCCATTCTTTTTGAGTGAAATTTTGTCAGCCCACCAGACTGAGAAGACTGAATCAACTCAGCCGCCTGCCGGGAGCTGCCCATGTGACGTACACGCCTGCACGCTGAGACACCCGACCCTTGACACTGGCACAACTCTCTTGGGTTAAGGTGCGCGTCGACCAGAATCCTACTTTGCCTCCAGTGTTGCCTTTATAGTACCGCCATGTAGGATAGTACGGTACCTTTTCAGGCCGCACTAGTGCTGATGTGGTGTGTACCTTTTTGACCACGTGGATACATTGGGCCATTCGATTGGCTCAAAGCTCGGGAAGAATCTGGCAAGCTTTTTGCACCTTTTTGGTCTGAAACATACATACATACGTACGGTATACCGTAACTTGAGACTTCTGTAAGTAAGGGGCAGTTCCAGTTACGCAAGTCCGAGTGTCAAAAGCCTCCAACCCATCCAGATTAGCATCCAGATTCCTTCCAGATCAGATGTCGATACGTTTCTACAGCCACGGCCAGTGCAGCTGCTTGCGTTGCAGTGATTGCATGACCAACTGAAACATAGGTACAAGTCACAGTAGGTATGCTTAGGGTATGATTATTACCATCGGGCATAGGCCACGACTGTAAGTTCACGCACATGACGCGCGCGCTTGAATCTATCAACGGCTCAGATTCAGCCGCTTTCAGTGAGCTGTATGATCGACGTCGCGAACCCGGTGGATCTGGTAACCGGTTGCTTGTTCCGACCAACCGAATCCAACGTTGGCAGCGGCCCGGAGGCGCTGTGTTTGTACTTCATGAAGGAGCCGGTTGCAAATTGCCGGCCGGCCCCCGCGGGCCTGGCCGCCTGCGGCCTGGGGCAAACTTCAAAGTACCGCAATTTTCGCCCGGGGGCCGGTCTGCACCGACCCGGGGGAAGCCGGCAGACCGGTACAACCTGACCAGGGAGGGCGGGTATGGAGAACAGGATCCAAAATTCCTGATCTGAGGCTTCCTGATCTCAGGATCGCAAGGCCACGTGTACCAGCGTAATGCACTCGATCTGAGCCCTGAGCGATACATCGGACGGCTCCGATTGACTAAGTCACTTCTACCAGGCACCCCGGACAGTTGGCAAACGCACAGATGGGGCAAGCTAGGGGATACATTACCGGCACATTTTAACCCCCTACGCTAGCTTCCTGAGATCCGGAATGTCCTGAGATCGGGAACCTGAGATGAAGTTCTGGATCCTAGCTATTCTCCATACCCGCCCTCCCAGGAGCTATTGCTGCGAGACATGCGGCCTCCGATTCATGTAATTGTAGCCCATCACGTCAGCTAGGTGCGCCTATGCAGAGCCGGACTCGATCGGACCGTGAGTCTCGCTTCTACAATTTTCCGATAACTTAAGCGGTATGTTGGCAACATGCATGCAGGCATGGCCTTAAAACTGCATCATGACCTTTGCTTAATCCAGTGATCCGGCCATAACAAATCGCATTGCAATGCACCAGCTAGACCGTCGGAGACTCCTCAGTTGAGTCAGCGATGCACGATCGATCAAACTATGTGGAATCTAGAATGTGATGTGAACGGCCATTATAGTGGCAGCGCCTTTGATTTCGAAAGCATCATTGCGTTTACTGATTTCTTTGCAAAGACGTTTGCCTAGTGCATTGGGGAACAACAGAAGTACGGTCGAAATTCAAGTCGGTCCAACAAGCGTGAAATCAATACATAGTACACGATAAGCGACGGCGCTGCGCACCACCCACCCTGACTATGCAAAACTTGTTTGGCCGCCAGTGACTCGGGCCATGCAAGTGCCACTGATTCTAAGTGCTTCGATTGCAGACTCGATCTAGCCAGCGCCCGGTGCTTTATAGGAGACTGTATCATGGCTGAACCGCTGCTTCGTCTGGACATCATACTACACATAGAAGCGAGATGTCGCAACTTGTGAAACGAACGTCGTTGACTTAAGCGGCTCATTTGACGCCAGCGCAGTAAGCAGTCGTTGTGCCACTTCATGCTATCCCTTGGAAGATTGCTTCAAGGGAGACAAGACTGGTGGGCGTCAATGTCAACTATACTCTGCGAAGTTTGTGTGACCCGTAGACCTTGCGTGCTCTACCGCTTCTTTCTGACCTTTCAAACCTTGTTGGCAGCTTTGACACCGCAGCGTGAAGTTCTGAGTATCTGTGAACTTCTTGGCTCGATGTTGCTCATCGACCAACTTTTCTGCACACATGCGAAGCCCAAATGGTCAGACCTCCCGTTTGTGACCTCCCGACAAACGGTCTTCCCCCTTATTAAGACGTTGCGTCCAAAGATTCGCCTATTCAGAATCACGGCAAGCATTGGACGGAACGTTAAATGTAAGCTCCACTCTTGCTCTGCTGACTTCGCGGACAGTTTGGACGAACGATTCAACCTCCACTCTTGCTCTGCTGACTAAACTACCTACGGTTCAGATTGCAGACCCCGAGAATTTGCCGTCCTAAATTTGAAGTTTACCGTCTTCAAAGGTATTTTGTGGGCGAGGCGTCTCCAACCTTAACTTACATATGGCAGAGTACAATCCTCATCCCCGGAAGCCCTTTCATGCTTCGATATGGGGTGAGATACGGACTGCGGATGGATTCTTCTGACACGCGAATTCGGCTGACTGCAAAGAATCAGGAGCCGGATGACAAGCACGCGGGGTCGACAGAGAACTAGGAAGAAAGAAGAAAAGCAGATAAGCAAGATGGTCGAGGGATTAGAGCCGAGAAGGGGTCGCATTTACCTGCTAATTGCGTGACGTATCCTACCCCCCCGGTTTCGTCTACCGTGAATATCGTGACGTCGAAGTCCTTTGGCGCCCCCGGAAACATCTCGAGCGCCAGCGCATCGTAGTGAAGCCCGTCGTATATGAGCATGGCTCGCTCTTTATAGCCTTCCCCCTGCAGGATAAATATTGCCGCACCTAAGGAAAGCACTTTCCAACGGAGAGCATAAAATATCAAGGACCTAAACATAGCCTGAACTGTGCCCGTTCCTAGCGGGAAAAGGATCAAGATAGAGTCTGGCGCTCCGCCCACAAACAGAGCAAGCTGCCGTTTCAGCAAATAACCGGCCTACACGTCTCAAAAATATTCAGAGTTCGCTGCCCTTTTCTAACGATCTCCGTCGCTGGGCCGGCAGATCTGAAAGATTTACCTCAAGCTTTCTGGAACCTCGAGCTGCTCAATTTAGCGATCGTGTCGTATCGCCATTCATTTCTTGGCCCCTTTGGGCGAAAAGCGACCTTGATAGCGCCACAGAACTTCCAAGTCTGCCGAATCAAAGTTAGGACTGACACGAGATCAAGGCTTGATCTTGCAGTGGCTGAATCAACGATGACCCAGAAGAGATGGCCGAAACTACCGAGCTTCCTGAGCGTTACGTTTATTCACACTCCGAGCACCTTTTTACTTACTTGCTTAGCCTTCTGCCTACTCGCCTCTAGTGCCAGCTAGCAGATTGTTGCAAAGGTGATGGCTTTCACACTGGAAAACAGGTTGCTATATCAGGAGCAACACAGGAACTGCTTCGCATGTGTATTCAAAGATGTTCCATCTCGAAATAGGCGCAGAAAATTTTTGTCCAGAAATGTGCAGCAGCTTCGAGGAATATATCAAGCGACCCACCTGCCCATATATGTCGCACCGTTTCGTCTGTATATCGTAAGCCGCAATCTCTCTTCCGTAATGGTCCGCCAGAACCGATAGCTCAATTGCGCCCCCCCACTTTTGCCGGTCTAAGATCCAACGGCAGTAATCCTCGTTGCTCTTCTCAAGCACTGCTTCATCGTACTGTTCGGGATCGGACCGCACTTTGTTTGCGATGACCCGCCGAAGCTCCTGCGACTTGCCAAGGTCATGGTCCATTACATACCTGGGGGAAAAGCACTCACAGTAAAAATCCAGTTATCGAGTTCGATTCCCTGGGTTTTCTCACTTCAGGACCTTTTTCCGTAACGCTCTTCAATGAACCAACCTTGTTGCGCTTGCCCTCCGCAGTCCTGCAACTTTCCAAGGTCATGGTCCATCACTTCGTGGAAAAAGGAAATGCTTCAGGTTTCTCTATTTTATAACTCCTCAGCTCCAGGGCATCACGCCCTTGAAATTGTTTGAAGTCGGACGGCACTGTGACCCTTGTTCTTGAACCATAGAGCTCCCTGCAAGTGCCTGGAGTTATTGTTCTCAAAACTGACCCTATGAGAGCACCGTTACTGCGGCAATCCTCTGGACCATCTCCACCAAGCAGTGAGAGACTTTTCTCAGCTGGCGATTCGTGAGCGGTAAAGAGCATCTTTCGACTGGCAAACTCCTTTTCTCCAGGAATCAGAATATCCCCCTCGTTCACTAGGCCAGCTTATAACGGAAGATATTACCAGTGATAGGCACTTGTTATCAGGGCATAAGAAATGGCGTTCAAATGCCCGCAGACTCAACAAGTTCAGGACTGACAGCCCTGGCTGTTGATAGTAGCGGTGTGGCACCAACGACAATGTATTTTGTGGACGCCATAAATTGCAGCCAAAAGAACCCAAATACTTTTAAAAGAAAGCACTGTGATGCGCAGTATGCAAAGGAACATCCCCAGCACAAACCAACGCGACTTTGAGTATATTCCACTGGGGGGCTTTCTGGAAGACACATCTGAAGATTTTTATCACAAATGAAGCTGCACACGCGAAAGCCTTTGACACCTACAAACGTTCCATCAAACCTGACGAACACCTTTTCAAGCTCTCAGCCTCCGTCACAGACCGACATCCAAACCAAACCAAACCAAGACAGATGGCTGCTCCATAACATGACTTTACTAGCAACACTTTACCGTTCGCTTTTTCTGAAGAGGGGTGAAGATGGGACCCCAAAACCACTTCCCGAAAACAAGTTATAGAAGTTTTACAAGTTACAGATGGGTTATGTGGTGTAGCCTGCATGAGCATGTACTTTCAAGAGTAGTTCAGGGTTTGGTCGAGCAACTTCTTCTCCGTTTTCTTGTTTCTTGGTATCTGCAGCCCACCCATACCAGCTCATAAGCGCAGCACCTTCTAAGTTCAATAACCATAGCCCCTGCATCACTTTACCTCCCACAATCGAGTTCCTCTTATTTTGGCCACTTTCAAATTCACTTACCCGACAGCATTGAAGAGGCAGCTATTGTCCGCTGCGATTATGCGGCGCACAATCTTTTCCTGTTCCATTCTTCTGCGTGGCTTCGGTCGTTCTGGCTTTTGGCGCCTTTGCAGGAAAACAAAGATGGCAACAAGAGAAACTCCACAGCAGACAGCTAGAACGTTCTTGAGATTGTGAGAGGGAGAGGCCATCTCACGACATGGACGCGTCCATGTCCTTGCAGTTTCCAAGTGAAAGTTTCTCCTCAGAAATATCGAGGGCTTGGCACAGGCTTGGAAGTTGCTGTGGTTGGAACCCTAATTTTGAGGTTCTATTCGAGCACATATTTTTGAGAACGCATCATGTCGTATGCCTGAAGCTATACTACATGTCGTTTGTAATCTCGAGTCAAACTAGTCCGTTATCAAACCAGTACGTGCTTATATATACGGACGAGAAGCACGTACCGTAGTCCAAGGTAATGATTCCGAATGAATAAATAATTATTTGCATTCGCAAAGTCAGAAATTCAGGTTTCCCGTTTGGAAAGTGGACTATTAGGGATTCGGAAAGATCAAATTATTCTGAAATAGGCTTCGGAAGGCCAAAAACTGCTCAAATCAGCCCTAAAATGCGTCTTCAAGTATGAACATAGGGCATTCGGATTCTGGTCGGAATCCGCATAAGTAATTCCGCATTCCTGGTCGGATTGTTGGAAATTATTACTTGGAAAATCCGTTCGGAATGATCACGTTGGACTACGGTATTCCTGCCATTGAGCTGAGCTTCCTTTGTCTGGTGAATATTTCAAACGACTTGAGGGCAATAGGCAGAGTCCGCCTTTTATTTAATCTGTAGAGGGGGGTGATGTTACAAGGTCTTCATCACCCCCTGAAATTAACTCTACGGACGAGCCTACCCTATATATGTCTCTGTTCAGGTAGAGGGTGGGTGGGCAAAGTGAACTTCTGCTTGAATTTCTAGCGGCGAGTTGGAAATGAGAGCTACGCAACTCGCTGCAAGGGTTTTATAGTCGAATTTCCTAGTCTGCAGCTAGGTTTATTATTATCGAAAAAGTCTTATCGAACTATTCAACACTATTATCGCACTCTAGCCTATTCGTTAATAGTCTGAATATTACCTACATATTAGTCAACCTCATGAGCGTATAGGTTCACACGGACCTGTATGTGTTCATGAAAGCTTGGAATATGTTATCGCAACATTTCCCATAAAATGCAGAACGCCTAGACTAGCTGGAGTTTGCTGGACAGTTCTAGACGCGATGCTCAGACTCAGAGTCAGCTAGAGCGCATTGAGGAGGAGCTCTCGAAGGCAATGGGGCCATCTGATGAGGGTGGTGCGTCAGAAGGCTACCTGATGCCTACTCCTGTGGACTATGACAGCGAAGAGGACAGAGAGCGGAATGGTTGGGAGTGGGAGGCGCCAAGAGATCCTGCTGAATCAGATTACAAATGTGACTTCGGTGGAGACGCTTTGCAGACAGAGAGTGGGAGCGATGCAATGAAAACCTACCAGGATGGAGAAGTTGAAGGAGATCTGGCTTTGGGAGAGGGGATTCCGTCGAACAAAGCTGCGGTGATAGTGGAGGGCTACCAGCCGTTTGGTTTGGAGGACAACAGGCCTGTGCTTGTGCAAGCAGTGCCTTCGAGGTGAGCTAAAGGAAGTTTTACTCCAATCGCACGATTCAATGAAGAAGACGGACATCAGGCTGACAAAGTGGTTGATACGGCCACTTGAGCGAATTGAACTGCATCATGAGCAATGAATGTACAGATTGATGTGTCAAGGACAAGTACAATGGTCAACTAAAATTGCAGGGCAGAGTTGATAAGGAACTAGGAATGAAAAAGTTGGGACCATCAGTCACCCTCGCAGAAGAGTTGACTTTCCGCAATAAGATGGTGGATAATGGGCCAAGACTGGACAGTACATCCTATGATGTTCTTGATGGAGGAGTTCTACATGGTGGCACCGTCAATCAACAAGGGTGCTCAAATTTTAAGTGCCTTAATGCCTTTGTACAACGGGTTTTGACATTTAATGAAGAAGCTGCATTATGTTTTCCTCATCTTTGAGTTTTGTTGATTGCTGTCCCTAAAATAGACTTGCTTGTTATTCTCCTAATCACAGAGTGGAGATTCCATGACCCCTTCGTAACAAAGTCAATCGCACTTCCAAATATTTCTGTCATTTGTACGCTGTTGATTTGTCCAACTCTTCATTCGCCACACTCCTTTTTGCCTGGTGTCTGGCCTTTGCGCCCCTACTCTAACCCCACATCCCACTTTAACTGTACACCCCACCGATCACAGATCAAAGCTGTTCTTTGAAGTTCTCAGGATTGTACTCGCTGAAGTCACCAACAAAAGCGACCTTCTTCAGAAGCTCTGCTTCTGTCTTTATGTATGCAAACAGCTCCAGCCCTTTCCTCCTTAAACCACTGCCCCCAAACTTATGTTCCGTAATCCAACCCCTGCGGGTGCCTCTCCTAACCTCGCCGCCGAATGCGTCTGGAAGCTCTTTGAAGCACTTTATGTGGCAAAACATCCATAAGCTCTTCCTCAACCATGCAAGCTCTCTTCTGCAGTAGCCTCTCCTCCTAGCTGTCGTCTGCCGCGAAGGCCCCCTGCCGTGTTCTCATTCGTCAGTCCATAAGGGCTTCCCCAGACCCCCTGCCATATGCTCATAGTTCACTTCATAAGCGCTCCCACAGATCCTGTGCCTCTTCCTCTTGCTTCGGTCCATAAGTGCTCCCCCCAAAACCCCTGCAATGTCTTATTTCACCCTGAACTCCATACGCGCTCCCCTGTATCTGCAGGGGCCTCTCCTTCCAGCTTTGGCCTGCCGCCGAGGCCCTATGCCACTACCTGGAGACCGCTTATGGTACCATAAGCGGCCGCCTCCAGGGTCTGAGGGTGCTGGAACTAGGCGCTGGCACAGGCCTTGTCGGGATCTTCGCCGCTCAGCTTGGCGCTGATGTCATCCTGACGGACCTTCCTGGCGTGCTCGAGAACCTGAGGGCGAACGTGGCGCTGAACCAGGGGAGGGCTCAAGGGGTTAAAGGAAACCCCTTGATTGCCGATAACCCAGCGGTCAATGGCAACCATGTGGTCTTGGAGGAAGACGGGATGAATCGAATCTCAGCGACAGAAACGGGGAACTCCATCCCATCTGCAAAAGCAACAGTAAGGTTCAGTCAAACAGAAACGGACGATGAAGGATTGGTGCAGATGTGTACCCTGGCTGGTTCAAGGATTGGGCTGACATGCGAGACGGAAACAGAAACCCAGCCAATATTGGGTAAGGAGAAAGGTGTCTCGGGAATAGACGCTTTGGGCCATGAAGCAGAGTATGAAGCAGGATGTCATTTAGCAAATGATCAGGGCAAAACTTCTCGGAGCATGCACCGGATCAGTTCGAAGTCAGCTGGCAGCGTCAGTGTAGAACCGCTTTCTTGGGGCGTAAGAGAGGACGTGGATGCGTTAGTCAAACGGACAGGAGGGTTCGATCTCGTTCTGGCTTCGGATGTGATTTACTACGACACGCTCTTTGAACCGTTGTTGCAAAGCCTGCGGTGGCTGACTGAGCCAGGGGTTGAGGAAACGCCTAGAGCCGGTAGTAGTAGTCCTCACTTTCCCAGTCATGAAGGGTGCGGAGATAGCACTGTCGAGAAAGCGTCGGAACGGAAACCGTCTGCAGGCCCACCAGCTAGAGCTTTGAATCCGGTAAGCAAGAAGCAAATTGTCTTGATTGCGCACTTGAGACGCTGGAAAAAGGACGCAAAGTTCTTTCGGAAAGCTAGCAAGTACTTTGACGTTCGGCTCGTCTATTCTCACCCTCCTGTTGGCGAAGCAAGGAAGGGAGTCGAGGTGTTCGAGATGGTTGTAAAAAACTAGATTGCACCGTTACAGCACTCAATTGCACTCCATTAGCGCACACTGTCACAGCATTATATGATCGTTCGAATGAACGGTGTAGCAGACAGTCAGCTCATCATGGCATGTCGGTCAGTGAGATAACATCTGTGCTGGCCGGGTCCCCCCCGCCAGTTCGTTAAAACGAACCGAACCGTATGGTAAGTTCGGACATGCTCCGACTGAGTCAGTGCACTGATCGCCACGCAGCCGCCTTTGAATATGTCGATCGCACACATTGAATTGGTCAGTTGCTGAGAGTCCAACCGTCGTACAAAGTTGATCATGAACAACATACATGACGGTGTGCACCGCGCTGCAAGCTAGCGCTATGTCAAAGATGGCATGCCTGCAGATGATGGTCACTGCAAAAGCTAGACGGTGCCAGGCTCGGCCCCTGCGCACGCGATAATGTACTTCTATAATGATGTACGTAAGTTAAGTGCACTAAAGAAAACTAGCTTGAAACTTATTCACTGACACCGGATCAACTCGCAAGGAACTCATCAGCGACCGGCTGGGCGCGGCGCTAGCAGGCTGCGCTCACCATGTGACCGTTAGCCTTGCATCATCATTTGGATCGATTCAAAAATTCGTGGCATGGATTTGTGAATCCAATCAAGACTGAGTTAGCTAGCCGCCCCATGGCCTGCCAGAATATCACTCCGGAACTTATCATTTGCCAACGTTGGTCTCCGACTGTCTTTATTATGCATCACGTTTAACTCTGTATTCACCAACACACAATTCGATGGCATTAATGCAGCAGCAGGATATACTCCGAGCGGACGTAGAGGAGGCGGCACGCGTTTCGCCGCGGCGGGAGTTAGTGACCGTTAGCTCTGTGACCGGACATTTGCACATTTTGACCATGCCATGATGTCGCATAAAAGGTACATCTCGTCGCGGCATGTTGTGAGAAAAAAAATTAGATCATTATATGTTCCCTATCCATATTTGAGAAGATGAGAGTCCAATGATGCAGGTGTTCTGAGTCCGATCGCATGCCGCCAGATTTGAAACGAACAAACTACCATATATACCACTACATTCATGCATTATACAGCATGTGAAGGTTCATAGCCTAAGCTGATCGATCCAACTGACGGAATATTTGACGGTGATCAATGATCCATGTTGATTGATCTTTTGAGTCCAAGTTGCGCTAGGTCTACAAGGTCTCACATCCGAGTTCTCACAGTCCGACCGCTTAGCCTAGTAGGCAACTCATGAACTTTTCAGCGTGCGGATACGTCAACCTCAAACCATCAACCCGTTTTTGACGACATCGTCAACGATCTCTTTCGGGTCACCCAGCCACGGGTGCAAGTGCCGCTGCGACGAGAACACTTCCTCAGGCGGCTGCAAAATGTACTCTAGATCTTTATCCAAGTACCCGTACCGCATCGCTAGGTTAAAGCAGGGTTCCAACCGACCCACCACGTCGTACCACATAACCTGCGGCCACGTGGCAATCTCCGCCGGGGTCCTTCCATTCTCCTCGATCAAAAATTTGAGCCTATCGTTGAAGAAAATTCGTCGCTGCTCAAAGACTTCCGGCCACCCCGCCAGAACGTCGACTCGCTGGCGCTCCGTGAAGCCCCACTTTTTCAGGATCTTAACAAGGGGCGGCAGCGTTTTCTCTATGTTTAGCGCGAGCGAGTCCGGCTCTGTCACGACAAAGGAGTTGACGTCGTCCGGCGTGAAGCCTTCCGCAAGCAAGAGCTCAAGCTTCGTTTCCATACTTTGCAACGTGTTCTTCCCGAAGATGATCGGCGCCTCTTTCCATGACCGCTTCACGTCCTTCACGCCCCGTCTCTCCAGCAACTCGTACATCGGCTTCAACTGGTTCTCAACATCTTTCGAATAGGCCGCCGGATCTTGTTGGATGAGCTTTTTCTCGTCCCACCCCACAAACGCGAAGAACTCCCGCCGCTTCCGATACGCGTCTGGTTGCCACCGCAGCAAATGCGGGCTGTCAACGATAACCGCGTGGATTTCCTTGTCTTTAAACCCTAACCCCTCGCGCAGGTATGTGATTGCCCGGTGCGCTAGAGGCACCGTCATAGTAACCGGTTGAAACATGACGCCCAGTTTCGTCCGTTCCTGGTCTAAACCCAACGCCTCAAAGTACGCCCAGAGAAAGTCGAACTTGGTTAACGCCCTTAACCGCAGCTCCATCCGCTTGACCAAGTCCGGCTCGCCCTCGGCGGGGGATCCCTTCGGCGGCTTCGTCAGCATCTCGTGGTCCAGAAACCCACTACACCGCGTCGCAACAAAATCCGCTAACCCCGGTTCCATCTTCCGAAACCCCTTCAAATGCTGCGCCAACACCTCCCGCGCCAGGCTTTGCTGCTCCTCCGGAAACGCGCTCTTAAACACGTCGTTGTAACCGAGTTTGTTATGGAACCACTCGACCGAAAACCCGACTTGCGAGTCGTACTCTATGTCCTCATGCTCGTCCGAATCCTGGGTTAGGTAACCGTTCTCGTCCGCAAACTCCCACGCGGCCGGGTCCGGCGGCGCGGCTTCCGGCATGGCTAGTATCCGCCGCATGTCCGGTGGAGTCTGCGCGCGCTTCTTTTCTTCCGCCTCTAGTTTCTGCCGCTCTCTGTGTTCCTGACTTTTCAACACCCCCTCCGCGTATCCGCTCAGGTCCACGTCATCCGGGTTTTGTATCTCATCCCACTCTGCCTCCGCTCTCTCCCCCTCTTCTTCCACGGTTTCCGTACCCCCACTTTCCGAATCGCCGCCGTCAGAGTCCGTATCATAACCCTGCATCTCGTCGAGGTCCGCCCCAAATTCCCGCTGAATTGCCGCAAAGGTCTCATCTCCAACCCCCCACTCCGACTCAGACCCCGAGTCCTCTTCTCCCCCCCCCGGTCCGTCACTTTCTGCCACTCTCACAAGTGCCCCGTCTACTGTTTCCCGCGGTTTTCGTACCCCCCCTCGCGACGGCGCTTCCCCCGGACCCGGAACTTTCGTCGTCACGCCCCCCTTCCGCCGCACAACTCGCTCGCGCTTCTTCAATTCGCGCGCTCTCCGCAGCGACCACTCTCCGTCGTATTTGGGGGCCGCCGCCTTGTTGTAGTTCTCCCAAAAGGGATCCCCCCCGGAGTCGTTCCCCCCCATCACGCGCACAAACGTATCGTCGTCTACCGAGTCGATCCCGAACTCGTCCATCCGGTTCAGAATATCCTGCGGAGTCAGCAGCGCGTCTTTTTCTTCTTCTCCCCCTCCCTCGTTCCGTGCGGTCCATTTGAACTTGGTCAGGTCTAGCGCTGCTGGGGGCGCGTCAGAATCTCGCTCCAGTTCCGGGGGTTTCACTTTTTTGGGGGGTCGGGGGCGGGGCGCGAGGGGGCGCCGGTTGGGCGTGTAGAACCCCCCCGTTCCGGGGCCCCGCTTGCGAGGCTTGTTCTTGGCGCAGACGATCGTTAGAGCGCAGGGTCTCGACGCCTGCAGGCAAAGAGAGACAGCGAATTGCTCTTATCCTGTTGCGTACAAAATCTGGGACTCAACTTCTGGCTGTAGGACGAAGTGCTGAACAGGGGTTCATTGGACACGAGCAATAGAAGCAGGATACTAAGAAGGCTCCAGCAACGGTATCCGACAGGGAAAAGATGAAAGGAGGACCATGTGCCCCGGAAATCGTCAGAAGAGACAAGTTTGCTTCGTTCTGAACGAAACTGGCCTGATGGAGCATTTCCAAGAGTGTCGCTCAAGGGCAGGAGTTCGCAGAGCAGAGATAGACTGATTTAGACGAGGTCTTAACAAAAGCATGCGCCGCGGACAAGTTTCGCGAAGAAAAAAGGCGGTCCAGAAAAGGAAGTGAACCGTCAAGATCCGAAGGCCTTTCCAAACAACACGACCGAAAAGAAGACCAGGGTCAATGCTTCTCCTTTCGGGTCACTAAATCAATTACAGAACTCCTCTCAAAAAGTCAATCGAAACACAGCAATGATCCCCTTTGCAGCACAGAAGTGGATGTATTCGACGACCAGCAACCGCAGAACAGAAAGTGTAGGAAGCACAGCGCGAGGAGAAAAGGGCCGCTGGAATTCCAAGTCTGCTCAAGAAAAAGTAAACCCTTCAAGCAGATTCTGTCGCTCTTATAAGGAACACCTTAACCGTTTCTCGCCTTGCAGTCTCCTTCACCGGGCACTCCGTGTTTCTGCGTCATGCAACCACAGGAATCCTGAGAGTCCGTGAGGCGCAGACTGACCTGGTCGAGACGGCGCCACGTTGGACCGTTGGCGTGTTGCCACGTGTCCCAACCTCCGGTCACGTGGTGAGCCGTCGACAGGTCCGCACTCTCGAAGCTCCTGAAGTCACCCCCCTTGCGAAGCCCGCTTTTGATCCCGCCCACATGCGGCGAGGTACAAAGGGATCCCCCTGGAGCGCACGTCGAGGAAGCCCACGTGCAGGCCATGACGTCAGCGTGCGTTCAGCAGCATCAAGTTGCTTCCACCTGCAAGACAGATCGTTCAAAACTAAGTTCTGAAATCCCGCACGCCCGTTGTGACGCTGCCTCCACCGTCCAGGGCTACTTCAAAACCTCATGCCTCATTGATTGTGATGGTGACGTCACAGCCAGCACCTTTCTTTCGGTGCGGCAATTTGACGACGAAGGAGAAGTGCAGTCGCTACCTGACAATATAAAAACAGACTCACAGATAAGTGTGGGTCTACGACGCAGATTTTACGCCCGCGCTTGTTTCAGGTAGTTTTCGGTTGTCGGTTTCGACGAAGGAAAGAGAGTTAGCCGGATGAGTTTCTCATTGGCATCAGACATCACGGACTTCGCTTGAGGTAGACTACCCCAACTGATTGGCCCTTCACTGCCATACACGCACAGAACCAAGGTTTCCGTGCGTGCCTGTCCAACGCCTGACATGCGGGGCAGGTTTTCTGAGCCTTTCAGAGCTCTGCAGCACCGTTCTTTGGGAAGCATACTTTTCAAATGAAGCTAGTCCTCCAGTCGGGACCCAAGAGACATGAGGGCTGGCGTCAGCACAAGGAAGCGGAGGCTGTATGGGAGATCACACCCAATCCTAGAATTGCATCAGTGCCACCTTCACGAATTCGAGCGACGAGCAAGTTTAACGACTTAGAAGCAGAAACAATGGGGCACACGAACTTGCGGTTTGCCCAACATCTCCAGCGGCCCCTCCGCATCAAAGAACAGCAAAGCGTCCATGTCATCCCGGCCGTCAGTGCATTAAGGAACTGTGCTTCGGAACTCCCATCCGTTATAGGCACATCCCGGCCGACCCAAAACATTCAAAAAAGGAATGCAAGTGAAAGAAGTCAATAGCTGCGTGACAGCAAATCGCTGTAAGAAAGCGGACCAGGGTTGCCCTTCTTCCAAACCACTCCACTCTCGGTTGAGACGCGAAACCCCCAAAGTCGTGAAGGCTTGCATACAGGGGTTGCTAGTCAACGAGACGCGATGGCTGAATCCAATCACGACGAACTGCGAAACGAGGCTGGGCCATCAAACAAGCAGCGTAAAGCGCATCTTGAATGCTTGCCAAGGCTGGAGGCTCCACCTACATCTCAGGAAAGATCACGGGTCGGCGTAGACCGCGGAAAGCGAGACTGACAGTGTGCCCGCTATCTCTGGGTGCAATCAACTGTATGTTGACCTTGCCCAGAAGTTCCGGAGCGACAGTTTGCGCTGGAGAGCCACGTGGGCGGTTTGAGGGCTGGCTTGAGACCACCGTAGTTCTTGGTCGTTGACGACCTGAATTGGTTCCGAAAGATTTGCCAGCCAAGAGAGTGGGTGTTTATCCGGATGGCGACGACTCAGAGGCCAGGTAAGGAAAGAGTAAGACGTCGGCAGCCTTGATCCTCAAGCAAAGGAGGGGCCAGGAACTGCTTCACAGCGGTTGACGAGCTTCTAGAGACGGTGCGGTGGACGATATGCCCATGTTGATCTAGGCCCGTCATTGCCCATTTTCAGAAGGACCGGAAAAATTGTCGTCGCAAGAAGACTTGACAACCATACCACGCATTAACTTTTTACGGGTTTGGCTGTAACCCACAAATCCACTGAGCCAACCCAACCGCTCTTGTTCTTGCACGTTGGCATCAGTTTGCATCTTATGTACGCCTGTGGGTATCTATTGCCCAGCTTTTTGAGGTCGTCACTGCCAGAACCAATGACCCCCAATCGATCAACGAAAGGACTGAACGTTTACAAGGCAGCGTCAGAAAGCAGACCGAAGCAGAGTGGGAGATCTGACGTGGCAACCAAAAGGCTACTTCACGGACTCGGCAGCGGTGGCTACACGTGCTTAAAACAAGAGACGTGACCAAAGTAGAGCGTAAAAGGAAGCTTTCCGCTTAGGCGTCAGATATGAGCGGATGCACCCTGGGAGCAGGGCCCCAGTATGTCTATGCATGTCATAGCCACTTGCGAAAAGGATCAGATTGTTCTGTCAACTGAGAAGCTTGAGCACTTTGCTGGATTGAAGCTACTCCCAACAGCATCCACGGCCAAAGGAACGCCGCATGCATTTGGGGACCACTCGCAGAAAAGTCAGATTGGTGTGTAGAAGGCGGGGAACAATAGGAACCCCGAGAAGAGAAAACCCAAACAAGTCCTTTTGAGAGCGGAAGAGCAATAACTTCTGCTCATCACGGAGCGTCAGCTGGCGCAATCACTTCGCTTAGAGAAGTCTGACGGTAAATCTAAGAGATGCAAAGCCCATCCTGGCTCCCTGAGAACCATTACAGAGGGGTCCAAACCTATTGCTGCATTGCAGCGGCGGATCGACACTGCAGGATGGCGTTTTCATTCCTTGCAAATTTATCGCAAAAAGCAAAGAGACTTGAAAGACTGCTTCTTTTTAGCTAAAGACTCGAGGATCCCCTACGCGCAAAGCCCGCCAATTGTCCAAAAGAGGATGCTCAAGCGGGGCGAGAGGAATAACTCCGTCCTAATATTACTTATCTCACTTCTGCCCTTAGAGATGAGTCTTTCGGAAAAAAACATCGTCGCATGGCGTCAGCTGCCTACCCGAACCTTTGGTTGAAAACACCCAAAAATTTGGAGCCAATCATCGCCTCTCTCATGCAAACCACGAGCAACGCACATCCTGACAAATTTGTACCGGAAGCGTGGCAGAGAATTGCAGCACAAGCGTTTTCAGTCTCCGCTCTAGGTGGCGTCCGACTTCGATCTCGGAACTGGAATGTAATACCCAGCTTTGAAAGTCCATCATGGCCCTCTGAACGAGGAAGTATTGTTACAGCCCAGAACGAGAACACAAGCGAGGACTTCGCACGCTTCGTCCTTTAGCAGTGAGAGCGAAGCGAAGAAGCCTGCGGCGGTCAGTTCCAAAGGACTCCATGCAACTCGAGTACAGCGTTCGTCGAACCAGGTTTCAAGCTGCTCAACAATTGTGAAGTACTTTGTCGCAACCGCAGCAGAGGCAAATGAGGCAGGCGAACTCCGCCTCTCACGAAGTTTGTTTCCCGCATAATTTTAGGATGCATTACCTTCGCTGGGCGGCTCAGTCAGGACGAACCCCTCTGGGGTGCAAACCCCAGTCATACGAAAGTGTCATTGCCATAAACGAGCGCACTCAAATATCGGGTTGCTCAAAGAAGGTGCATCGAAGCTTTTGGCACTGTTTCTGATGGGTACGAAGGAGATTGACCTCTTGATGTTTGGCGTCAGATGGGAAGATATCCACTGGGGAAGTCCCGACAGGCGAAGCATCTCAGCCCAAGCATCAGGAGTGTCAATGTCGACAACCCGACAGAAAGCAGGGCAGAGATCGATCGAAAATGTGTGGGTGTTTGACCGGAGCGCCGTCCAGCCGCCGCCTTTCCTCCAGACCTCAACAAGAAGAAATTATTCGGTGTTGTGTAAAGTAAGGCGAAGATTCGGAATTGTGCCATCAAAGTTCGTGGAAAGCACTGACACAACATGGAAATAAGCGGGAGAGAACGCCAACGGTGCATACTCTTCTAATAACCTCCTGTTTCGGATCGTTGAGGTAGAGAAAGCAAAGGTTGGTGGCTGGCATCAGAGCAAGAAGAACGGGTACTCGATGTGCGTTCCGAGCTGCCAATGACATCATTGCCCTCCAGGAAGACAGATGGCCGTAATGGACCGGGCGACCAAAGCGCGCAAGAAGACGGCAGAAAGGCGTGCTGAAAATAAGCTCCCTGAAGCTTCTCCACTTTAAGAAAACAGAAAAGCTTCTCCATTTAGTGCCCTATGACTACGGGCATTTGTTGCCCTACAGAAGAACTCACGAACTGCCTAGGCATAGAGAACAGTAAACGGTATTAGGTGCGAAAACATGACGGACGGCTTGAATTTAAAGGTACCGTTCTCGCAACGTCAAGGGCCTCGTCAAAGCCAAGGCACCGTAGAACTTTATACCCTTCAGCACCAACAGGTTTTCGCCGCAATGTCCTCTCGAAGAGACTTGCGGCCCTGGTTTACCGTTCATTCGTTTCGGAGTGCAAACCAGAAGCTCTGGTAGAGGTGCTAAGCAAGAGGGGCAGCAAGGTTTTGCAGCAGGGCAGCGTCAGGTGTGGTGAGTGCTTGGGTAGGACACATTTTAGAACGCCCCCAGGATCTAGTGCACATCCATCCTGGCTTCCGTGGCGGCAAGTTCCAGACGGTGCTTTACACTTCTGATCTACATACAAACAACCAAGATGACGTACGCAAAATCCAGGGAAACGCGTCAGTCCGATTGGTGCGAGCATTCGCTTCCACTTCCGAGCTCAACACGATGAGCAAAAGGCCACTCCCTTGAGCACACGAAAAATCAAACTTCGAGGAAGAGTCCAAAAGGTGGCATCAATTGATGGAGTGGCAGCTCTGGGCAACTCTCACCCAGAAGTTGACCCTTTCATTGCCTTCGAGCGCAACAGAAGCATCGTTAGTTGCGGAGAGACCCGAGAAATTGCGCAAAACAGAGAACGACACTGTCACGGGAACCGCTATCTGTATGGACGAATAGGGCTTCCGACCGTACAACCCCAGCGTCGGCATCATCCTGTCGAATGGAAAGGCGACCACTGCTCAATTTGTCCTCGCCCCTTGACAGCACTGCCAACGTCCACGGTGTGATCGATTGGGTTGCGGACTGGTGGGCATTCAACGGGGTGTCTTTCCAACTAAACGCGAAAGGAAATTTGACAGCCGACATCCGCAAGAGAAAATTGCTGGCGTCATGTAGATCCAAGGGTCAAGCCGGTCGGGATGCCCCAATTGGCCCAAAAAAATCATCGCCGTTCGTGACCATATTGACTGCTCTCATCGAAATCAAAGCACGTTGAAGCCAATTTCGTTTCCGAGCTTTTTCTGTGAATCCCAAGGCTGGCCGCAGGTTCTTTCCCTTTCAAACAGGCAAAATTCTTCGATGCCTTCTCGGCATTTTATACACTAAAGCAAGGAAGCGTTCCTAACATTGGCATCAAAAAACATGATGAGCACGTGAGACAAGCTTGTGGCGAACGGGCATTACGGCGTAGGCTCCACACACAGGGAGTCGCTCGTGCAAGATCAACTTGACCACATATTAGGCAACAGCAGCCGTAGTATTCAACACGGCTTAAACAGGCAGAATAGATTAAAAGCATGAGATGTCATCAGGGTTGGCGTCCGGCCCCGATGTTAGTAGGTAGTAATCACCAGTTTGGGGCGCATCAATGCCATTTACTAGGGCCCTGAAGCTCGTGATTATGAACGTAATCAGATTGATTTGAAGCGTGCTTGCAGACTTGATCGCACACCTTGCATACAGGTGCTCAATTTTCGAACGGGTGGAGAAACAACGGAAAAGATGCAGGGGTGGGATGTGACCCAGCTGAAACGCCGAGGAGTGCTTGGCTCATGTGGTATTCACATGGAATTAACTACCGCACGAATGAGCCTTCACCCACCGTCCTCGCGACAAAAGCTGCTGCTCGAAACCGGGTAGCACGAAGGCTCTTTTCAACATCGAGGCAAAAGCGATTGGATTGACTGGAAGAAAATCAGGAGGATCGGGCTTAAGGCACAGTGCGCTGCAGATCCTCACCTCTACTGTCAGCAGTAGCCAGCCCAGTTCACGCCACTCTCGTTGAACCGTCACGATTCTCCCCGTCAAGTATCCCGCAGCAGTTCAACCTGCACACCGAGAAGCCCCATCAGGACGGCACGTCACAGAACGGTACGAAGTCAATTAAAGTAGTATCTTGTAAAATCATACAACCAATGAAAGAAACTTCACCTAACATAAAAGGGGCATCAAGGACATAAGGCGTTGGGTGCGTAGCATCAGAATTGAAGGGACAGAACTGAGGTCAAATACCCCGAGCTATTGTAACATCACGGCCGCTTGGGAGCGACTGCCAGTCGGTCTGAAAGAACGAGGCTTGCGACGGGGGAGCGTTAGCAACGAGCTCCAAAGAGTTCCGTTTACAGCGCCTTCCGAGCTACGAAATTCTGGTTACGCTGACGCATATGAAGCTTCTGGCACAAGCGTGAGCTGGGACTCAGCAGGCATGTTTTGGCATACCGGCCGCAGAAAGGAAAAATGAAGCAGATCCGCACAGCCTGAAGGACACGAGGCAGCCCACGAATGCGACTTACACCGTCTCGGCGGCGCAGGCTATATGGGCTCGGAAAAAGCGGTGTGCTCAGTAGCCGCGGGCAATCAAATCTGTTTAAACAAGCAACTAGCTCGCTTTGGTACCAAACGAAGAACTTTCGATCAATAACATCGAAGCTTGGCTTCAACTCTCATCCTGATCCTTGTCGGTGACCCCTAACACTGTGGAACCAGTCATCGCCTCTGACCCAATAGACACAAGCGAAGCGAATCCTGATAGAATTCCACCAAAAGCGTGGCAGAGACTTGCAGCACAAAGACTTCATCCTCCGCTCTAGGTGACGTCCGCATTGGTCGAAAAGCTGGGATGTATCACCCAACTTGCAAAGCACATCATGGCCCCCTCAAACGAGGAAGCATTCCAGAGCGCTGTACGAAGATTCACGCAAGAGCTCCGGAGGTTTCGTCCACCAGCGGTGAGAGAGAAGCGAAGCTTACGGAGGCAAAGCCACCTGGCCGGATCTTGAGGAGTCCATGCAACTCGAGTGTTGCGCACGTCGATTTTTTAGCGGTTTCACTAGCCTGCTCGACCATGACGACCCACTTTGTCCCAACGACAGCAGAGGCAATTGAGGCAGGCAAACTCTGCCTCTTATGGTATGTTGTACCCGCATCGAAACAGGATGCATCACCTTTGGGCGGCTCGGTCAGTCTGAACCCGCTCTGGGGTGTAAACCCCCAGCCATCCAAAAGCGTCACTGCCGTGATCAAGCGCGTTCAATCGTCAAGTTGCTCAAACAACGTGCATCAAAACGATTCCATTGTTTGTGATGGATTCAGGAAGGGCATTTTAGAGTCTTCCGATGTTTGGCGTCAGATCATGGGAAAAGCAGCCTTCGGGGCAGCCCCGACATGCGAAGCGCGTCTCGGCCACAGCATCGAGAGTGTCGATGTCGACAATCCGACAAACACCAGGGAAGAGATCACTCGGAACAGTGTGGGTGTTTGACCGGAACGCCGTCCAGCCGCCGCCTTTCCTCCAGACCTCAACAAGAAGACATTTTTCGGTGTTGTGTAAACTAAGGCGAAGGGTCGGAATTGTGCCATCAAAGTTCGTGGAAAGCACTGACACAACATGGAGATAAGCGGGAGAGAACGCCAACGGTGCACACTCTTAATAACCTCCTGTTTCGAATCGTTAAGGTTAAGGAAGCAAAGGTTGGTGGCTGGCATCAGAGCAAGAAGAACGGGTACTCGATGTGCGTTCCGAGCTGCCAATGGAATCATTGCCCCTCCAAGAAAACAGATGGCCGTAATGACCGGGCGACCAAAGCGCGCAAGAAGACGGCAGAAAGGCGTGCTGAAAGTAAGCTAGCTGAAGCTTCTCCGCTTTAAAAAGACGGAAAAGCTTCTCCATTCAGCGCCCTATGACTACCGGGCATTGTCGCCCTGAAGAAAAACTCACGAATCGCCAGCCACACAAATCAGTAAACGGTATCGTGTACGAAGACAAGAGGGACAGCATAATCAGAACGCACATTTTCGTTGACGTTAAGGACCTCGTCAAAGCCGTGACCGCGAAAGACTTCAAATGCTGCAGCACCGACAAATTCTCCGCCATAATATGCTTTTGGTGCGACTTGAGCCGTCAGTTAGCGTTGGTGTGTCAAATGTGCAAAACCGGAAGTCCTGACAGAAAACTGTAAGCAAGGGGGATAGCAAGGTCTTACAGCAGGGCAACGTCAGCTTTGGTCGACGGCATTCGGGGATCAACACATTTTGTGAAACGCCTCCAGGAGCGCACAACCATCATGGCTCCCGTGAAATTTGGTTCGAGTTGGTGTAAGTTCGAGTTGGTTGTTTTAAACTTCTCCTGACAAGCAACCAAGATGACGAACGGACAATCCGAGAAAGAACGCATGGTCAAAAAGGTGAAATAATCGCTTCCAGGTCCAAGCTCAATACGATGAGCAGAGAGCCAATTTCTTGAGCAAACGAAAATGACTTCCTGAGGAAGAGTCCCAACGGGTGGCATCAACTCAAAGAGTGGGAGCTGTGGGCGCACTCACCCAACGATCGACCCAATCATTGCCTCCATGCGCAACATAAGCATTTTATTATCGCGATTGGGAAGAAAAAAGTTGCGCAAAAAAGAAACCGACTCCAGGGAACCACTTTTGCATGGACAAACAGGCTTCCGAGTGTAACATCTCCAGAGTCGGCATCATCCCGTCGAACAAGAACCGACCACTGCTCAACTCGTCCTCGTCCCCTGATAGCAGTGCCAACGTCCACGCTGTGATCGATTAAGTTGCGAACCGGTGCGCATGCAGGGGGTTGCCTTTCCGACTTAGACTTAGCAGGAAACCATGGGAGCAACGACCGCAAGGGAAATGACTGACATTAGGTGGGTCAACGGTTGTGCCGCTCAGGATGCCACGATCGACAGATAACTCATCGCCGTTCGTGACCAGATTGAATGCTTTCGTCACAATCAAAGCAGGTTGAAGACGATTTCGTTTTACGAGCTTTTCCTTCAAATTCTCGACACTCGAAGTTGGGGGCAGGCGCTCTACCGAAGTTTTCGCCCACAAGGTTCCAAAACCCACCTGGCAACCGAAATGGGCGCGCACGAGCCGACTTGAATTTGAATTGGCATTGACGATGCACTCCGCGAAAGAAAGAATTGGCTGGCATCATCAGAACGAGAAGCTGTGAGGAGAAGATCCCCAAAGCTCATCACTGCCGTTGGAAACAGAGGACTTGACAATTCGACCAGGACAGCAGATGTTTCGCACGTTCAGATCAAAATCCCGGACTGCAAACCGCTACATGGCCGCTCTGCAAGATACACTCACAACGAGTGCACGTGTGACGTTGCGCTCCAGGCTAATACACAAGAGTTGGCTTTGCACCCTGATTTGACATGCAGCCCTTCAAATATGAGCGAAAACTCGATTACAGTCAGTAAAACGAATCCAGAAAGGTGATCGCTCTACTAGACGTGGGTGAACTTCAGCAGCGACGCCGGAGCAGATTACCGCGACAGCCGCTTGGAGCTTCGCATTTGTTGGTTCTTGAGGTAGACCTTTTAGTAAGGCAAGGGTCCTTACTTTGACAGCAAACTCAGACACGCAAGGGGGGGACCAGCCAACGGTGATTGCCAAAAGATCCAGCACGAGCTTGAGGGACAGCCAACCGTCTGCTGAGCGCGCAACGAAACGCTCTTTGCATCTCACAACGAGCGGCGGACATCTTCCCATGATCTTCGTGACAATAGCTAACAATAGGACGTTCAAACGGGAGGCACCGCACAAAAAGCATAGTCGCAGGCCAAATTTGACTCTGCCTGAGTCCGATAACTTGACCGAGCGGTGCGGTAGCATCAACGAATACAAGACCCCCTTATGAAAACTGTCTTTCAATTCCCAGGGGACAGAGGACTGGTGGATCACAGCTACCGAGCTCAAAATCAGGAATAGCTAACTCAATTGCACATATACGAGAGTTGCTTAAGACCGTAAGCAAGAGCACACCCTTGCAGGAGCTGCAAGAGTAGTGAGAGAGCTTGAGGACGCCTAAGAGACGTGCTTCGTCAAATTCGGCCCGCTCTCTACTCACATTGACTCATTCCGCACGTCAAGTATCACGGATATTTGCTCCTTTTCGAAGAGCGCTAGGCTTCATGTGCGGGTACTGTTTCAAATCTGCCGGAGCACCTTAGCTGGCGTCAGACGCGACGGATCGGCTCTGGCATAAAGCATACCAGACCGGAAGCGCATCACTGCCATCGACTCGGGCTTCAACTTCGACAGATCAATCACCTGTGAATTAGCATAAGCTAGCGGACCGTGACTTCGTCATTAAGTGCTCCGTTTCCGAGTAAGCGGAGGAAAATTGGAAAGGAAGAACCAGCCGAGAATGACGCAAAGAAGCGTCAAGCGGTGCTTGGTACGCTTGATATGGTTCAATGGGTATGGACAAGTTTTACCCACTGAACGTCACTCATGACTATGCTCCGCGAAATTGGATCTCCTCGCAAGGCGAAAAGGAGAAGAGAAATAGTCCCGCGGAAAAAGGACCTGGTTCCATTGCAGGAGAAAAGACAATGCGGGAGGAAGACTTAGGTTGCTTATTCTCACCTTTAATGACCATAACAACGAGCTCGGTCCGCGCCACGCTTCTTGTCGCTGTCACTTCTGTCCCCACCACTTCTCTAAGGAAACAACCAACCTGCACGTAGAGAGCCTCCCATCAGACACGTCACAGCGCATGAGAGCGCAAAGAGTGAAAGTCATGTCTACATTGGCACGTGGCCTCTGGAAGAGCCTTTACGAAACGAAGACGGGGGAAGCTAAGGACACTGGGGCTGGTTGTGAGGCATCAGAATAACACAACAGTATCTCAAAGCTCTGCTACGTCACGGCCACTTCAGAAATGCGAAGCCGTTCCGGACTTAGATTATGAGTAATATGTTTGGGGAGTACAATCAGACGGGCTCAAAGGGAAGCGTTTGATGCGCCTTCGTCTATTTTAAGACCCAAGAATGTTTCTACGCTGCCGCATATGAGACAACTGGCAAGGATAGTGAGACATCCGCAGTACGGACGACTCTGGCAAAGGAGCCGCCAAAGCAAGGGAGGGATTTAAAGGTGAATGGTCTTGAGAAAGTCATAAAGCATGCTCAGGGTCACAGCAAACCGGTCAAGCTGCTTGCGTCTCCGCTTTGGAAACGATTAGAAGGAACGCTTCAGAGGTCAAGCTGCTTTCCTGGCCGCTTTCGAAACGATCCATTTCGCCCGGGATCTTTGTTTCATGAAGACTAGGTACACGCATTTCAAGCAGCAGATGAAGCTATGTTGGCCGTACAAGCCCAGCCTTTCGACGTTACGACAGGAAAGGCCTCACTAGAGAGGGCATACATTGACGCGTTCGCAGAAGCAGGGCTTAAAGGAGCGGACGTGACTAGGGGGCATCAACAAACGCAGGTATGGCTGGTTTCAGACAGACCTAGCCTCACAACTACCTCATTGGCCACCCGGACTGAAAAATCACATGCACGTGTGTCGCTTCGAATGGGCGACTGGCTGTTAAAGAGGGCTGTAAGATGAGCTAGCTGCAACTCATTGAGCAGGAAAATTTCGTCCCGAACTTGAGGGACGATCCCAGATCTTCGCTGGAGACGTCGACCTTTAAACGAGGGTACAATATTTCTCGCCAAGCATCCGTTTGAAACAGCGAGGAGCTGTTCCAAGGGCAAACAGCAACAGGCATGAATTGCAACCTCACCACACCGCTCTCCTTCGAATCCCATTTCAACTATTAATGCCGTGGAAAAGAAAAACCTCGCCTCAAGACCGCAGCTTACGACCATTCTTGGTCGAGGCATCCACAATACGATGAAGGCGACTTGACACGACGACTATTTTCCCTGTGGGGGCATCACTATCCACTAATGAGACCACTGAATGGGACACTCAATTCCCCAGCATATCCTTGCCCTTTGTCAGCACGTTGAGGACGCTTTTCCGAGAGCAGGTCCAAGCTGAAGCGCCCAAGGAGGCGCCCAATTCAAAAAGGTCAACAACAAACCAAAGACCGAAAATCAAAGCTAGCTGCCTTGGCGACCTTATGAACGCAACAACTTCAACCGGGGGCCATCAGCCCTGACAAGCGCCATCCACTTGGCGAACGCCCAAAATGTCCTGGCACGTCCTCGCCCTTTAGACAAAAGCTAAACGTCATAACCACAATCATTTACTGGAATGCCCACGCAGTTCTGCTGTTCAATGCTCACGAAGAAGAGCAGTCAGCAAATTGCTCTTCCCAAGCGGGCATCAGTAGGAGAAGCTGGTTGAAGAACGGCTGCCCATCCGACCGTCACGTCCTTGCCATTTGCAGTTCACTGGAGTCCCACCAAAGTAATCACCAAGTGAATGCGGATTAAAGCACAATGTCGTCCCCGAAATTCGGCAACGAAACATCTTTGCTTGCTTGCTCCTGGTACAGTATCTCAAAGTTCAACGCGTATCTGAACAACTCTGGCTTGGAGAGAGCGACAACATACAGGGATCCCGGAGCACCATCGAGACAGAAGAGGTTCCGCCAACGTTTGATTTAAGGGGTACCGCGACCGAAATAGCCCGTGCACAAATCCGTACATCATGAAAGTGTACTTTCATTGCTGGGCAGAAAGCATGCAAAGCACGCAGGAGGAATGCTCTCAGCTGTCATGATGTATCTGACGGACGCACAGGTAGTGGTTAAGAGCGGAAGCTGAAATGCAGAGAAGTACTTTCTATTAGCTCGTTGATCTGTACATGCAGGTCTCGCAAACAAGAGCTTTCAAACTCTACGACGAATCAGCGAAGCAACGCTCTATCGCTGGCATCTAGAAAACTACAGGAAGGGTTGAGAGATCCCCAAGCTACTTTCGCGTCATTGCCATGCCAAATTAAGAAAACCTTGAAAAGAAAAAGCAATACAGAGATCTGCGTCTTGAGTGCGTGTCACTGATGTTGGCTTTCATCAAACGCTCATATAGATATTATCTTTCAGTCCAGGAAAGAAGGATACCAAAAGAAGCCGTGAACATTTCAGAAGGGGCCATCAGGGACGATGCCAAAGAAAGGCCGCTCAGATCAACGAACCCGTTTTAACTTTCACGAAGCATCCCTCTTTCCGCAGATTGCAAACCATATGACGTCTCGAAAGTTTGTGACGGCTGCAAAATTCGCCCGTGCTGGGCGGTATAGCTTCGTAGGATTAATGAGAGGCGACCGTAACAGATTGTTAAAACGTGTTTTTTCTTTTGAAGCGTAAAAGGGAGGGTCTTGATGTTTATAAAAAGCAGCCTCACCACCCGGCAGTGATCGAGGCAGCATGCCCAGCGAATCATTGCCAAAAGACCAAAATCCATTCCGGCATGGTAAAGCCGGTATGATCAAACATGACAAAGACGTGATGGGCACTAAATCAAACCCGATTCAGATTGATGAGAAGGCAGTGTAGACTTAAACCGAAATGGCGACCGGCTGCCCACGAGTTTGCCTTTGCGAGCGCTCGCTTAGGTCTGTCACATGATGCAGCAACACAGAAACCGCAAGCAAAAGGGCGACGTAGCCCAGAATCCGTCAAGTGCCATGCTGGGCAGACGCCCTATTCGAGGTGCACGGGATTGTGGCTTCGACCAGCCGCTCGGACCCCCGACTCATCTATGGGGGCGTCGATTGTGAAAGTCAGAATTGTTGCGTCACACCAACAAGAGCTACCAACAGAAAGCGCAGATCAACATGCTCGTGGAGAATGTCCTACTAGCGATGGAATCGAAGTAGACTACTTTTGAGATTTAACGGCAGGCTTGGCTTCAACACAGAGCTTCTGAGTTACAAAAACCCAGGTTTCAAACCCAGATCATTGCCAGCAAAGGGCAGCGCTTGCAGACAGAAAGAGGGAGGGAATTGCTAGGTTGACCCGGCTTGAGGCTCTGGTGAGAGAGCAATCCACGTGACGAAGGGAGAAATACCATGTCTTATGCTGGATGATCCGCAGTCGGCTTATACGGTATAGACCGTGCAACCATGACCAGACCTGACTTGCGAATCTGCATGTGCCTGATTAAGAGAAAGCAAGTGCAGAAGCACCTTGATTGAAGCTGACCTCAGGACTTCAGACCGGTACGTGCGTTGAGCACCCACTATGAAGCAGCATATCCTTGTCGTGCAAAGTCATCAAAGCTGTCGCTCGCACGATCTGAAAATTGCAAACTGAACCGGCTTGTCGTAAGACCTGCTATCTCGTATTCAACAGAAACACATCTCGGACCCGTGAGTTGCGATTGGCATCAGTTCTTGTCGGGGTTCATACTGCCTTGGGAAGCCATCCCAGAATAAAGCGACTCATTGCCAAAATATTCCATGACCAAGACCAAGACCAAGTCGGGCCTATCACCAAAGTATTGCAAGAAGATGCAGGCGGGTCTGTCCTTTACAGTTATACTGTGTCAGCAAGACGCAATCTCTTGGTGCCAAAGGGCCCGTGCTTGCTCTCAAAAACGATCCAACGAAAAAAAACATCTTCTCTTCGAGTTGCCTCTCCAAGACGATTGGGTTTGCACAGAGGAAAGCAAGCTGCCGAAGCTGCCAGTCCTCAGTACCAAGCGGCGTGGGGACAGCAGGTAGCGAGATCCAAGTCACAGAAGGTTTTCTTCCCCAAAGTCCACGGATGAAACGCTAGGAAACTTACCACTCGGATATCTTTTCACCTTATGAACCATGCTTTTTTTAAAGGCTTGAAGACGTCCGTGTACGGCAAGGTTCGCAATACTGAGCCCAGAAATCGTGTGCATATGATCGCCATAACGGCCGTTTGTTGGACCGGAGACCCATAGTAAGACCTGAGAGTCCGCTCGCAGTCTGCGGGCTCACGGGACGAGTGATCCCCAACTGCTTCAATTGCTTGCACGCCCAAGCGGAGGCTTCCAAGCAAAGCCAGCAGACTTGCAGCTGGAACCTTTTGAAAGCCAGGCTAAAAGATGAAACAATCCATCCCACACGCAAGCTAATCACTGCCAACGAAGAAGACGAGCTGTGACGATCAATTGAAAGCGGGAACGCGGAAATAGCGAGCTATGCTAAAGTCGGCAGATCTTACCTTTGCAAAACAGCAGCACGCATTTGAGAGCAGCAGCTTAACTATGACTAGTCAGGGCATAGCTTTTGAGGCACGACGCCCCAACAATCGAACCATAACGTCACCAGGCACAACAAGCCAAAGCGTGGGCTGTAGGAGTGAGGAAGGATGCGGATCGAAGGAGACAAGTGCTCAAGGACGAGTGCAGAAGCTACTTTACGACCCCCAAACTCACTGGCCAAATTTCCTGCCCCAAACCGGGCTTCTCGATACAAGAAGGTGTTAAATAACGGTTACAAGTGTGAAGAAACAGAAAGTAGCAGGAGAAGGGCACGAAAGAAATACGTTTCCGATCCTCACTTCTAATGGCGGCAACAACGAGCACGCTCCACGCAACTCTTCTCGTCCTGCCACCTCCGTCCCTGCCGCTTCGTTAGCAGAACACAACCTGCATCCGGAGAGCCCCGTCAAACGGCAACTCGATTTAACAACAATAAGAAGTGTGAAAACGCATCAAGTAACGGCACGTGGCGTTTTCAAGACAATCTAGGAACGAGAAAGGGAAAGTACGGACACGGAGTGTTGTGTGTGGCGTCGGCATCACGGTCAGAGAAATGGGGTCGAACACCCCATACTAACGTCACGGCCACCTCTGAAGAGGATTACATTGATCTTAGCTCCCGAGGCAAAGCAACCCAAAGCAACTACCGTGATATGGAAGCAGGCTTCAAACGACTCCTTTTTTGGCGCCTAGCACTTTCAAGCACTACGAATCGATTTTAAATGCAGCTTCAAGCGAGTGAGTTGAGCGCGGGACACGCGGGACATTAGCGGGCCCGAAATCAGCAAAGCAGCAACAGATCAACATGAAAGAGGATCAAACGAGGGTCGGGCTTGGAAACGTCTGCCGGAGAATATCGAGAGGCACGCTGACAATGTCCCACCAATTGGATGCGCGATACAGAGTTTACACCGGGACGGTCAGCTCAACGAGGAAGAAAGGTTGACCAAGGCGTTAAAATGGGTGCGGTTGACCAACAAGATGGGGCAACAGCGTACCCTGCTAAGTGGTTGGACATCAGGTACAATCGTTATCCGTTTGATATAACTCTTAGTCGAGGAGTATTTGCCAGTCTGCGCTACAAGGACACAATCTGCGAGGGCAGAAACAGCAAAGCCGCAAGATGAACATGATTGGAAACACCGTCAGCTAGAGCCGACCCCATTCTTAAAAGGGCTGTATAGGCAGACAAACTTCAATCCCTTTGCATCGTCGAGAAGCGTGAAAAGCGGAGTCAAGCAGAATCCTCATGCGCAAGCAGTCCCTGTTCCTCACTGATCTAGACAAACCTTCATTGACCTCGCGACGCTTTTCTGTTTTGCTAGAGTAAGTAGGTCTGAAAATCCTTTGTTAAAAGGCTCAAAAGCCTAGCGTCGGATGACGCCGTGGAGATTAGACTGGGCAACAAGAACCCAAGCTGCGAGCTTTCTCCTTGCCACAAATCACTAGTACGTACGTGTTCCACTAGGGAGGTCTGCAACCAACCAATTGACTGAGGACTCAACCGACGCCTTCGATCACCCCATGAATCCGTTATAAGCAAGAGATTGCAATCTCTCATCCTGGAACCAAAAGATTACCTTACTTCGCCGGCTGCTTTCCCAGGTGAAGCCCTCGATCACATTCGATGAGCCAAAAAAGATGACCTTTGACGAAGCACACGCTGCAGAGCACGAGAAATCGTGCATCGACGGCGCTAGCCGACCACCAACGGCGCTGGCCTTGACAGACTCATGCGCTCCTTGGAAAGAAGCATCCGCGAGTGCGCGTATTGATCTTACTGGATTGTTCTTTGAACGTCACGGTGTCCGTCGTGAAAGGTCCAGAATTAAAATTGGGCCGAGGCGTGATTTAGGGCAGATTCTGTCACCCGACTCTATATTCTTGGATTCTCTCACCCAACTCGATATATTTTCGATTCTGTAGGAGGCCCACATCCAACTTCGAAATGCTTAACAGCAGAATAACTGCAAATATGTGTAACACCCCCAATCAGCAGAAATAAGGGGAACTTTCAAAAATTGGCGACGGAGCACGATGATCTGCGTGTCTGCCTCAGTATGACACAGATTTCTACGCGCGTCATTGCCACTACGAAGGAAACGTGGGGTACACAAAACAGGAAGAACTTTATAATGCTCACCGCATGTCCTTCTGTTAGCATTAGCGGGACCTGAAGTCCGCAAAGTGCACTAGTTGGCCTCAAGCATATGCAGCAGTTCATCTGGGTCTTATTACCCAACGGGTAAAGCGCATCATGCCACGCAGGTCTGACAGCGATCCTTCATTTCAGAAACTCTTGACCAATGATCGTACACGAAACGCAGGCTTCTGCATGACCGACGCTCTGGGGGCTGGCATGTGGGAACATACCATAACCCACATCGTAGCCAATCCCCCAGAGAAAAACACGTATCGCCTTGTCGATTGCCAAAATAACGGGGCTCCTTCCGTAAAAGGTGCAGGCTTGAGTAAGAAAGAGAGAGCGCTGTGGTGCGGCAGGCAACCCACGTTCACTAAACCGAGTTACTTCCTATTCAAGGCCCTTTAGCAAAACACGGAAACTGCACGTTAGGAAATGCCACTGAACATTTCCTTGAGGTGTAAATGAGAGTGCAAGATTCAGCGCAAGATCTGCCACTGGGGCGTCAGACGAAGCATTGAGACATTGACACAGATCTCCCAGCTTTAAATCGTCATTGCCTGTCATCGTCATTGCCTGTCATGGAACTCTACAAAGCCTCCTGGCCAATAGCACCCTCTATTGTACTCGGAAATTGAAATTGGTACGACCGACTAAACGTCGTTCGAAATCCTACTTGCGTATGGCAAGCCAGAGTTGGGGATGGCCCACAAACCGGGTGATCCTCAATATGATTGACCAAAAGCAGTCGAAAGTAGGAACGCAATGAAGTTGGTTCCCACCCCTGGAACGTGAGATTGGTTCCAGGATACAAGCCCGCGACTCGGAAACTTCGGGCTTTATATAAGCCGTTTTATACACACAGGGACACCTTTCAAAACTAGAGGTCCAAACGCAGACGGAAAGTCATAACGACCACGATCGGTGATCTACTTTGCCGATTCAATCGCCAAGTGTCGACCAGACCCCCGGCGCTCTCCCTATAGATCTCATCAGTCTACTACTACGTTTCTTAAGCCTGGCATTAGCTTAGAGAAGGAGTGTCATTGGGCCGCATTCGGCTGTAGTTTACCCCATGTCAACTGTCACTGGCTGCCAATTTGCAACAAGCGATTTAACACAAAGCCGTTTCCTCAAGAGCCAGAACGGAAAAGCTCCTGGCACGGATTTGAAAGCGTCCCTGGAAGCTTTTCGCTCCAGCAAGCAGGACAAGGCGCATACCCATTCTAGTAAAAGAGCTTCCAGATCATCTCGAGGGGATTTCGGAAAAGTAAGGCTAGCGCTGACCGGTCGGACTACAGAGTGCTGTATGGCGCAGCGGAATGGAGTGGGCAAAGCAAACCCGATGAGCCCATGGAGCAGAGATTTAAATGTCTGCACAGCCGGATATGTAGAAGTTGCGCAGCTCAGTCTCGACTTACGTCGCGATTGACAAGAAAGGACCTAGTTAGCTCCACAGAATCAAGAAGCAGAGTCAAGGTAACCGGTGAAATCGGCCCTCCTTCTATTTTGGCCAAAAAACGGAGACCAAAGATTCAGACTATTGTTACGGCATCAGCTTTGTGACCGGTCAGTGGCCCTCATTGCGGCACTATGCCTTAAGAAAAACGCATCTTTGCCCGCTCGAGAGGATACTGCCATGCGGAACCTCAGACCAGAAATGTTGATAGGATGGCACACTCTGCTCCGTTCCGGTCTTTCAAATCTTCTGACCCAACGGGCGTGCAGCCCAAGCCCAACACTGTCTTTAGGCCGTGAAAGCGTTCGACCCCGTCGCGAGATTGCTCAAGACACGGACCTCCAGAATGACTCCGACAATCGCCGTCGTTGTCGCTCTCCATAGAGACTTCGCTGAGGCTAGGAGGCATAAAGCAACCGGGTTCGAAGTCATTAGACATATCACAGCACCAGACGAAGACAAGGGCATGCTCAGCATGATCGCCTGATCAACACTCCATTGCTTTAAGCACGAAAGGCGGACTGCGTACTACGGTACATGGCGTCTGGACGGAAAATGGCTTCGAATAGTTCTGCCATTGCGGAGGAGGCAACGCCGACATCACGGCCATGTTCACTGGCATTTCAAATGTATCAGGATAGGCAGGCCCAGCTCATCACGACGGCTTGTCCTTACTTTTGTCATTCTTTGACGACTTTTCAACCCCATCGGAAAGGGATGGAAGCAGCGGGAAAATATTGAAGATGCAAAACGGATTTCCGAAAGAAACGAGCTCGATTAAGAGTTACTTTTCGAACAAGTCAGAGTTGAAAAAAAGGTTCCGGGTCATTCAGGGTCGCTAAGCAGACTCCGAGGCACCAGTGACTTCCACCATCTATAGTGACCTCCTGGTTATAATAACCAGGACACCACAACGACGGCTCTCAAAACAAATGAAACAAGCTGGCATGGATCGCAAAACCCATCTGAGCAGCACCACCAATCAGAAGGAAAGCCTCTTCTCTAGATCAAAGTGAATGGACACGCAGCAGCCAAGGGCGTCAGCACGTTAGCTAAAGGATTGTTGGGGATCGGCACCCCGACACAGCCGATCACTGCCAGTGACGAGTGCATTTCCTGCCATAAAGCATGATAGCCAACGCCAGAGCATACTTCGAACTGTTATCAACCCAAGTTTATTTCCTTCCGATGGACATCAAGGAAGCCACGGAGTGCATTCAAACCGTTGAATGTAAAAACGAATTGGAGTCCGGATACCTCTCGCAATGTTTCAGAGAGCTTTTGACCAAGACTCGGTGCAGATTGAGGTCGTTGCATCCTCTCACACTCTCACCTAACAGACACAACCGAACACAGTTGACGAAGATAGGAAAACGACCACGTTCACCCGGATCCTGACCTTCAAAGCCTGTCAAGCAACCAGCGCCAACTCCGGTCAAAGGTTTCTTCCTGTCCACCCCGCCCAGTCGTCGCTACCGCCAGAACTTGGCAACCTGCGCGCAAAGCGAGATTAGGTGAATACTTTAGCATACAGACTGTCCAGGCAAGATGGATATCACTGCATGTGGAAGCCACACAGCGAGTGGCTCCAACGGCGGTCCGCAACACGAAAATTGGGGTTACGACAACACCAAAATCATTGCCAGCAAATCATTGCCGCGACCCGTCACAGAGACCTTTAGCTGCGTCCGTCCAGACCTCAGTTCAGCAGCAATTGCGGACAACATAATCAGAAGAGTCGCTATACCCAGCATGAGGCCATGATGAATCGCAGGATCACTCAACGTGGAATAAGCAGAAAGCCCGCATCCTTTCGTGGAGCTCGATCAGCAATGGGCTCATGTCGATGGACGGATACGACGGGGGACGAGCATAAGACCGAGTTGATTGGGTGCCCGTCTGACAAAAACAAAGTCAGAAACACGTTGTTTGTGACTGATGTCAGGGACTGAAATTGGGTTCACGTAACCCGTACATAAGTAGCATCCCCGCCACTCAAAGCCCTTCACATTTGTGTACAACAAAAGACCGAACATGCAAGTGGCTCGGTGCGTGACCGAACCTTGCATAAGAAAACGGCAGAACGTGTGGGACTTTGCGAGTCCCCACTGGCATCATTGTTCCTCGACCAACTCCTTGGGAATTCATCCCAAGTTCCACTCGAGTCATTGCCAGTGTAACGAAAGATGGCACGTCAGTAACCTTTTCCTTTCACAAGAAAAGCGGAAAGGAGCAGTCTATTCTCTTCTTATGTACAAGAAATTGCACAGCCCTTTCGTGCCAGGTGGCCCGTTTTTCCTCACGAAAGCAATTCGGCGGGGGATATTGTCGTTTCTAGAGTGCATCAGGGGAATAACAACGCAAGATGACGCTTGCTTCGTCGCTTGATGACATCGAGGAAAGCGCGATCATACACGATGATGCTATGATATGTACAGGATTGCATCAGGGAAAGCCAGATGCAACACGATACCAAAGCGGCAAACCCTTCATTGCCAATTTACCATACTACCAGGGCCCGGCTCCGGACAGTAAACGGATGCATGTACTTTAGCGTGAGATTTGTCAAAGTTCACTAGCAAAAGGTTAGGACCGAACCACTCCAAGCAGGCGTCACTTGAAAATGCTCAAATGGCACGGAGCACTATGCCCAGAAGCAGCTTACAATCCTTCGCAAAAATGGCCGTTTGTTTTTGGAGAAGCAAAGCAAGACCAGCCACGGGGGGTCTACTGCCAAATCTGCGGGCTTACAAGAGGAGTCATTTCCAACCGCTCAATCGCTTATTCAACAAAGTGGCGGCTTTCAGAGAGACGAGCAGACTCACGGCTGAAAGCATTGAAACGCCAGCTCGAAGATATGAATATCTGCTCCCCGAAAGGAAGCAGGTTCATCGTCAACGTAGAAAGACGAGTTTCTTCAACCGTTCGAAGGCGAAGACAAGTTTCACTAGAAGTCCGCAGATCCTCCCCTCCGCAAAATACCAGCATGCCTTTGAAAGCAGCAGCCAATCAGGGCAAAGAATCTGAGGCACGACGCCCCAACAATTGAAGCACATCATCGCCAGGCAGAAGAAGCCAGAGTGGGGCGGTAGGAATGAGGAAGGATGCGGACGGATGCCGTGAAGTGCTCAATTGATGAGTTCAAAATTTTGATCTGTCGGTCTGTACCCACCGACCTTGCCTCAAGAATCGTGCTACTCAAATCCGGCCTTCCCAACAGCAAGATGGTGCTGTGCCAATAGAGAGAACTGGAATTGAAAAGGGAAAGAAGGAAAGATAGGAGAAAGAAGCACCGCACGCCGCAAGGATTTCTCACCTCTAGTAGTAGCAACAGCCAGCACAGCCCACTCTCCTTCAAGTTGGATCGTCGCTTCCGTCCCCGCTTCTTCCTTGAAGAAATCCAACCTGCAAATGAAAAGGCCCTATCAGCACGACACATTGGAGACGGTACAAAGACGCTGCGACGTGAGGAAAAGTGTTTTGTCATAACTATCGCACAGTTAGCAAGGGGAACCAATAAAGAGGAGAATCGAGGACGGAAGGCGTTGGTTGTGTGGCTTCAAAAATCTGACAAAATAACGTCTCAGACATTCAAGACCGCACCACGAGCTATTGGTATGTCACGGCCACTCCAAGGAAACAAAAGTCTGTTCAAACTCAGCTACGAGGCAAGGAGGGCAATATCCTCGAAGCATATGTTCCCTACTTGCCTTGATGGTACCGGCCGCAGCGCAGATAGGGACACAACTCTTAGAGTAAGATTAGTGGACGCAATACAGCTTGACAGAAAAAGAGATCCGCAAGAAATCGAGATTTTCGGATCGGTTGAAAGGCTGGATATGTTGGAAAGTCAATCCGGCTCCACACACGCGAAATTTTGAACTGGGAAGCGGGTGCTCTGTGCGGTGATCAGTTGTCACTGGAGATTGCCTAAAAGGTCGCTTCGGAACCTCAAGAACCTTGGACCAAGCGAAGGTCTTCTCTAGCTTTGGGAGGATAAGAAGCTCGATTCAGCTCCAAATACTGGTTCTTTTAATTTAGAAAAGCGGACGTCACCTTCACACAAAGCTAATGTCGAAAACACTTGCTCCGCAAGCAAAAGTACCAAGAGAAGAGGATTGCGAAGGCCCAAGCAAAAGTACCAAGAGAACAGGATTTCGAGGGCCGACATCAACGCTGAGGGAACATGGGCGAAACACGACCCAAGCTCACGAAGGTATCATTGCCGCTACTAAGGAGGGTTCCTTAGCTACAACAGGAAAGGGTAGCATGCAATCATTGCTTTGATGACCGTGGACTGATGAAAATGTTCCTGTAAAGTGACCCATCAAAATGGAACCTTGGCAACTGGCTTTGACCACTTACGTTCTTCAAGGAGCAGCGGATGTCACCGTCACAAAGATCCAAAGGCAGGCATCAGCGGCTAAGAGATCAGATGGGCAATCCAACCCAAGTCCTTCGGCCGCATCACTGCCGCAGCTAAGAATACTTTGGTGAGTACATACGGGCAGCACGCAGTCGAAACGATATGCAGCCGGGTTTTTGTTTGGCGGAACGCATGGGTTCCGGACTTCTAGTTGTCCAAAAGATCAGATACCTGGCGTTGGAGTGAGGGTATGTATGGGCATGAAATATACCAAGCTGCGGAATTCCTCATTGCCACTTGTCTCATGCCCTCCAAGTACCAATAGGGAGGCTGAAGTCGAGCGACCAACAATCGGGGGACCAACCAAGGTTGCAACAGTCAACAGTACCCGCTGTTTTGAAGGTCATCTTGAAGGTCATCTGTGTACTTCTCTTGAAAATCGAAGGCTAAGTTGCATCTGGAATGATGCGGGAGGGGCGTCAGCGACAATCTCAACCGTTGGAAGAGACTTCCCAAGTTTTGGCGTCACTGCCACCTGTGATAGACCACTGTGAATCTTCCTGACACACCAACATACTGCTCAAAGATGGAATTTGTCGATCTCGGACTGGGACAACCGTCCGACTTGTTGCACACGGGTAAGACTCCTACACACGGACAGCAAGCCAGAGCTGCCGGTGCGGGAAGTCAGGATCTCCTCCAATGCGCTCAATAAGAAACGCTTGACACCAACGCACTGAACTGGCTCCAACCTCAGCAATGGGAAAAAGAGGACCCCGGTTTTCTAGAGATGTCATAGCCAGTATCAAGATAGAGTCAGAAAGCGACTCCTTCCAGAGGTTTGGGTGTAAATGCAGGCTCGACATTTAAAGGGAGCTCGTGGGCCCTCGACTGTGTGGAGGGGCGGGAAACTCACACAAGGCCTCAACATCGTAGCCGCTAAAAATAAAGCAACCTCTGTTTTCGATGCACCGAAAGGTGATTGCGAGAGACTGCGCAATGCCAATGCGTTATGGTCTCCCAGATTGGCATCAACGACGCAAAGAACAAGATGTGGGGTACGACGCCTCACGCTTTATGTGCATCATTGCCAGGACAGGAGCTCTATGATCGCAACCTAAATGCAGACTCGAATTTGGAGGGATCTGATTGTTGCGCCTAGCTCGGTCCTTAAGCAAAGGCGACCTGCTAGACGTTCAAAGGAGCGGTTGTCTCAGATTCATTTGGCTTCCGTCAGTGGTATCGGTACTCAGGGTGCAGAATGATAAGTGCCACAATCTCCACTTCTTTATTTGAAAAGACCTGTCTTTGCAGTAGCAAAAATGCCGTAGAAAAGTTCGATACAGACGCTGACATGGTGCGAAGCCGCAGTCCAACGACGGTTGCTGTAAAGCCAGCATGGTGTAAGGAAGAGACTTCAGACATCTTTGTAAAGGCTGAGATCGGATCCACCAGAACGTGCAAAACCCCGCACTTGGAAGAGGAGAAGAGCGGCATCGTTACAATTACCGAAGGAACCGTACTGCTGCTACAGCAATCTGAACGATATCCACAAAGTGATGCAAGGCGCAACCCGTCGAGCCTAGCAATAAACTAAGGCCGAGGCGTACCGGTTCTGCGTCCGGAAGACGAGCCTTCGTACTCGAAGCCTCAAGGGCTAGCGTCAGCGCATCATCATAGGTGCACTGAGTTACGACATCCCAACCTTTGATGTGCACATCATTGCCCAAAAACGAGCTGGTGCCGCAATCCAACAACAACTGCCTAGCAGGTTTAGGTCCAATCGTTGAGCTTCCCAGAGAATGTTCAAAGGAGACTTCTCAACAGGGCGTCTACGAATCGAGCGTTTCGACTTCGACAGGTTTAAGCGCTGGCAGTAAGGAGCTCCATTACTGGAAATGGCAGCCCACACGTAGGAGCGTATCTTGGCCGGAATTGAAACGTTGCAACTGCAAAATCAGGCGTAGAAGCAGAAACGATCGCTTCAAGGCATCTATTCATGTAGGCTGACCAAGCAGCACTCGAGAAAGTCCTGCGGGCGCATTTCCAAGCTGGCAGCTTGAACAGGTGTGGCGTCAGTAAAGTCTTCAAACGGAAAGCTAATCCTGACGTGCTTTTTAACCAATGAGGATTTTCAAAAACGGGGTAAAGGTAGACGCTGACGCAAGAGACCAATTGGTGCATCGCAAACGCAATGGTCGTTGCACCCCATGCCACCTCAAAGAGCAAACGGGTCGCCGGTGCCGCCGCCGGACTGGACGATTTGTGTGCCCGTTTAGAGTAGCAAAGTGCCAAGAATGGAGAGATTTTTGCGAGCATCAGCAAGTGCGAAAATGTCGTGGAATACGATACCTTCCACGCTTCTGTGCATCAAGGCCCAGATCTGAGAGCAACACACCGCATGCATCAGAGTGCGATGTTCAAAAGCCACACGCCGCAACGCCAATCCACACAACAGTGCAAACGCAGAATAGTGCGAGCCCTTGCATTGCTCCTAGGAGGAACGAGAAAAGAAGGACGTCCGCAGGCCTGCGAAAACTTGCACGACTGTCAAGTGAGAAAAGTAGTGCATGGGAGACTGTACACCTCACCCGGATATAAACGTCAAAAGTAGCGTCAATCAGTACGTCCGAAACTTGGGACGACCTCTCGGAATAATACAAGCTCCTTGCCATGCAGGCTTCAGCAGATTTGAGAGAAATTGAAAACACATGCTTTGGGGCTGGCATCAAGAGAAGGGGAGTATGTGCCTGGAGTCAAACCAACGTGACGCCAGTCTAAGGCTTCCTCACAGCCGAGCATTTAGGGCGCCATCCCAACGCCCGAACAGTGGCCGCAAAGAAAGGCTGAGGACCACGGACTGAAGACAAAGGACTCACAATTACCCTGTCTTCGTGCAACGAAAGGCGACTGTGAGGAGAAGCTCAACAGGGGGGAACTCGGTTCGTGTATGGTCTCCGAGATGTTGTTGGCGCATGCAAGCGATCGCTATCATCAGACAACTGGGCCTCGTTGCTGATCAGAGTCCTAATGTAAAAGCGTAGGGCTTCTCGTGGGCGGGACAGGAAAGCGTGAAGCAGATCAAGCGAAGCGCAAGAATCCCGAAAGGGTAAAGCAGCATGGGAGTCGCTCTCTTTTCCCAGATTGCTGCAAAGCCGAGGGGGTGCTGAAAGGACGACGTCAAGACACCAAACAACCCCTTTTGGTGAGAGAACCCGCCAAGGGCCGCAGCAATTCATCGCCATGTTTAACAAGAGAGGAAGCTATTGGTAGAAGAAGCTCACCAGTGAAATGGCAGCGCGCCAGTTCTTTATCCAATATTTGACCTCATGAAAAACCGAAAACAGCAGACTTTTACCCTCCACTTACTGGCAGGGAGAATCGAAAGCAGGCGAGGGCTCTGCGAACCACGTTCCTACGGTCGTCAACGCAACTGAAAAACAAAACAAGCTGGTCTCTCGAGCAACCGCACAGGAGATACAGCAAGCTGCATGCTATCCTTTGGACAGCGATCGGGGTCACGTGAAGAATAATGTAAAGGGGTTGGCACGTGAGGGCTCACTGAGCTGCCATACTGCGACGTCAAAAGCCGACCTAGAGATCACCCTCGAAACATGCGCGGTAGCAACCACTTAGGGAAAGCAGCTACTTTCTGGATTCGTATTTCGACACCAAGCATTACAGGAACGTTGATTGGCTTCAGCAGTACAACCGCCCAGTCTTAATTTGGGATCCGGGGCCCCGTTTGTTGTGGCCAGTCATAGCCACTAGTGACAGTATATGTCCACAACAGACGTGAGAGATTTGAACGGTTGACCGCGCACCAAGTTAGACCATCCATCGGATCAAGGAACGGCACAACAAGCGCTCGGTGAGACGAAGGAATCAAGCTGCGGGATGGACCAACAAATCTGGTCGGACAGCACGCACATTTCAGAGTAGATTTCAAGAAGCGAGACTTGCGGACAGAGAGCTATTAAGGCTCAATGGTCAGCGCCGGAATAATGGGCGAGGAAATGACACCCCCGCTTTAAACTGCCAGACAAAAACGCTTTTGCCGCTGCAACCAAGAAAGAAGAGGCAAGGGCAAACTCTATGCCTTCCTTTCAACCACTTGATTTATCACGTTGCCACGGGCATCAACATGCCACCTCCCATTGACAGCATCATCGCATTTGGGCACGTATCATTGCATCGCGAGTACCGTGCAGCATCTTTTGCATACGCTAAGAGAGTGAATTGAAAATATTTGCCACAGCCAGACGGAGCCAATTTGTCAGAATCTAGTTCTGAAAAGCTCACTGGCATTCAAGACCGCATCCAACAAGAAAGACGTGGAGACTGAATTGCAATGCCTTCCTTCGGCTGTTATCAGATGAACGTAGTTCTCGAAAGCAGCTAAGAACCCGGGGGTAATCTGGATTTCGAGCTTTCGTGTTTTCGATCCAGTCAAAATCCCTTCAGCCCATACGCTGAGGGGATTTTGGAAGAGCTACCTACACGTGCAATCCTTTAAGGAACCCGCCAGGGCCTCAAGCTGGCGCAAATTGGGGCGTCATTTGAGAAGTGTCCACGGATGCAAGACAACCGCTAAGCAGGTCCGCTATTCTATGCGTGCTACGCGCCGGCGTATGAAATTGCAAAGCAGTAGATGACGAAGGCGAATCAACGGATAGCAAACCTGAGGATCACAGCAAACGGCACTTACAAGCATAAACCAAAAGGAAGGGTAAAGGGAGAGGCGTGCAGCGCCGAGTTTTACCTCTAGATCTGGAAGCCGGTCCGAAGCACGTCAGCGGCTGTCGTCACGGCTTACATCATCTTATCAGACTGCGCTCCGGTCGTCTCTGCAGCAACCTGCACATTTAAGCAACAAGGTTAGACAAGTGCACGTCAACCGATTAGCGATTGAATAACTTCTTTTGGTTGCACTTCAAATGGAAGGCAAATGAACTTCGCTTTTCTAACGCATTGCTCGTCGTCTCCGTCAGTTCAGCGCCGGTAAATTTGGACCAGTAAGGACATATTCAAGCTTGCATCGGACCATACGCCACAGTAGAGAGCATCTTGGGTTCAAGCCCAAGGCTTCAAAAATCTCATCGCCAGCTGGGATCCACAGACTTGCAACAATGCAGCCAGAAAGTGGGGGAGGGTATTTTCTCGCAGTCAGGAACGGTAAACGAATGAACAAGATAAGAGACGGTCATACAATCACCCGACCAAAACAAACCAATTTTAACTCTTGAACGGAGTAGTTCGAACGAACAATCAAGACACGTGCCTAACTGGAATTCGCCGCAATCAATGTAAGATTCTGGAAGAAGAAGGGGTGCCTTAGTTAACGGCTTTGAAACTCAAATGCACGAGCCTTTGAAACGTGGAAGCAAAAGGCCAGACACGGATGCCCTTCGAACGGTGCTGGGCAGTGGCCATCTTGTTTAACACTTTGTCAACCGATGTCAAAACAGACGGCACACATGTATGAGAAGTTCTTCCAGCGTCGCCTTTGTGACAAGGGCTTCCCGACGTTATAAGCTCAACACTGGACCAAAAGACGTACGTCAGTGTGCTTAGGAGAGTCTGATGTTAAAGCAGAATCGCTGTGCATGCACTTCTTTGGGCAAAGGTAAAGGCCTCGACGATTGGCATCGGAACCACGGATGAACGATTGAGGTACGCAGCCTCAGTCGTCGGAGATCGTCATAGCCACTACTAACGGCGAACAGCAGCGGCGCCTTTCAATCAAGCCGAATGAAGCATGCGATGAGCTGAATCGTTCTCTTCCAAAACATTTTGTGGGTAGGGCAGCAGACGTGCCACTTCCACAACCTCCGCGGAGAGATCAAAGCGGAGATTGCTTTGACCGGTCAACCCATGTTTCACAAACAGAGCAGGCTGCGCGCAGGCAGGTTGATCTGCTCATTACATCCCGGGCAAAACGTGAAATCGTGGACTTCCACTTTGGGACACAACGCGTCCGAGAATCGCGTTCACGGAAGCAATCCGACGACAAACGGCACAGCACCAGTTTGGAGAACACCAGACCAATCGAAGAGACCAGGCCAGGCCGGCGAACGTCCGACACGAACACTGATCGGGTTTCACCGCCCGCTCAATCAGACTTCACTTTGTTTGTAAGAACGTCGGGCAAGAACTTAACCGGATCTGCTGATCTTACAAATCACAACACGGGTCATGGCTTTCGGCACTTCTTCAAAACTATATGGGCCGTAGCCTCTCGCGCCCCAGTCTCTCGGTGTGCATCCCGACCATACCACACAACGTGCACAGAAGAAGAACGCCGGCCTGAAGCGTCGTGGCACTTCAGTTGCTGACAGAGAAAGCGCAGCGACTAAGACTTTCAAGTCACTCGCGAAGAAAGGTACAATTGAAGGAGACAAGCAACGGGTGTCTGGTGGGCGCTCACGTTTGCAGAGGAACGCTCAAACGCAAAATACACTGGCGAGCTTAAGCAACAATAGTGCTCGCGCAGGTTGGGAACGATTCCCAAGCGCTTCGCATTCCACAGCACTAGACTCCTGGACGGGATTCACGCGTTCGCCGAATTGCTCTGAAAGCGTCCTCTTGGGAGATCTCAAATAGTGCGCATGGGCTCACAAAAGCCGAGTCAACTGAGGCACAACAATACGAAGTCCTGATCGCCTGCATCATATGCTTACCACCAAAGTGGAGAGCGGGTTCGAGCGCACTTTTGTCGCTCTTAAGGTGGGCCAGCGATTGTCGGCGCCGTCGAGATCGTACTTGCTCAGGAGTCTGGACACCTGCACACGAAGGAGCGAGGTCAGGGGCGTGTAGATCAGAACGGAGAGGGTGAGACACGGCCTTCCCGTATCTTGAGAAAGGAACGCCAGAGCGTTCGCCGAACAGGTAAGCAAACGCGAAGTCGTCCAAGGGGTTGTCTATCTCAGAGATCCGGAGTCCAGGCCAGGCTACAGCTCTTTGCAAGCAACCTGCCAGTTTCAGATAGAGAGGGAAGCTTAAAAGATAGTCGATGTTAGTTGACGCTGTATGATTCTCCACTTGACTAACTTAGTCGTCTAACTTTTAGACTTCCCTCTCTATTTAAATTCGGCAGGATGCTTGAGAAGAGCTGTATCACCGTTCCCAAGCCAGACGTCTTTGAACAGGCGCAAAATTACGGTCTAAGCAAAGCCGGGGTGCAAGTTTCGCAGATTCAAGGGGTGCGAGGTGATGATAGGACTTTCCCAGCACTGGCATCAGGGCTGCACGCTCCTCCACACTTGAGTGCTGTGACTTGATGCATTGGCCGCATCCTCGCCCCCAAAGTTGACCAACTTCAAGAATTCAGAACGGCAAAAAGGTGCATCCCGGCTTCGCTTTGTGCCACACCTCAAAAAGAGCAACCGTCATTACGGCGCAAACTGTGGGAGTGCATACGCCTTTGGATATTTCGGAACTTTCCTAGGTGATGTGCCTCGTCCATGGTGCGTTCGGTCCCCAGCTTGGGAGGGCAACCGTCTAGATTGAAACGTCGGAGCACTCCTTGACTCTAAGGGCAACATGTCGTTGAATTTTTTTTTCGGAAGTGGCATCAGCCGAACCGCACCCTGCCTTGAGGTACCTGACCCCAATTTTCCAGGCACATCATTGCCACAGGCGTGCAGTGATCACATCAGAGTCGGCTCGAGTCTGACTTGAATTCCTCTAGTCCAAGAAGCGAATGGAACTTTTTAAGCGACATCAACTTCACTATTTGAAATTAGATGATAATGAGGGCCTGCCGAAACAGGACCGATGCCTTACAACCACCCCGGTCAATGTGAAGCAATGCTTCAGAGTTCATGGGCTTCGCAAAAGGCTGGGCAAATTATAAAGACGAAATGTCGCCAGCCTGGAGAAAGCGGAGCAAATGTATGGGCTAAACTGCTTGCGGTTAAGTTTCCCCCAGATAGACAGGAAAGTGGTGCCCTCCAAACCAAATCGGACTTTCAAGCTCCCTTTAACTCACGCGTTATGTTTCGCATCATCCAGCACCATTTGATTAAGCGGCGCTACATTCCCTCCGCAGAGTGTTGCATCAGGCTACACTCAATTGGGGTCCTGAAACCTCTTCGACGATCATCAGGACCACGACTTCTGTTGAAACAAGCACGCCGAGTGCAATATGACGTAAATGGTGGTTGGCAGCAGCAACAAGGGATCGAGCAGTAGAACTGATGAAAGGAGGCTTGCAGAAACGGTTTCCTTGAGATCCAATTTACATCTCCCGGCCCTTAAGATATGCAGAGAAGACGGCACAGTACTAACAGGTTATGATCGTCGCCAAAGGGCTTCTCACGAGCTGAACCCAGTAAAAGTTAGAAGGCCCCAGGATCCACATAAGAAGAACAAGGAGCTCGTCCGGCGAAAATAACGAAGAGGCCAGAGCGCCGCTGACAAGGGCACAGCCAATAGCTAACGGAAGCGCAGGCAGCCTTTCTACTTCAAAAACTTACTAAAAGGACAGGACTGGTGGCATCAGATTTGCAAGGCTCCCGGCTGTGGGTGCGACCTCCCAGAGCTGAGAGTCCACCGCTGCCAGTAAGCGAAAAGAAGTTTGTCGTCAACCGGAGCCAAACGGAGAGTCTAGCGTCCTGATTCAGTGGCCTATCAAGCCCAAGCACACAACTGTTACAAGAAGCTCAAGACAACGAACGCCCATTTGTCACTGCCGGCATTGGTTCTGCACCACGACGACTTGAGGTCAACGCCCCAATTCAACAGCCAATCGTTGCGTGATTCATGGCCCATGACCTCGACGAAAAGCTTGAGGGCGGTCCTATGAGAATTCAGCAGTGATCATCCTACGAAACATCAGCGATGGATGTTGCATGAAATTGCTCAGATCTGACTCTGTTTGGCCAGCTAATCATTTCGGCGGGATCGTAAAGATGCACTCCCTCAGAAGCGGTCAAGCAGGCAAACTACCTAGAATTTGCAAGATAAGCAAACAAAAGAGAACAACAGCACAACTCCGCCTTGCGCGAGCCATTGCCAGAAACAATACTTGCACATAGGTGCAAGACGCGTGTTCCCTATTTTTCCTCATGACACGTTTCGACCGGAAGAGTCCTTTGAAGCTTCAAAAACCAGGAATAAAATAAACGCAAGTCATCCTTTTCTCAACAAAACGACAGTGGCATCAACAGCGAACCTTGGAAAGACAGCCTGGGGCCAGAATGCTGCGCCCCGCCGCATGTACGCATCATTGTCATCAGGGTTCCAGCCTTAGTCTCGAGCTTGCTTGAGTAGATTGACAAGTACAACTTAAAAAGGGAATGCGAAGCAAGGAAACAAGGCTTCGTAAATATCGAAGCAGAGACTGATCTTCGTAAGGTTGCCTCTCCTTTTACAACGCTCTTGAGGTGCCAGCTCTGCCTATGCAAGCACATACTGCAGCCTGTGGAGATACTCAAATGATGAACCTCCCTAAACGCCCAACTCTTCGGCGGCACAGGCGTCAGCACGTCAGCAACAAAGTGGCTGAGCCCCACAACACTCACGCTCATTCAGAAGGTATCCCAGCCACCAATCTACTATCGTGCTGATTTGACGATTGTTCTTGGATTGCAGGATTCTTTACACAATTCATGTGTACAGCGAAAGACACAGGTATCTTTGGGCTCTGACAACTCTATGTAACCCATCATGCAAACACTTGCAACAACCAAACCCTCCCGCTTTCATGGAACATCCAATACGCGGCTGATCTGCTCTTCTGTACAAGGAAGAGCGAGACCGAGCAGATTCGTAGATGGCGTCAGCTGTGCTTGATTGGGTAGCCAAAAGCACGCCACCCGAACTTTAAGATGCATCACAACCGCTCAATCGTAAACAAAGCTCCTCAGTATAAGGGGTTTCTTCATACTAGGAAGACCTCAGGGACGAACCGGCTTGCAAGCACAGCGTCATCGAAGGACAGAGACTTTCTGAGGGCGCAGTGTGTCCAACGTTTTGGGGTGCACCGCCACCACTTGACTTCAGTCAGACACCGATTCACCAACTTGACAAGACGGAGTCAAGATTCTGTTCCTTTATCGCTCCAGCATAGTTGCGTAACACACTGCGCTTTGAATCCACTCCCTTCGCTCGACAGCCCGAGAGCATTGTGTCGTATGCACACTAACATCGACAGAACGGACATTCAGTGATCAAAGTGAAAGTGATCATAGCATTGCGAAACCCCTTTTTCTGGAGAAGATACTGGAAATGGCAAGGGCCCAAAAAGGATCAGAAACGCTAGGCTTCAGCTCTTCCGGCGGATCTTCATTCCCGGGTTCAAAGTCTTGTTGCTCGTAAGGGACTCCACCGTAAGTTTGGAACATAAATGACAAGTCCACCAGTCATGCTCAACCGAGAATGCCCACCGCAAAGTACTGATAGGTCACTAGTACCAGGATGACTTGGGCGCCTAGTGACTGTTGGCTCACCTTTCTCATCAACACACTCCCTCTACAGGGAGAACCACCTCTACAAAGTGGTTTGCTTCGTCACCCCACAATGACCTGTGGAGAAACAATCTGTGTCAGAAATTTAAGGAACAGAAGGCCTGTATACTTGCCGATTGTCAAACCGTGCTTCTACTCTACTCTGACTGTGTATGCAGGCCACTCTGGACCTTCCAAAGCTTCAGAATTGACACATTCAGGACCATGCACCAGTGCAATCTGTTGCAACTGCGGGCGTTCGAAAGTAGGATAGCTGACATCTAACAGCGAACATCATTGAACAGAGCTTGCAACTATTATCTCCTGTAGAAGCATCTGTTGCTCAATCTGACAAGGCCTGGGGTCTTCTGAAGTAGCTAAATGGACAGTGAAACGACAATCTCCAAGTGACTGAACAGTGTCAGCATTGTCGGCGTTGTTTTCCTGGTGAAACATGGACAATCAGAGGAAAGCCTGAGAATCTTTTGTTATCGTGCGAGGATTGTGGTCGCAAAAGACAGTAGAGCAGTCACCACATTCTAAGGCACCTAATGGTATCCAGCGAGACTTCCATGCGACTCTGCCTTCAGCTATAGTGCGCTAGTTATGAACAGAGCAACTTGATGGTTCTTTGAAAGAGTTGAGAAACAAAAAAGAGTTAAAAAGCACGGCCGCAAGGGCGAGTACAAAGAAGATTGAGAAACTCAGCTATTGCCCAACAGAAAATCCATCCAGCTGATGCAGACACCTTTGCATTGATAGCATTGATCGCATTATCGGCACAAGCAAGACGAAGATGGGCCAGTTCGGACTGCTGCTAGGAAAGTACGTCCGCAGCGGCGCTGAGGAAGTTTAGAAAGCGAAGTCCAAGAAGGCTAAGAAGGCATACCAACTGAAAGTGAAATTTGAGGAACAGGAAGACTATCTCTGAACGCTTGAACACATTGCTTGATTTGTGCTCTTGGAAGCTGAGCACCACAGGATGATGCAGATTTCAATAAGTAAAAACTTAATGTTGGTGAAGGGTGCTGGCGGTGACCAATGTGAATAAGCGAGTAGACCTATCAAAAAAGCTGGACAAAAGTGAAAAGAGCCTCAGAAGCATACCAAAAACGTACACCACCTTGGCATCATCCTGTTATCAAACGAGCCTTTCGCAAACAACTCTATCGAAGCTGGAAGCCTTGAACCTGATGCAAAGGAAAGGGTTGGCAGCATTGACCAAGGGCGAGGAAAATGAGCCACTTACACGCCTGATTCAATGCTGCTGTGGTAGCGCCTTCACCTCAGAAGATGCAGAGAGCATGCAGAGTAGAAACACACCTTCATGAGGTCCTATTGGTTGATCGCTTTTGCCCACTTCTCTGCCCTGAAGTGAAGAGGCTGAACATGTTTCTGCTTGCACCACCTTTCAACAGGAAGCCCCAGCCTGCCCAGCACAGAAACTGAGAAAGTTGCCCACAATCTGTCGAGAAACTTTCACTTGCCATTGGATTCGGAACGAACCCCTGCCATTCTTGCCAATGCAAGGCAGTTGTAGAATAGCTGGAGCCTGGTGCCAAAATGCAGCATTGCAAGAACGAGGCCAGGTTGAGTTCACACCACATACATATTACCAGGTCCGTATTACTATTTAGCTTGGTGACTGATTGGCTCGAAGAAATGCGCTGCATTGGGGTCCTCCTCTTCATCGACGGTTACTGACGCGCCATCTGGCAAACCATGTGATTTTAGTTCAAGCCGTCCGATAAACGTAGTGAACGGTAGGTATGTAGCAACGCTACGTACAAAAGTTTGTCCGAGTGAAAGTTCAAGTTGAGCAGCGAACGGTAATTTGGAAAGGGGGAGCACCTGGCAACCGGATTAGATTCACTCATTTGCAAACAACTTCTGAGGAAGATGGAGGCTGCATTTGGAAGGGAGGCAGGATCAGGATGAATGGATACGCTAGGAGTTGTTTGTGAGCTTCTGTGGTGGTAGCAAAGGTCGAGCAGGAGGAATCTGGCACCAATGTGGTTGGCTTGGGTTGACAGTCGTGTCATCTTGGAGCGCTGTTGAGGAGTCTGCCGTTGAAACGAACAGTTCTGCAGGCAACGTCAAATGGAAGTTCTGGCAGAGAACTGCGTTGAAGTCAGGAGGTGCAGCGTTGCTGAAATTTGGGGCCAGTCTGGGAGTGCAAACAACTGATCTGCTGGGAGTAGGTTCTGGACGGCAATCAATAAGCAGGTAAATTGACTCTGTCCTTGTCCATGGGACTCGTCCTTTGAAACACTGCACCATTGCTGGGATTGTCCGGAGTTGAGTTGCTCTGAGGGAGTGAGCTCAATGGGGCTTTCTTTTGCACTCCACCATATGAATGCAGGAGGTGGAGGGTGGTGTGATTGCGCTTGCCTTTCTGAGTTGCTGCGGACACAATGATGGATTCTAAGGTGCTGCTTGTGTTTGAGTCTGCTAGCAAGGATGGATGCACCAAACATTGTTAATGGTGTTTGTTCCAGATGCCGTTCCACTTGCGAATCTGACTGTCTGCTTCCAGATGCTGTTCTCCATATGCCGTTCTACTTGGTTTGCTTGAAAACGTCGACTCAAAACATATCGATCCTGTGTTGAATCTGATAGTTCGCGTGTGATTGTTGTTAGGCTCATGTTATCTTCCAGTTAATATTCTCTTGAGAGCAACTTCTTTTTGTAAACGATACCACCATTTGTGTTGGTTATTTACCACCTTCTGGCGCCTTTTATGCTTTCTGTCGTGTTTGAGCTGCAATCAGGGCGGCCCTTGGGAAAAGGTCATTGTTTGATCTGCTACCTTGTTGTCAATGACAAGATCTTGACACATTGCGGTTGTCTTGGTTCACGTGCATGCACACATGCTTGGGGGTCTTTGCAGAGGTAAATGCTGACCAGATTTTGACCACTGCATTTGATGAGTGCCTCTGACGGTGTTTCACCTTGAGTGCAAGCGACTTGTAAGCAGAGGCAGTCTCTGGACTGGAATCCAACTGCAGTGAATGTGTGATGGAGTGCTGTAAGTCATTTGGGAAACTGCATACATGGCCCTTATGTGAACACCGCGTGAAGACTTCTTAAGTTGTTACTTGGACAGAATACTGTAGCGATTCTTGGTGTCCAGTACTTCAGCAATCTCTCCAGCACAAGCTGAGGCCCAATTCTGCAGAAGGCCACCAGTGCACAGCTAGTGTGCGCTTGGTGTGACCGCGTTCTCTTCTAGTGCTGTTTTTTGTCGCCGTGCCTCTCTCCTGGCCAGGCCAAGCGAGCACCTGAATCCGACACGAGTATCATCATCAGCAATTCAGTCGGACATGCTGAGAACGCAGTCCTGCTAACACTGTCCTTGCAAGTTTTTGCAGCAGTGTTCTGCACCACCTTCAGTTGTATTTCAGGCAGTTTGCTTCCCCACAGCTTTCAGATGATATCCTCTCAATATTGCCCTTGAGAGGATGATCCTGTGATGTCCTTCCTGTGTGCCCACTTTCCAAGATCCTGATTTGTAGCACTCTTGGTTTGTTCAGCATGTCATTGTTCAAAGGCAATTTGGTGACCCTCAGGTCAGCTGATTAGTATTCGCTGGCAAATTGCACTTCAATAATTGGAGCTAGTGCAAAGCGTGCCATTGCTCAAGAAGATTGTGTTGCGGATGACTTCTGGATTCAATTGACTTCGCAATCGACCGTATCTGGGATTTTAGTGTCATCATGGTCGCCGTTGCTGGAGGATCAGCTGTTACTCTTGAACGCCGTTGGTGAGACCGACGCCGTTGGTTCATGCGGTTCACGTGCTCATCGTCAGAGTGCTCGACATTCTCTAAGTAGGTGTAAAGACTGTCCTTGGGGCCAGCAAGTGCTGGTCTGAGTAAACGTCTGCATTCTGCCTACCTGTAGGTCCTCATTACCTGCACTTGAAAGTCTTTCGTTTGCAGGCAATTACTCAATCCGCTCAACTGCTCTGGTTCGGTCAAACGTTCTTCTGGCCCCCAAAAGCCAAGTTTGGTATACAAGTAAAGCACGGAAAAGGGTCAGCAATTCCGTTTATCATGTCATAAATTAAGCCGTTCTGTGTGCAGGTGTTTGCTGTAGCAGGTCTCTTTCTTTGAGATTGCCAAGGGGGCTGGGCGCACTCCGACAGTGTTGCTGTCGTCCCAGCGCAACCCGCTAATGGGTGGCCCTTTCTAGGCCAGACTCTACGCACATTCGAGCACGGGCTTAAGGTAATTGACTTTTTCCCAACATTGGTCGAGAGGAGCAGAGAGTTATTCTGCTAAGATGACAAGTTCTGGTGATTCTTCTCGATGTTTGAGGGACACAGTATGCGGAAGAAGTCATTTTCATTTGCAGTTCCTTTGGATGTTTCGAACATGGTTTGTACATAAGGTTTCTGCGCCTGTATGACGTAGAAAGTGATAAAAGCTTACACCGCCTGCCCTGCACTCTAGGCTGATTCGCTTGGGAACTATGTTGTCGTGTCTTACATTTTTTCTTGATGATCCATCTGATCAGAACCTGTAGCATGACAGCGGTCATGACCTTTGTTTGTTTGAGAAGGCTTCCATTACGTTTGGGAGGCTTAGATCCTGAATATGGAGCCTACAGCTCTTTCTTGCTGCTAGCCAACTGATTAATGCCTCCAAAAGCAGGAGAACAGTTGCCGCAAGACTTCTGAGTAAGTACGGGGGGCCTTGTGCAGGTGTTGGGAAGGTTGGCTGGCTTATGGGAAAGCGGGAGGCGGGAGGAATCTCTATGTGCTCACCTTACTTCAATCAATAGGATCTCACAGGGCAAGACTGGGCTTTTGAGGTGAGTTACCAAGCTCTTAACCCGGTGCCCTTTCCTGTCCTTTCGCTGTTTTTCCTGGCGTTTCTCTGACCAGGGTGTGCATTTCTTAGCAGTTATCGAGTCTCCTTCGGTTCATTATGGTACCGCTTCATTGGTGGATCACTTGAACAAACAATCCATCGAGATTCAGTAGTCATCATCCCGTGGATAGAGGACGGTTTAGGAGGAGCCATGGTAATCAGGCGCCTGGCTGCCACTTTTTATGTGACGTACTCAACGGTTGGCTGGTGTGTCGTTTCTCTGTCTCCATATCTCCATGGCGTTCAATTCTCCCTGTTCGGCCTCTTAGGTGTCTCACTGTTCGGCCTTTCCGCTTTGACATCAGCTTAGGTGTCTCGACAGCTTGTGAAGGAAGTTCAGAACGGTACCGAATCTGCAGTTGAGATTCGATTGTTGTATCACTGACGCCAACATCGCTGTTGAGGTTCAATTGCTAGTCACTGCCCAATGTTCCGAGTCAAGATTGCAACACTTCTCAGCTTCCTGCAAAGTAACTCCTGCCCGGTAAAGTCTCCAGCAGCTATGCAAACCCTCAGATTGACCACGTATGAACTCAGAATTGCTGGTCTAAATCTCTTTGCCACACCCTTTTGCGCAGGTAGCCATGGCTCCGCAGGGTGTGCCGAAGCTGATGCGGATCCGCGGCTCAAAGCAGCCGTCCAAGAGGCCTAAGAGGCCGATGCTCGCGTTCATTGGGGACCGGGGTTCGGGGCCGGGGCCTGACCTGGGGAGCGAAGAAGTAGCCTCCGAGGGAGTTCCCCGGTCGAAGAAGTCCGGCTTCAAACTCTCACACCAATCCGCCGGGTCCCACCCAGAGCCGATCGGAGGTGCGATGATCATCTGTCCCCCGATCGCAGGCAAAGACGGGTCGGCCAAGGATCGGGCCTCGTTTTTTGCGGCGCTCAGTGCGGGGGAGTGGTCGGGTCCGGTAACGGAGCGGGAGGCGGAGACTCTGAGCGACTTGGTACTGATCCGGGCGTGCAACAGCAAGTTGTTGCAGGGGTACTCGAGTCTGTTGGGTACGGCGCTCGGGTTGCGGTCGATCCAAGGCGCGTTGACGAGGCAACCGGCGGTGGTCGTTTACGTCACGCGAAAGGTCAGCAGCGCGTGGCTAGTCAAAGAGGAGCAGCTCCCCGACCGGTTGAGAGGCCCCGACGGCCTCTGGTGCGACCTTGACGTCATCGAGTTTGCGGACGGGGTTTGCCAAAGCCGCGCGGACACGTACAGCGGTCTAACGGACGGGCTCCGGGGCGGCGACCCCCACATCGGGCCGGGCTCACAAGTCGCCACGTCGGAGGTTTACGGAACGCTGGGGGCCATCGTGCGGTGCAAGAAGGACGTCAGCAAGGTGGGGTTCATCACCAACCGACACGTGTCGGTGGATCTGGACCGGCCACTGCAGCGAGTGTACCATCCGTTGCCGCCGATGACGTACCTCGGGACAGCGGAGCGGGCGGTCTCGTACGCGACGGACCACCTGTGGTATGGCATCTTCTGCGGACCTAACCCAGGTTCGTCCACAGCCGTTCTCTTTGCCTCAGCGGACCTTCTTTCAGGAAATCAAAGACCGCAGGCCGACAGGCAAGAAGCTCAGGGACAAGGCGTTGGCCACGACGTGAAGTGCGCTTGCCGCTCTAGGCTAGCGTTGTAGGGTCTCACCATTGCGTTCACAAGAGTTTTGGCGAGGTTGCAGGGTCGCGTTTCCAAGACTTTGAGGTCCTTGGATTCCAAGGCTGGACGTCGTCGCTTTAAGGCAAAGCGACGAGGTTCTTTGAAATTGAATGTGTATGCTAGGTCACTCCTAGTGGCATGTCGCCTCACCAGAGTGCTCTTTCATTAACCTGTCGTTATGCTTTCTCGATCCTGCGTGCTGATACTGCCTGCCTCATTGTCGAGTAGCAGCAGCACTGGCGCTTCAATAGAAGCGCGTTGTTGACTTCGCTTTCATCATTTGTGGACTTTCTGCTGTACACTTGGCAGTCCATCGCTGTTTCCAGCCAAAGTGCCTAATAAAACTAAGAGAAGACGAAGCGGAACGCGCTAGTGGCCTTTGATCGTGTTCCTTCACAGGGTTTTCTTACTTTGGCGTGGTCCGCTTCGTCGATAACAACCGCTCGCTGTTCTCTGGAGATTGATGCTATGGCGTTGGACATTAGCCTGCAATTATTCGGGACAGTCCATCAAAATCAGCGCTCGATCATTCCATCCGAAATCATGCAAGGTACTAATCTGGATCTTGTCTTATAAAGTGATGACTAATCGAGTCCTGTGGTTCTACAAGCGGTGTGCGCTCCCCCTCTGCAGACTCTTATGTGAGGGCGGATGGCGCATTCATCCCGTTCTCCAAGGAGTTCGACTTGAGTTTGATCGACACACGAATGAAGGGCGTCGGTCCTCTTGGGCCGGTGATCGAGGTCGACCTTGAACTTCCGGTAGCGAGCATAGTCGGAAAGACCGTGTTCAAAGTTGGGCGGACAACGGGGTTAACGACAGGTGTCATCATGGCGTATGCGGTCGAATACGACGAATCGAAGGGAGTGACGGTGTACACCGACTTCTTGGTGTTAGGGGAGGGGAGCCGGCCGTTCGACGCACAAGGGGATAGCGGAAGCTTGATCGTTATGCCGGATGGAGAGGGCATGCCGCCCCGTCCGATTGGCCTGGTGTGGGGGGGCACCGTCAACCACGGGGGCCTGCGCATGAGGAACGGAATTGGGCCGGAAAATTGGACGAGCGGAATCGGGCTCGCTAGATTGATGCACCTGCTAGACGTGGACCTGTTGTACTCCTTGGATGCGGACGGTGCAGACGGCGCAGGTGAGACTCGGATTTCAAACTCTTTTCCCTTCTTTGGTTTTTATGGCCGGATGGGAAGGGGGTGTTGCGCCCACTCAACGTGCTTCTCATCTGATTTTCGTCGTGTTCTTGTAGTACTTGATTTTGGGTACGTGCCAGGAGGTCAGAATGACTTATACTGTCCTGACAACGTTTGGAGATGGTATTGTGTCCACTCGAACGCGAAATTTTGATTTGTCGGGAACTATATCACGCGTTGTGCTCTGTCTTCCCTTGCTTGTTCGCGTGAACTTGTCTTGACGTTGAACATCCGGTTTAGCTCATGATGGTAAAGCTTGCACAGGCGGTCTTCCAAGGATCAAACTTTCAGAGCAAACCTCTGATGTTCGGCTCGTTAAGGGAATCAACAATGGTGTCAAGCCGAGAGATTGATATCCAAGTCGCGTACATTGGATTTGTTTGATCTGAGAGGCTGACTTTAGAGTGTTCAATTCCATACCATCTCGTGCTTTTCAAACAGGCGTGCCCCAGCAACTTCCAAAGGAGACCATGGCCGCACGTGCAAGCAAGGCAATCGCAATGGACGGCGACGGTGGCAGTCATGCAGGCGTCGAGGCAAAGCGGCGAAAGCTTAGGGAATAGCTAGACCGTTATTAAAGGCACATGCATTGCTGAGGTCTCCTTGCTTGAACACGAGCGGCAAGCGGTCTCAGGCTGGCTAGTCAAAGTAACCTCACTAGAAGTAAGGGTTTTTAGACATTGACTGAATGAAGCATTAGACTGCTCCCTTCCAAAGTTGGTTGAGAAGCTCGCATGTTTTATGGGTGTTGATACAGAGGTAGAAGATCAGATCAAGCGGTTTGGCGGATCAAGAGTCCAAACGAAGTGAGGGTCGGAAACTGACCAACTGAGGTATTCACGTCCATCAGCATGGGCAAAAGCAACCACTCCAGGCAAGGTGTTAGAATCTATTAAGTTGACCCACGACAGGTCCTAGTGGGTTGCTACGTCTTTAACATTATCCAGCGCGGCGCGCCTTAAACGGTGGCATTGAGTCTTGTAGTGCAGACTTGAACGGTCATTGTTGCGTTTGATGTACATGACTAGGAAGGTCTTTCAAGTCGTCTGCAATTGCATTGATTTTTCGCATCCAGACTCAAAGACTCTTCCAGTTATGTGTTTGCATTGTTCAATGACAACATTGAGGGAGATCGGATGGAGCTTGCAGTATGTTTGATGTATATATTGGCCGGCAGTCACGTGCGCTTCATCGATCTTCGAAACGTACCATCATGTACTAGTGAGTCTCGGGCTGGCATGCAGCCTGTTCGTACTAAAGCCCTCGGTAAATTCATTAGACGCATCTTGGCAAGCCTCGGAATGGCAAATTGACTGTATGTATAATACTTGAATGCGCGCCCGGAGCTACAGCCTACCAAGCCTATTGATGGCCGTGGCCAGGCCGTCAATTTATAGTTGATCGAGAGGGTCCTTTGAAACAAAGCTATCTAGTGTTAGTACTGTGATCTGAAAGTTGTGCTTGACTCGATCAGAATGACGGTGACCAATTGAGTAGACCGGCCATGCCTAGCAGAGCTGAGCAAGCCCGGCTGGGCGCGCCGAGCCCATATGGCCTCAATCAAAACATGATGAAACGTCGGCTGTCAGTGTCACGTACGGTCTAGCACTGGTATGCAAACAAGCTTGTAAACGATCGTGGAGATCGAGACTCACAGATTCACGCGGCAACGGTTTTGCTTTTAATTAAAGGCGTTATACGACAACATCCGATCAACATCGACTGAACGCCGTTACGCCGGTCGGTAACTTCGGATCAGTGCCATCCGGTCCTATAAGTTCGACCTGCGCGGCACAGGCTGAGCGAGCCATGGACTTCAGTTTGCAGCGGTCACATTTACATGCAGCTATATGATTTGACACCTCGCGCGAAAATAGGCTAAGTACGATACGTTTGCGATCGTGCATATCAATACCATTAAAAACCATGCATCCAATTTAAAGACTTGAGAATGGCGAGTGACTATAAGACTCAGGTGACGGAAGCCTGTCCGATCAGGACCGCGATCCGATCGGCCCGGCCCTCATGCAGCCAATTATAGGCGCTAGATTCGCACTTTATATGGTCATTACGTGTACAATTGAATGATAGCCTAACGCCTGCGCAGAGTACAGAGCGCTCTGTACAAGTCCCTAAGTTTGATCATATCGCGGCCTCACGGGCATGCATTTTCAAAGGACATGGCGCATGGGCTCGATCATCTGTCGATCTGAGTCAATCCGAGTCGACTCGTACCGTCACGGCGTTCCGGGTCTCTTAATTAAGTAGCTGGTGCATGTTGTGTCACGTACTTTCCGGCGGACCACATGGTGACACTGGCAGCCGGACCTGGTTTTCTGATGCACGGATTCACGGCATGGAGGTGCCCGTATAAACGCTTGCTATGACCACAAATTAATCTCGTCCAACAGCTTTACCAACTTGGCAAGACCATATGCAACCGACGGTCTCAGTCGGCCCTTATGCTTGCCAAACCGCTCTGCTGAGTCGGAGGGTTTGTTGACATGGTTAGAGGGTTACACTTACACGGTCAGTACCATACATGCGCTTAAGTGAATCTCGGCACTCAACGCGGCAGGCACGATATGCATGCGTCGGACACAATCCTCACCGACCGTCCGCGACGAACTTACGCCAAAATCGTTACAGCATTCCTCACGGCAACAGCTCAACCTCGTGCGGCATGATGTCCTCCTGCGTCCTATAGCTCTTGTCGGGCGAGTAATAGCACAAATTCGCCACGTGGCTCGTGTACAAGCACGCGAAACGCTCGACCTGGTGCGCAAAACGCGAGTTCTGGTAGCCGGTCTTCATCAGCTGACCCCAGACCGGGTGGAAGCTGTGGTGCAACTCCTTCTGGCGCCGGCGGTGCTCCTCGCGCGCGTGGTCGCGAGCGGCCAAGACCTGCAAAAGGACAGAATTGCCTCATTTTTCCTATTTCTTTTTCTCGAATTATCGTTTTCTCGGTTTTGGCCGCAGCCAGCAAGGCGTGTATCCGGAGTGGTCTTGGGCGGACAATACCTGCAAAAGGGCAAGATAGCCTTCCTTTACTCTTTCTTTTCGTTTTGGCCGCAGCCTAGCAGGACTTGTTTCTGGGCTGGTCACTGGATCCAAAGACATGGTTTTTTGCAAAAACTGCGTCTGCGTCTGCAATTCTGGGCTGCAAGGAGGTCTGCAGTAGCTCCTTCCGGCGTCGGCACTGCTCCTTGCACGCGTGTCGCGGGCGGCTAATACCCGAAAACTTGTTTGAAGGAGTAGTCAGTGGATCTTGATACATGGGTCTGCCATTGGCCTGCCTCTGCCATTGATCGTTGTAAGGGAGTTTGCATTGGACTCGCAAGAAATCCTCGCGAGACTTGGGCGGGGCTTTAAGGCACGACGACAAGCAACATTATGCGGCTTAGATTTTTGACAACAAGGATTCTTTCATGCCACTTTTGAGTTAAGATCGGCTGCTCCCTGATTTCTCAAACCCCTCCCCCCCGGCTCCCATCCCCCGCCTCCTTTTCTTTTTATCAGGCCCCGACACTCGGGTCTAGGGGCGCAGGCGGTGCTCCTTGATCGCCTCCCGGTCCTTCAGAAACCTTCTCGCAGACGTCAGAGGGAGATCCGACGAGACCTAGTAATCATTGTGATCCAGGACGCGACGGTAGTGTTTCCCCGGCTGAGAGAGAGAAAAAGCGGAACTGAAAGTGAAAGCGAGAGTGAATGTGAGAGAGTAAACTTACCTCTTCCATCTCCTGCTTGATGGCCTTACGGTCCTTGTCATCGGGCGAATCATACTGGAGCGCCCAGGCCAGCCGCTGCAGCGTGTCGTCCAGTGAGTCGCGCTCGTGCCTCAGGACGTCGAAGTTCTGCGTAGCAAAAGAGTGATTCCTTTCAAGACCTAATCCGCTTCTCACTCAACTAACGATGCTCTGTTACGGTATCGAGATTGAGATGTTGCATGTAGGTAGGAGGATGCTTAAAAGGTTTCCATTGTCTCGTATCTCAGGAATCCACGTATGTGCGCCGTCCTCTGCAGCGTATGCAGTTCTGCCAAGAGTACTCTTTATGGGGGAAAACCAAAAGCTTATTGAATGAATCAACGGTTATTGAATCCACCTCTCGTATGTGCGCTGTCATCTGCAGCGTAAGCAGCTCTTTCTCCAGCTCCGGCACGACCAGCATGGTCCGCCACCCTAGTTGCTTCTTGCTCCGCAGAATGTCGCCGTATATGTGGTCGCCCACGTATAATATCTGCGCCCCCGCCTGGACTCCTATCATGCTGTGAAGATGCGCGACTGTGCCGCCCTGAAACGTGCGGCAGCCCTTGGAGCCGATGTGATGGGGCTCTTTTGGCGCCATGTCACCCACCTGAAAAGCAAAGTTATGAGCCTCTTTTGGCGCCATGTCCCCCCCCTAAAAAGGAAAGGTTTGGTCATGCATACCTTCTCATCCCACGTATCTGAACTGTGAAGTGATTTTAGACATTTTCAGACCGTCAGAATTTCAAGCCTCGGGCACCGCTTGCGGTTTGGACCTTGTTGTGCTGCGAACGTGCGGCAAACCTTGACCCGATGTGGGGGGGCTCTGGGAGACCCGTATCATCGACCGACATGACAATACTGATAGTCACTAATGGACTTAGGGAAAGGCTCCTACGACTTTGCAAACTGGGAAGTTTGCGCACCTATGGCTTTAGTCATGGGACTGTCGCACTTAAACCCTGTGAATGCTTTAACAAGAGCAGGCCGTGCCCCTTTAGACAACGCGGCAGCCGTTTGACCCCATTAGGCGAGACTCTATAACCTATATGTCATCCATCTCAAACAAAGCGAACAATCATGCTTCACGGGCTCGGTAGAGAAAGTGAGCCCATCGGAAACGCAACAAGATGTGGAGTCCTGAAGTTCAGGTATGCCAAACTTGGAACCTCTGCATCTGTGCAACGAGACCCTAAAACATGCACCTCAAGCTTGGGGCTGTAGCATTCATTTGGGGGTCGCAACTCGCCAACCAAAGCCTTACCACAAGAGGCTTCTCGACTATCAGATTCAAGGTCCGGTAGCTTTTTCACTGACGAGATCCTGAAGTCTGAAGTATTCGTAGCCTTATTCCGTAACCCGGTTTCGTTAACCCGGAATCTCACCTGAACCATGGGGCTGCCGTTGTCGGTGTTGAGGAGGAAACCGGTCATCGGGTCCACCTCGAAGATGGGCGACCGGTTGCCGTCCATGAAGAAGGCGGGCTTGCAGCTGCATGACGCAAGAGGTGACGTCAGCACCAGAAAAAAGTTTGACGTAAGCATTTAATGAATTGAGAGTGTCCTCCGGTTGAAGCGAGGCTTTCTCAGGGTCCACTTTGAAGATGGGCAACCGGTCGGCAAAGGCGGGCTTGCAGCTACACGGCGTAAGAGGTGACGTCAGCACCAGAGGGAGTTTGCATCAGCAATGGATAAGCTATGGGAGCCAGTGCCCTTGAATGAAGCAAGGCTTCCTCAAGGGCACTCTTGACGATTGGCATGGCGAAGGCGGGTTTGCAGCTGTACGACATAAAAGGGTGAGGTCAGCACCAGGGGGCTGACATCAGCATGAATCAGTCTGCTCAAATTGCCGATGGCGACCGCTTGCCTTTTGCTAAACTACGGATTCAAAGCAACAAAGAACTGGAGCTACTTGTAGGCCCACGAACTTTCTTGCAAGCAAAAGAAAGAGCCGGAACGACTTAGCAGAAAAGGTTTCGAAACGAAGAGATCTGCAGAAGCCTCAAACAAGAGTAAAACGACTCGGATCCTGACAGAAAAGTCTCACCTCCCCACGATAACGGTGTCAAAGTACTGGAGCCACTTGTCGTCGCGCGGGATGTTCTTGCCGCACTTGCCGCACAGGTAGTTCATGACCACGTGGGTGTAGTCCCATAAGCTATTGGTCACCAGGAACGTGTTCCGGCCGGACTTGCGGATCATCTCCAGCATCGGCACAATCTGCTCGTCCATGAAGATGTACCTGGGTGACAATAAGATGACGTCAGCATCAGAAGGTGAAGTCAGTGCGGGTGAGTGACGTCACCAGGAAGGTTTTGGGGCCCGAGATTGGATCATCTCCAGCATCGGCACAATCTGCTCGTCCATGAAGATGTACCTGGGCGAAAGTGGGTGACGTCAGGATCAGGAGGTGACGTCAGCGCGTTTGAGTGACGTCACCAGGGAGGGAGCATCCCAGCATCGGCACAATTTGCTCGTCCATGAAGATGTACCTGGGCGAATCAAGGCGACGTGAGCAGCACCAAATGACGTCAGGCGGGTGTGAGTGACGTCACTGGGGACGTGCTGCGGCCGGGACTTGCAAAGAATCTCCAGCGTCCGCACGACTTGTTCGTCCATGAAGATGTACCCGGGCAGGGAGCGTTACTTCAGCTTCACAAAGTTACGTCAGCAAGGGTTAATAAGGTCAGCAGGGCGTTGCGATACTGGACGCTGCTGAGTTTGAGAGGTGACAATTAGAAAGCTGAAACCGCATTGGTAAGGTCGGCTCGTCGTTTTTCGGAAAGTCGCAATAACGAGTACAGACGAATCTAAACGAAGTCACCGATACTCGACGACGTCAGGACGGAATGGGCGCAGGAAAGGGGATGCGCGTCCAATTCTGTGCTGAGAAGAAGCCGCAGCCATTTCGAAACATTGGGCTTCAGAAGCATAGTAGCTCGACACAGGTTTCGTCTGAAATGTACCCTTGATGTACTGTAACTTATAATGAGGGACCGCTTTCCAGCACTTCCATTCTGGATGATCTGATGCACAGACCGCACAGCAACGTGGACCTATGTCTCTCGTGGTAGCCAGAAGAGGAGGTCGCAAGGGGGCGGAGTGCGATGGATATACACGAAGGGAACAGAAGGAATAGAAAGGTGTTCGAGGAAGGGCTTGAAAAGTAAAGTCAAGAAGGGAAGAAGAAAAAGCAACATGCTCACTTCTCCGGATCCGCCGCTACGGCCCGCTTGAGGCTCCCGTCCCGGTGGCAAAGATCCACCGCCGCTCGCACGTCTTTATACAGCGTCGCGTAGTCGCGCTCCGGCGGCATCAGCTCCGGGTGCTCGTCTTTCAGATCGACGAGTTGCGCGAACAGGTACGCCTGGAGAGACGACGTCAGCGGGGTCAGGGATGACGTCAGCGGTTGAGAAAGCAAGCTGGAATAGAAGCAGCGTCGCGAAGTCGCATCACTTTGGAATGCTCGTCTTTCATATCCACGAGTTGCGTGAACAGGTATGCCTGAACGAAGGTGGCGCGATGTAAGACGCAACGTCAGCAGACGACGAATTGATGTGCCGAGTCCGAGCGTGGAGGCACCGGGTTGAGGTGTTTGTCTCTCTACCACCTGCGCAAAGAGGTAACCCCTGGGTCGCAAGAAACGACGTCAGCGGAATCAAAGGTGACGTCAGCAGCTGAGACGACAGGCTGAGATGATAGCAGCGTTTCGTAGTCGCCCCCTCGAGCGGTCAGAGTGCACAGACTGATTGACCTTGGCCAGCGAGGAGAACGGGTCTGGAAACGCGTATTCTCGGCTCGTCGAATGTATCAAGACGGCGCGTTCTAGATTGAACAGTCTCGCTTCAAGTGCACCTCTTCGTAATGAAAAAAAACTTCTCTTTCCTTACCTCTACTAACAAGGAGAGTGTACCATAAGCACGTAGCCAGCTCCTCGTGAGTATTTCCAGGAGGCGGGGTCAAGGTTACAATCTCTCACTAAGCGCAAACAGTTCGTAGCAGCAATGTGAGGGCGGTAGTTCTTTCCTTCCTTACCTCAGCTAACGAGAAGAGCATATCGATAAGCGCGTAGTCCGGCTCGCCGTATGTATCTCGAGACGGCGCATCTCCGTTGAACAATCTCTTGTAAAAGCACACGGGTTTGCAGCCTGAATGTAAAATGGCACCTGAACCTCACCTCGGCTAACGAGAAGAGGGTGTCAATAAGCGCATAGTCCGGCTCGTCGTATGCATCTTGCGCCGGCGCATCTCCGTTTTCAGAACCTCTTTAAGCGTATAACTTGTGTAGCTTAGTGAGAGGGCGGTAGATTCTTTCCTCCCTTATCTCCGCTAATGAGAAGAGGGTGTCAATAAGCGCGTAGTCCGGCTCGTCTTATATATCTTGAGTCACCGCGCCTCCGTTGAACAATCTCCTGTAAAAGTACACGGGTTTGCAGCCTGATTGTAAAACGGCACCTGATCCTCACCTCGGCTAACGAGAAGAGGGTGTCAATAAGCGCATAGTCCGGCTCGTCGTATGTATCTCGGGACGGCGCGTTTCCGTACGTCTCCAGACGGGCGTCCCTCGTCATCTCCCGGAACCCGTGGTACGCGATCTTGACGTACTTGTGACGGTCCATCTGGGTTCAGAAAACGTCAGGGGTGGTTAAGCAGGTTGAGGAAGGGTTACGATTGCGAACACGGTCGAGATGCGTCGGGGCGTCTCCTACAGTTGTTAAGACTTCTGGTATGCAGTCTTCACGTACTTATGACCGTCCATCTGAGTTTAGAAGGCGTTCAGATCAGTTTGGGACTCATTTTGCGGAAGGCTACAAGACTAGCAGTGAAACCATGTACTAGACGTGACAGAGGTTTCCTGTCTCCTCCTGAACTCGTGATTGCACAGTCCTCACGTTTTTGTGAACTGGTCTATTCCACGAGATGAAAAAGCAATGAGGAGAAACGAAGAGTAGGCTGGCTTTGGCTTGTAGTAAGGGTTCCTAACAATCCAATCGAAGCCGTTGATGTAAACTGCAGAGTGAACACGTTTCCTGAGTCTACTCGTGGCAGCTTGACTAGAAAGACAAGGGTTTCGCTTCTCTAAGGATGCATTACCTGCTAGCTCCGAAGAGGTCAGCGACGAAGTATCACGACAAAAAAATGTCAATGCAAGCTCGTACAAGCTTGCTGCATACTCTGATTTGGGGTTTCGCAAAAGGTCCTGAAGCTCCGACCTTCACCGAACTTCTGAGAATTGACGGCCCAAAAATAACTCGCAGCCTGGACGTTGGAGAGCCACCTGCGGAAGCTGCCGTTCTCTAGATTGTGGCCCAATAGCTCTCGATCTCACACTGACCCTTACAAGCAATTCTTTCTAGCCGAGGACTTTGACTTTGACCTTTGAACTGCAAAACCGAAACTCTCGAACCCTGGACCACCTTTCCTGAATTGGTATCCTCAAATGCTGGAGCATAAGAGCCAGACCTTGGGTTCACGTCTTTACCTCCGAGAAAACATGCTTCACTGGAATCCTGTGAAGTCTGACACCGTTGACCTAACACTCTAAAGTCCTCTTTAAGAGACGGGAACCCACAACAAAAAAAGCGGAAACTATTCTCACCTTGAGGATGTTGCCTCGCTTTTTGTCGATTGCTAACCCCCGCACCATGTACCGCCAGTCAAACTTCCATTCGAGGCAGTCCTGTGGGTAACCCAAGTTGTTAACCAGCTTCTTGATCGTCTCATGATACGCCAGCGTCTCGAACGTGTCGGGCCTGCACGGAAAAACTCTCCTGATTTATAGATACCAAGGTCGTCCCGCACGTTACGAATTTGCAGTTGAACCCAAGTTGTTGACCAGCTTCTTGATCGTCTCATGCTACGCCAGCGTCTCGAACGTGTCGGGCCTGCACGAAAAACTCTTCTGATTTACAGATACTAAGGTCGTCCCGCACCTTAGGAATTTGCAGTTGAAGCGGTCCTGTGGAGAACCCACGCGCTTAACCAGCTTCTTCATCGTCTCATGTAACGGTTGTCAAACGATGAAGAGAATCTTCTGTCGAGAACAAACGGAGAATACAAACTGAGCCAATCCTTGTTCAGCTCTTGATGCATCTTCAAGATCTGAAGCATCTTCATCGGCCAAAAAACAGAAGTTTCTCTTAGGGGAGACAGTCAGGCCCACAAAGGTTGAATCAGATGGAGCACACTTCGCTTGCCTCTGGCAAAAGGTCCAACATTGCGACTGTGATTGGATAGACAGAACATGTATTCTCTTACTTATACTGCGCGAGTGTGTAGTCCATGTCGAAGCCGACGGCCTTGATGCTCTTCATGTTGAGCGAGCGATTGCAGAAGATTTTGCGCCGGTAGTCGACCGGGCTGCACCATACCTGCGGTGTCAACAACGTTCTGGGGCCCAGAGAAGTACGGGAACTGACATTTCTTGTTCCTGGATGATATACTAGAACTTGGTTGAACAGCCAATGTAGTTGTTGACAAGGTAAAGAGTTACGCGACGCAGTTCGTGTGAGAATCGGCTCTGGAATCTCAAAAAGGACTGAAGACAAGCCCTTGGCCATCCTATGCGCCACTGTTATTTCAGGCCATGAAACTGGGTGAATCCATGTATACTATGCCGAATCATCTGTTGACAATGAGTTGTGCAAGCTGCTGATCTCAATTGCCAAACAAGATTGGTTTCTGAGATCCTTATGGGAAGGCCTATCCTGACCATAGCTAGCATGTTTGTCCTGAAGGCTCCAGATACAAGTGAAACAAAACTCAGATTCTTTTTCTGCGAAAAATAAGACAGCGTTTTTCAAACCGTGCCAATTCATACTCAGGAACCCACCTTGCTGGTCCAAGGAGGAGAATCTAAGTCCGGTCGCGCCACCGGAATCGGTTCCCCTGTAATCGGCGGCGGCACCGGTTTCCACCGTTCCTTCACTTCCTGGCGCATCCGCCCCTTCACGTCCTCTCCCACCTCATGCACATTTACACCAGCCCCGTTCACACTGAGCCCATTTACACTATTTTCATCCATTGCTTTCTGCAAGCTTGCGGCGCTTTCTGAAAGCCCCGCGCTGTTGAAAACGCCCGTTTCTGCATCTCCTGAACGGCCCAAATGAGCCAGCAACCGGTCGGCGCCCTCGCTAGCTGCCACGTTTTCCTCCTCAATCCTCTCCTCCGCCTCTAGTTCTTTCCTTTCCCTCTGCGTGTGCGACTTTCCATTTGCAGACGCTTCTCTCCTCACGGACGCATTTGTCCCTGTCTTGCTGTCTGAACCGCCGACCCTTTCGGTTTCAAAACCCCTAGAATTGGCAACGGGGTCGTTAGCCACCCCCCCGCCTGGAGATCCCTGATGATCACGCATGCTCGAAACGCACCGCAAGCCCGTGCGCCTTATCCTGGTTTCACCGGCGCCTATTCGCGCCTGCCCCAAGCTGAAGGGGCTTTCCTCTAACCCTGCCCTAAACCTGCCCGAACCCAAGCTTTCCTCAACGCCTTGCCTGCAAGCATCCCCGAATCGTCGCCCGGAGAATGCACCGATTGATGCAAGAGTTTGCAAACTAGACGATGAACTTTCTACCCATTTGGAAGAGCGACCAAATATGGAAGGGGCCGATGCCTGCGTACTGAAAGAAAGAGACGGGCCTTGTGAGAAGCAGCTCGAGAGCGGAGCTGCCGCGGCCGTTGATCTGCTGAGCACAGCCATATTCACCCTGCCCACATTCACATTGTTCTTGATGCCTACTGAGTTGCTGAGCACTGGGGGGAGCGAGTGGTTGCCTGGCTGACTTCGAAGGAGAGACAGATTCTCTAAGAGGCTGACCAGTCGTCCTGTGAGCCGCAACTGACAGCCACCCTCTTCTAGTTGTCCCGCAACCGGCGCCCCCCTTCCTTTTACCCAAGTAGCAGACCTAGTCCCAGATTGTAGTGATTTGCTGGCCGATGTTGAGGCAAAAGCACTCTCTTCGGCCAATGAGATCTTAGCTAGTTTTGCAAACCCTCGACATGCATCCCAAGTTCCCAATGCCCGTTTGAGATGAGTTGCGAGAATGCGCGCGGGGCGGGCTTGAATGAGCGCCGTTGTTGCTGATCTTTAGGGGCCTGAAAAGCGGCCTTGCGAAAAACGGTGGGCCCAGACAGTAAGAAGTGCATCAAAGCTTTGTCACATTTCCAGATGACGGACCTGATTTGCATGAAGCAAAACGGATAAAAGGGCACCAACAAGGTCTGCCGCACCTCTTCTTTCAAGCAGTATACTCAAGTCAAGGCCTACTTTCTCCTCTTTGGAAATGTTTGGCCTCGAGACGCAAAATGAAGAGGCTGCAATGCCAGCTCCTTTCCTTCTTTCCTTTGCTGTTGAAAGGAATTTAAAAATTCAAATGCATGAGATTCTTGACTCATGCATTCTTGACAAGGCAACATGCAACTGCACGGCGCAGACTGCAGTCTCAAAAGCGAGATTCTGTTGAAGGGTTCGGACGTGAATCCTCGTCCCAGAGTCGAACATTGGAAGGTTTTCTGGACGTCCGATAGCATCATCATTTGCTGAATGACAGGTGGCGTCCTCATAGAGCTCCGGACCACGTGACAGCGAAGATCCATGACGTAAGCGAGGCTGAGTGCCCGCACGCGCGAGCGGATGCATTGCACCACCACAACAGTTGCAAAAGCTTGGGCAAAACTGCCAATGGCAAAAGCCTGGCTCTGATGAGCCAGCAAAATCCATTTTTGGAGAAGTGGACAAATGCTTCTCAAGTCTTTCAAGTTCCAACGTCTCATTGTCTGCGATGGCTCAAGGGCCACATTTGTACTACAATTCTTCTTTATTAGGAACCGCTCTTGCTGAGCTGTGTGGAAAAGCTCTTCTGATCTTGGTTGGGTAGAGTTTCGAACTTGGAAGTAGACACTTTTACAATGGCTAACCTGTCTGTCACTGTCAGTTACACCACCACTTTGCTCTTGAGCTTACTCTTTTGTTGCCTAGTATTACATGCAGAAGCGCGGAGCTTGCGCGTTGTACATCTAGCTCACTATTTTGAACCAGTTACAATCAAAGACTCCGTTTCATTAAGGAGCACAGAGTCTCAGCAATCTGCGCAAGAATTAGAAGCAGCTCCATTACGCTTGAAGCAAGTTCTGCGTGGCGGCCAGCTGGGAAGACGCACGCTTTCTTTTGACAAAGGCAGAGCGCGTGAGTTGGAAACTGTTGACGCCGTGTTTACTCGGATACAAGAAGAATCTTCAAGACCGGAAGGTGGTGTCAAGGGCAATGGAGATAAAGGAATAGCGCCGGAAAGGGAACGTGACAGAAGCCTTGTGATTGAGAATGAGGTAAGAGCCATCAGAAGTGGCTTCATTCTGGAAGGATTTGAACCAGCAGCCTTCCAGTGTCTTGACAGGCTGCTTTTCGCATCAGCTGAGTTTGGTTCCCTCTTTCGAACTATATTCCACTGGGCTAATCGGGCAGGGCGGGGTTGAAAATCTCTGTTTACTGTTGCTTTCCACGCCAATCACTTTCTACCACCCGCAGTTCAGCTTACACGCCCCATATATTTTGACAAAGACCGGCTTATGGTTATCCACAGCTCACTACATCTGTCACAGGTTATCTATTAGAAGACGGCTCACAAACTTGTGTGTCTGTTTCAAGCTACCACCGAAGCTGAGCTGGCTAGCTGCACGACACCTTATCATGGTGATTATCTGATTACAGCCCAAGGGTTTTATTGGGCCGCCTGATTGACAACTTGACACACCCAGTGCTGCCAGCTCAATGTGTATCGCCATTGATTGATCCTGCCCTTTGTTTTCGAAACAAATAGGACGGCTGACAAGCATTTGGAGATGTAGGGACACCGTGTGATAGGACTTCATTGTCAGCTCCTGCGAGAATCAAGCCCATTTCGCAGAGAATCGTGGGTCAGAATCTGTTCCACGGTCTACATCTTGGGAATTTCTTTATTTCTTTGATCTATTGCAAAGAAAGAGTTCAAGTACAGCAGGCTTTGCAATCAAAACAATCCACGAGCAGCACTGAAAATTCCTATGTCACTGTCATTTCCCCTAGGCAACCAAGTTCGGTACTGTATTTTACACTTGAGATAGACATTCACTCAGTGGTCGTTGATGACTTTGTTACCATTTTTCACGTGACCACCATTCTGAGCCCTGGTCACAGTTCATTCTACAGGCGATGATTGTCATGGTCGTGACTGAATCCTCTGACAACTGTTGAAAGCTGGCTGAGGTCCTCATTACTTCCTTTTTAATGCTGGAATCTGATATGCAGTCTTATGAGATTGTTGGAGGAGGGAATGCACGGTAAAATGCAAGCGACCTTTCTACAAGCATTTCGAAACTGGGTTTCGAGTGGCAGCGATTCTAAGCACAGCTGTTGACATCGTAATGACTGGGCTTTCAGCGTTTTTCTTCTGGTCAGGTTGTTTTTTCCATCCGTGCAGGACGAAGGAAAGCTCGACATGCCACCCTTCCCTCCTCGTCGAACACCGACCCCAGAACCCACTCCCGAACCAACTCCTGAACCAACTCCCAAACCCACTCCTAAGCCGACTCCAAAGCCCACTCCAAAACCCACTCCCAAACCCACGCCCAAACCCACCTCGAAACCCACTCCAAAGCCGACTCCAAAACCAACTCCCGAACCAACCCCCAAACCGACACCCAAACCAACGCCAGAACCAACTCCAGAACCAACGCCAAAACCGACGCCTAAACCGACCCCAAGACCGACTCCAAAACCAACGCCTAAACCAACCCCAGAACCAACCCCCAGGCCAACCCCAAAACCAACTCCGAAACCCACTCCTGAACCAACTCCAAAACCCACGCCAAAGCCCAAGCCTACGCCTGAGCCCACTCCAAAACCGACGCCAAAACCGACTCCCAAACCCACCCCTGAACCAACCCCCGAACCCCCTCCTAAACCGACCCCAAAACCGACTCCCGAACCCACCTCCGAACCGACCCCTAAACCAACTCCGAAACCCACTTCCGAACCTACTCCTAAACCAACTCCGGAACCGACTCCTGAACCAACTCGCAGACCCACTCAAAGGCCTACGTCCAAACCGTCACCCGAGCCAACTCGTGAACCCACACCCAAACCCACTTCCGAACCTACTCCTGAACCAACTCACAAACCCACTGGCAAACCCACTGGCAAACCGTCAGCCGAGCCAACTCGGGAACCCACGCGAGAACCCACCTCTAAACCCACATCTAAACCGGGTCCGACTCCTAAACCCACACGAGAACCCCCTGAACCCCCTCCAAAGCCAAGCCCTCCTGAACCGTCGCCTTCTCCGGATCATAGGCGCCGTTATTACATTCCGGTTCCGGTCATCATACTTTTGAGTTTTCTTTGGGTGGGCTGCTTTTGTGTGCGCGATAGGATAGAAGCGACTTGGGGTTGGGCGGAGAAAGAACTAGAGCCGAGACTCAGAGACGTGGAGGCGAGTCCGTTGTTAGGGGGGGAGGATTCCGTTGCTTCGGCCGAGGGAACGGACAGCGAAACGGAAGAGACGGAGAAGGATCGTAGGATCACGCGAACAAAGTCAACGGAATTGCGGCAAGAATCGAGCTCCGCACTCGGAAGTTCGAACTGAGTAGAGGTTTTATAGAAGTTCTCTCGAATCTAGGGCAACGGCAAGAGCGGACAGTTAGATAAGCGATCCGTGGAAATATGGTTATGTGTACAGCCTTTGTGTTTGTGTAGTCGGGGAGTCCGGTACGGGAGCAGCCTGAGATATTATAGATAGCGACTGGAGTTAAGTTGGTCGGGTGATTTAGAGCCTGGGGCATGCAAGCATTGATTAGTTGTCGGCCCGACTGAGTTTCACGGTGCCTGTTGCTAAGTTTTTGCAGCTTAATCACAAGGTCAGCATGAGCGAACCATGGTACGGTAGAAGGTGTAAGCGAACGGTTACGTCTGATGGATCTGACAGTGGATATGACCAAACCATAATGCGTTTGGTAATCTGAGCGTACGTGGCCCGCGCTATCGTCAATCTCGAGCGAGCTTGACTTCGAGTTAGCACCGTACACGGCTGGGCGTAGGACTAGATAGGGCGGAGTTGACCAGATTATATGACGGCATTGTAAGATATAGCCCCACCGAGAGGCATGGTGAAAATGTTGCGAAGGAGAAAGAGGACTCGAGCAGGCGCCCATTCACCCGTCTTGCTATGACTTTGGATCGATTGACTTCATCATTGCATGCATGCGTGGCATGTATCCCTGTGAAAGCCTGCAGTGCATTTGCTTCTACGCTTTGGATCGGCGCAGTGACCCGGCTGCATAATGGGCATGCGTATCTCAGTCTGAGCTAGGTATGGGGGCCATCCACCGGCAAGACTTATGAGGATCCACTGAGCCAGGCTATTTTTGGTGAGTGCGCCAATTTCGATCGTCGGCCATCTCAAATCATCACATGGTCGTGGCCGCCCGTTCCGCCTGGCGTCGCCCCAGACTTTCGAATGATCGATATCAGAGACTCAGACACGGGCATGAGCCTGCAAGCCGACTGCCGTATCTAATTTGTGCCTCACTACCTAGTATGTTTCATCCTTTGATCCAGGTCTCGGTATAGACCCCCTGATTTGGGAATCTACTTTCGAGTTTCTGGCAGAGTTTGGAAAGATCAGTAAGCTTGAGTCAGTAGACTCGTGCCGGGCGGTTCATGAGTAGCTTAATTCACAAGAGTGCAGTATATCAATACGCCACGCACGTCATTGAAGATCGGATATCATATTGAAACAGTATCTGTTCAATAAGCTGAGCGGCGCGGCCCAACATTGTTGTTACGCCCTTATACCCGTACACAAAACCAGACACAAATTTGTCCCTGAGATGGAACTTACATTCTCGATGCACGTTTGGAACCATGCAATGATCATCGGCGGTCACATTCAACGTTCATCAAATAAGCATGGGCGGCTTGCATAAGAATCGGACGTATGTCTCCCTCTCACGTACGGTATATTCAGGCAAACGTCTTAGCTAAGCTTGCGGTTGTGCTTCTACAACCGTCAAGAGCAGTCCAAGACCCGAAGCCTGTTGCCTCTCAAGTCTGCATGCGCCTCTCCCTGTTCAAAGCCTGGACTTATCCTTCACATGCAACTCAAGAAGTAGAACTTCCATCAGAGAGTTGCTGCACGTACCTTCCTGATTCAAACTGATCTCGTTTTACCTTGTACACTATATAGTCATGGCATACCTTGCTTGCTAGTATGGTCAAATTGGCTGCTTTGCTCTATCGATTATCTGGCCATCTCTATCTCACTTCATTCTATCCAAATTTTTGCCAAGTTGCTGCGCTTACACTCTCTAGGCGCCGCGGCGCCGTCCATCCTCTAAGCGTACTATACATATGTTATAGTAACACTGCCTGCTTATATTAATTCTTTTCGGGCCCTCCCGATTCGTTTCCGAGTTGAACGCCACGAGCTCACTCGAGGAGCGGCGACGACAAGTCGCGCTCCGACTGCCGCCGCGCCGCATAGCGTATCCTAAAGCTGCTTCTCCTGGCCCGGTTGATGAGCTCTGCTGCTATTTGCCGCGGGTAGTTCGCGTAGCAAAGCGCAGCGAAACCGAACCCAACGAGGCCCGCTAGCCCCAAACCGACCCTTATTTGCCAGCGCGAGTTTCTATCTTTGGAAGATCCTGGGGAAGGTGGTGCGGCTGAGGGGGGTAATACCGGCGGTGGAAACGGCGGTTTGGATGGGGGAAACGGCCTTGTAGGGGGGGGATGCGGGGGTAGCCGTTTGGGACTGGGGGATGGCCAAACAGGGGGGGAGGTTCTGGGGGACTTAGAGGGGGGTGGGAACGGCGAAACGGAGGGCTTTTGTGGGGGTGAAGGGGAAGAGCTTCGAACGGGGGACGGGTGGGGCGAACGCGAGGGGGAGGCGGAGGGAAAAGGGGTTGTGGACGGAAGGGGGGATCGGCTATGAGACGGGGCGGGGCTTTTTGATGGAGAAGGGAAGGGACTGGAAGATGGGAAGGGAGATCTGGAAGGTGACGCGGTTGGGCTGACAGAGGGGGACGGGCTATGAGAAGGGGACGGACTATGAGAGGCCGCTGGGCTACGAGAGGGGGACAAGCTGTGGGATGGCGATGGACTATGTGCAGGGGACGGGCTATGGGAGGGCGCCACGCTATGTGAAGGGGACGGGCTATGTGAGGGGGACGGACTCTGAGAGGGGGCCATGCTATGCGAGGGTGAGGGGCTCCGAGAGGGGGGCGGGCTATAAGAAGGCGCTGCGCTATGAGAAGGGGACGGGCTATGTGAGGGGGACGGACTCTGAGAGGGGGCCATGCTATGCGAGGGTGAGGGGCTCCGAGAGGGGGGCGGGCTATAAGAAGGCGCTGCGCTCTGAGAAGGGGACGGAATGTGAGAGGGGAACGGGCTATAAGAGGGCGCCGCGCTATGAGCGGGACTATGAGACGGGGATGGGCTATGAGAAGGCGAAGGACTTTTTGGAAGGAACGGAGAGGCGGACGGGTAAGCACTTCGGGAGGGGGACGGCTGTGCTGACTTCGAAGGGGACGGTTGTGCTGACGTCGACGGTGAAGGGACGGCTGACGTCGATGGAGACGGGTGTGCTGACGTCGAAGGAGACGGGACTGCTGACGTAGAAGGTGACGGACTTGCTGACGCGGATGCTGGTGGACTTCTAGACGGCAAAGGGGATCGCGAAGGCGACGGGCTTTGAGATGGCCGTAGAGATGCTGACGGAGAAGCTGACGTAGACGGTGACGGGCGTGCCGACGTAGAAGGTGACGGACTGGGGCTTCGAGAGGACGACGGAGAAAGCGACCGGCTTGGGGGGGGGCTGTGAGAAGGGGACGGTGACGCCTTTGCTGACGCACTTGGTGACGTACTTGCCGACGGTTTTGGTGAGGCGCTTCTCGAGGGACTCGGCAGAGGACTCGGAGATTGAGACGGCGAGGGGCTTTTCGCTGGCGGGGGGGTTTGCGAGGGGCTTCCGGAGGGGGAGGGTTTCGGGGAGGGTTCGACGGGGGCAGGCGGTTTTGGCGCGGGGGGTGCGGTTTGGGGAGTGCCGAGGGGGGTGGTACGGGGGCATCTCGAGCTGGAGGATCGTTTTGGGGGAGTGCAAGTTTTCGTCGGTTCCATCAGAAACGAGTTCCTGAAGGAAAGAGTATCGGTCATTTTCGTAGGAGGTATCAATGCAGGGTCATGGTTGGAAAAAGACACGGATGAGATGGGGAGTTGGAGCTTTGAAGGACGTTGTACGGAGGATTGAACGAGACGACTAAAAAGATGAGAGGATAAGCGAAGAGGCCTGCCGGAGGGCAAGAAGCAGAGGGTGTCATGGTTTTCTACGAGTTCTTTGTGGGAAGCAGTCTGACAATTGCAGAAAGACAAACCTGGTCAGTTTCTCGGACTACAAATCAACAGAAAAACCCTAGATTGAAATCGGGAATGAGCTGCCGCAGACAGCGAAGGGATTTGCAAGCGAGACACTATGTGCGGAAGGTCCAAGATATACAGAGATAAACTGCCAGAAAGAGAGCCTCAAGCCAACGAAGCAAAAGACCACAATCCAAAGGTCTGACAAAATCTTCCGGAAACTTTGTGAACTTCCTATAATTTTGTCAAAACAGGCGGTTGAATAGATAGAGTGGGCCTCAGGTAGATAAGCGGCACATATGTTTTGATCTTCTGTTTCTTTAGACCAATACAGACGCTCTACGGATGGTGGGCTTGACAACATCAGGTTTGAGAGTTGCAACCGAAAGCCACACACTGATGCACATGGAACGAGAGGATCACGGCGCATCTACCTTGATTATCACCGCGGAATGACCAGTTGAAGACAGAAACTGCCTCTGAAATCTGCCTTCAGTCATGTGGCACATCAGTCGACTCTATCATGTTGCTGGTCTACCCGTTTGGTCTTCACCTACATATTTTGTGGAGTTTTAGCAGCCTTGCTAAATCTGCTTTCTGATGCCCCAGGCTGCTGCCTAAAGGTGGACCAGTCACGGCATGGCAAGTGGACAGACTATTGTCATACTTCCTTTTCTTTTGTAATTTTCTCCTTCCCTTGTCTGCTGGGAAGCTACAGCCTTGTCAGCAAGCTCAGCGCCTGCCACACTGAATCACAAATGAAAGTGTTGAAGTACTGAAAAGGAACGCTTTCAGTGAAAGCCTGAAGAATGGACTGCCAATACGTGCAGATTAATCACCTTGTGTAGAAAACTAGGATTGGCCTTCTCCAAGTTGCCAACTCAAGGCACACCCAAGCTTAACCCATTTCCTAACCTCTTGCCAGCAATTACTCTTACCTCCGGTTGCCTTCCCACTTGTGCATCCTGTCCCGCTACTCCTTCTTGCAACTTTGCCTCCTGAGCTAATGCAGCCCCTTGGCGGTTTGATGCAGCCCCTTTCCAACCGAGCTCTACGAAACCAGGCCAGCCAATTCTTAGCTCCGTCTCTAGTTCTTCAGGAGGTACGTTGTTCAAGCTCTCCTTATCTGTCTTCTCCTCTACTCTTTCTGAAAGCAGTGGTTCAGCTACATCCCTACTTCGAATCCTTGCACTCTCAGTCTGACCCATTCCTACTCTTTGCTTATCTCCATCTCTACTCTGTATCCCTAAAGTACTGTGGTGACCGGACTCGGATGCAAATGTTGAACCAGCTCTCGCCACTTCCTCAGCTGTAGCATGGGCGCTGATTGGTACAATCCTTTGCTGGTCAGCCATCTCAACGAAGCCATGCAATCGCTTCTCTTCAAGAAGCCTTTGCCTGGCACTACGAGAAGCCTGCTTCTGGAGAAACTCTTGTGCTCCTCCAACCTTCCCGCCTAACGTGGTTTTGGATTCACTATGTTCAGCTTTTGACAATTGTTCTGCCGCTTCATGATCCTCCTTAGCTACCCTTCCAGCTGGATCCGCATGGTAAGGCCTGTTTGTCCTTGCTGCGAGCGCACCTTGTGAGAGGATCAGCAGAAAGAGCAGCGAAAAGCATTGTCTATGGGGAGCAGCAAGCCTGCATTCACAGCGCTTGCTTCGAAAGGGCTTATTTCGAATCTTTGATCCGTCCATCATTCTCCTCAGCTGGTTTCATTAGCTTCAGCGCTTTGGTTGAAGTGCGCTGTGTCCACTCATCTAGCTCTTCTGAGGACCAGATTGTCCTCCTTCTATCAGGACATTCTGCGATAAGAATGCGACTGGTAAACTGTAAACCTGATGAACGCGAGGATTGATCGAGGATATACAGGCGTGCACGTTGAGAGTGATGATGTATACAGAGGTGCGCCGTGCAGCTCAGCAAAACGATGCTGCTCTGTGAATAGGGTTTCCTCGATTGTGGAGTGTGCCCTTCGTCTTCGTGCGTAACAGAAGGGGTGAAATCCAGTCAGAGCGTTACAGCGTGGCCACTTCAGCACAGCGCTCTCACGAGTCTCAGCTGGCCCGGCCACGCGACTGGTTTCCGGCGTGCGAAGCCTAGCGGCTCACGCGGTGCACTTGAAGTTGGCCTGGTAAAAGGTCTGGCTAAGGGTTCTTGTCTTCTTCCCATTTGGTGACTCTCGCACATCCTCTGTCCTGGTTCCTCATTTTGTCAGTGTACGTGTGGCTTTGTCCACCTTCAATTCTTAAAAGGGCGCAGCATCTGGTTTGAGGCTGGTTTGTGGAGGGGTGCCTGACGCCGTTTACATGCGATGAGCGAGCAAAGAGGAGGTTGTTAAACTGAGGAGTTTGTGTGTATTTTTGGGGAGAGCGTTGCAGACCTAGGCACCTGTTACGCGCCAGCATGGGGAGCAAAAAAGCCAAGACAGACAGAGGCGACGCGGCAAACGACGTGTTTGAGCGCATGCCTGACAGCCTCGTGCTGAAGGTTTTCTCAAAGCTGCCGCATGTTGGGCACGTTCTGCGGGCCGCTTCGGTGTGCCAGAGGTTTCGAGCTTTGGCCTCCCAAGTGGAGAAGCTAGTAGTTGATTTCAACAGGTTTCCGGACACTGAGAGCTGGATAAGGCATGAGATGGGCGTCGGGCTCTTGCTGGCTCGCAGCGCAAAGGGGGCGTTGAAGGATGTAACATTTATGGCGGCTTCGAGGAGTAGCTTCACCCAGATGAGCGTGCTCTCTTGGATCACCGCGGTCAGTCCGAGCATCACGCTCTTGAAAGTAGAGGATGAGGATAGCAGGGACGATCTGGGCCGCCGCTTGGAAGCCGCGTCTCACTGCTCCCGTCTTGCAAGATTTTATCATACAGGATCCAGCGACTGTATCATGACAAGCGAGGTTATCTCCTCATGTCGTGGGGGCTTTAGGCTGCTTGAGGTCCTCAACCTCCAGAATCTTTCCACAACTAGTGAAACCGTCACCCAACTCGTGTCGCTCTGCCCCCGTCTCAGAAAGCTATATCTCGAGGGACTCCAGGGGGTGGAGCAACTTGAGCTGTCAAACAGCACTATTGAGTACGTCAGGTTGAATGCAACGACGGATTGGGGGGAGGATTTAGGAAGCCTTCATCACGCTTGTGATGCCTGCTCTTGAAAGCCTGTCACTCGGCGACCTCGGAAACTCGCTGACATTGCGAGATGCCCCCCTGGAAACCCTTGAGCTGTTTGAACCTCTGAACCACGCCGCCATAGATTTGGGGAGCGAGGCCGATCTAGAAAGCCTAGAGATCCATATGGATAGCTGGCCCCCAAGTGGCAACGTCTTTGCGAGGTCGTTTGCTTTCAGCCGGATATTGTCCATTCTCAAGCAGTCAATGCCAGGGTCGTTAAGGACACTGACGATGCCCTCGATTGACATCTTTGAACGGCTCTCGTGGACCCAAGCTCAAGACTTCTTCAAGCTTATAGTCAGGCTTCGGGTTTTCAACTTCATGGGCAGTTTTGCAGTCGCCTGTGGTTTTGGGGAGTCAGTGAGCAAGTCGGAGGGTATCGCTGCGCAACTTCGTGGGCTGGTGCAAGAACTCAACTTCAAAGACCTCCTTGATGTTAGCTTCTACTTAAACGTAGAGACACCGGCGTGCTTTGAGCTTATGGAGATTATGGCAAAGCGTAGCCCGGCGTTACGGTCTTTGACCGTGTATACAGATTCTGGGGTAGTGGGGTTTGAGCTGCCTGGGAGCTTCATCTCTGAGGTTGTGCGTTTCCAGCGCTCTTATCCACAGGTTAAGGTGGACATTAAGCTTCCCCATGTATTGAGGTGCTACTAAAAAGCTACCAAGACTGGATGGTAGGCCAACTCATTGACGCATGTCCTTGGCAAACCATTGATATAAGGTCATCTCATTCTTGTTTGTTCCCTGTAAGATATTCTTGACATATGCACTGGCCGGCCGGCCTGGCAAGCTGGAGTTGTGTCATGCGTGTCCGGATCGAGCCCCAATTGAGTCGAGGCCTCTGACAAAGCGTCATCGAAATGAAAAGTAGGCCGTCCATTATGGTCGAACGTCGTGCAAGTTATGCAACATGCTGTATAGTGTGCATGATGTGCATCATAGGGCCTCGATACTTTGGAGGGGGGGCCTAGGTGCATGAGGTTGCAAACATCCCTTATTGTTTGTTCATTCTAGTGCATTGTTAGACAGCATGGCTTGTTTAGCATTGGCCTCGACTTTATTATAGGACTCGATCTATTCTGGCACGACACGTAGGGTACTTTTCCTTCGACTCACATATAGTCACGTTGGCACCGAGTTGTTACGACCGGCCGGCGTGCGTCGCATAGACCATTGCTTGAACACAGGCCATGATGTCGTGCAACACGTTGCAGCCGATTGAAAGATGCGATTCCGTCAGGCGCGGCAAGCCTGAGAACTGCGCGTTGACTATCACTTTACATAGCACTCCTACAATCCCCCGAGGGTATACTCGAGGGTGGCGAGTCCGACCAATTTAGCGTGTCAGGAGCCCGGCCAATTCCGGACCACGCTCGACACTATTGGCAAGAGACCAGGCTCAACGCTCAGCGGTAACGTTCAGCCTGGCGGCTTCATTGCATGACTCGTGATCCTTGCGCGATGGTTATGTCTACAAGAAGGCGCTTTCAGGACTAGGTTATGCGTCATTCCTCGTCGCAACCATGCAAATCAAATGATTGAATCTACCAACTACGAAATCTTATCACCTCTGAGGTGCGCGTCTCAGATGCCCGTTGTCAGGACAAGGTCTGCTTGAAAGGCTCATTGCCTGTCTTTCTGCTAGCAATGCTTGCCACTTCGCCTGTTTCAGACTCCAATCATATTTTGGAGACGTAGACCCGTAATGATGCCTACTATAACGAGACAATAGCAGAGCGGTGGCAATTACGGCTGCCAGTGACAGACCGGTCAGCTCCTTCTTGATGGCTGAGGAGCCGAGCGTGAGGAACTATCATTGTTCCACCCCCCCGCTTACAGTCGATTATTGCATGTACCTCTTATCTTCTCGTCCTTGTGAATAAACGTCACAGGGCTGTGCTGCTGTCTCTCTCTTTTGCACATTGCAAGTTCCACCCGCAATTGGAAAACGCGTTGTTCGTAGAGCAATATCGAACGAAGGCGCCGGGATGCATCAGTGCAATATCGAATTCAAGTCATGTGACTGGTCGTCTGGCCTGCTACGAGCATCAACGCATGCTTTTGGCGCGGCTCCCAAGCGGCCTGTCCTAGCTGCCCGCAACGTCAAGCCAATACGAACAGGCAGCCACGACACGCACCAAAACTTCGAAGCCAAGCAAGACACGTCCTGTGCATTCTAGGACCAAAGCAGAAGCGAAAGCTGAAGCTACATATGCGCATCTTCTGCATAGCATCGGAGTTCCTTCAAACAGATTGGTTCCTCAAAGGCGGCTGACTTAATAGGATCCCGGATCCATACTTCAACGTTTTGACCAGCCTTACAATCAAGGAGACCAACACTAAGCAGGCGGCCCTTCTCAGACGGGTGCTTATACGTCCATCCCTTTCTCCGCTCACCGAGCAGCTTCTGTTTCAAATGTCTTCACTGCTTACCGCAGTGACGTCTTTTGTGCGCATCTTGACAATCGGGAGTTCAGCAACAGGATTCCTGGATAGCTAGCGCGCACAAACGGACCTGTAATTGTTCTGACGAAAGGAGCTGACGTTTCCCTTGTTCAGCAGCGACGCCGAGGGAACGAGGGATGGTAGTCGTCTGCCACGTGGTAAAGCAGGATTCGATGTAGCAGGACGTCGGAACTGGCCCCGCCGTTTGAGTAGCAGCGCGGGCGGGAGGGTGTTAGAAGCATCATCCGTGGGGCCGAAGAATGAAACGGGACTCATGAACGTCCTGTAAGGGGAAGGATATACACGTAATATGCTGAGCATCAAACGAGACAAAAAAAATAAGCGATGGGTCGAAGTTGCATGCGGTTTCAAAGCTTCAGCTCTATTATAGGGCGCCATTTTTGGGACGAAGCATGTACAACACCAATGGTAAGCGTCTTGTAGGCAGGAGCGACAATAATGGCGACAGGTGTGAGCCTCAGAGACGAGAAAATGGTTGCTAAGTGCGAAGGTAGCAGCATTCTCAGAGCTACTCCAAACATACCACTTGTGGGGCGGATCGTGACTGGTTTGGTCAGCGTTCTGGAGGGAGGAGCGAAGACTGAAACCTGAGAATCGAAGTAAAGCAATTGAGAAGGAGAACAATCATGCTAAGCATCGAGCTTCTAACGCAAGGTGCATCAGTGAAAGCATCATTTTTGTGGTCTGAAATTGGATCGAAGATCGTGAGCGTCTTGAAGACAAGAGCGAAGCGGAAGACGAGAGAGTCACGAGCTCCAAGTAAACTCATGGGACCTGGCTTAGGAAAATTAGCAGCGGTTTTGAAGCATTAAAGAAAGGAGTAACTTGCGACATGCTCACGAGTAAGTTCATTTGGAAGTTTTAAGGTTCGTAGATAAGAAATACCACCAAGAATAGAAAGTCTTCATGTCTCAGGCCTTCAGGCCTTAAAAGGTTTCAAGATTATAGGGTAATGAAGCAGCTTCTAGACTCCAGAAGAGGCAACGTGATTACAAGAGACTATGCTTTTTCTGGGTTTGTGCAAGATTGTTGGCTTAAGTCAGCCAATCCTACAAGCTTTTAAAGCCGCAGTGAGCTCACGTAAACACAAGCGTCACTCTTTTTGCATGGTCGGTTTGTCAACCAAACCAGAAGACCCAGAAATGGTGGTGTGGCACCATTGATTACCAGGAGGAGTGCATCTAGAAAAGCGAGGAGTGCATCTAGAAAAGCCAACACACTGAGGCACAACCTATTGACCAATGTGCTTATGTACCTTGAACCGAAGTCATGCGACCAAACAGGAGACAAAACCCTCATCTGGAGATACTCTCTCCTCATGCTACCTTAGTACTTCCAGATTTGTACAGCTACCACCACTTGGTCCCCACCAACTCGTTCTGTAAAACTTCTAGCAACTTTGCAATCTGCCTTCTAGTTGCCCCAGCTGCTGTCTGAAGGTGAGTCTGTCATCATTAAGTTGACAGACTACTGCCTTACTTGCTAGTAAGATCAGCGCCCGCAACGGCGACCCATACTTCAAGAAGTCAATCGATGTTCATAAGACATTGTAGCAAACAGTGATATGGTGTGACCGCATTACCAACATAGAATAGATTGGCGCACATAGATTCCCAGTTGTATATCCTGAAGCTCACTTAGTGCCCCAATTCAAGGCACAGCTAAGGTCTTCCTCTAAGCTTAACCTCTTCCAGGCGCCAGAGGTTGATCTTACCTCCAGTTGCCCATCCTAGATTGCATCTTGTCCCTTTACCCCTTCTTGCAATGTTGCCACCTCAGTCATTCCAGCTGCCTAGCGGGTCCGAGATGACCTTGTGTGGCGCTACAAGCAGGTTGGTTTTCTGAAAGCTTGGGTCCCTTTCAATCTTCCACCTTCAAACGCGCCACACTCTTCAACTTCAGCTTCTGATCACTTCCCCATGGCGTTGCTGTCCTCCACAACTGCTCTCTCAGCTGAAACCCCATTGTGCGGCCTGTTTGTCCTTGCCGCAAGCGCGCTTTGTGAGAGGATCCCTAGAGGATCAGCAGAAGGAGCAGCGCGGAGAATCTTATGTGCTTTTCCCTAATCCTGCAATCCCCGTGCTTGCTTTGGTAGCCTTTGTATCTTCAACCAGCACTGGTTCCTCCTCAGCTCGTTTTGTCAGCTTCAACTCTTGAAATCAGCGTTCATTCCACTTGCTCTAGCAGTTGAGGACTGAGAGCATCCCAAGGATGAGAACGACGACTGCTGTACGAGGAGGACAACTGTTCAAGGTGTGAAAATGCGAATGAGAATGGGGTTGAAATGGAAGATGTCCTTCAAATTTCAAATTAGGGTTTCCTATTTTAAGGATTTTGTGTGTAACAAACAAGCCCACGGCCTGTCACGGCGTTACAAAGTGAGCACTCCTGTGCAGCGCTCCCAGCTACGCTCACTCGGGAGTGCGCTTCTGCGTGTGGAGGCTTAGCGGTATACGCGGTGGGCTTACAGGTAGCCCACTGAAGATCTGGCTAGGGGTTCTTCTCCTTTTTTTTCGGTCTACCGTCCCCAATGGCGCACCACCTGACCACCTCGATCCCGGCCATTTCTGGAACCTGTCTACCAGGACCCTACCGGTCTGCCTTTCAAAAGTGAGCAAGATGATCTTTCACAAGGAGCCTGGGACGTCTACCGTATTACTATTACAATTAGCAGAGTCTGCGAGTTCCGAGAGAAGTGCGGATTTGGCACCGAGCACACGTCAGGATGGCGAGCAAGAAAGCGAAAGCAGGTGCCAGTGACATGGCGGACAACATCTTTGACCGCCTGCCTGACAGCCTTGTGTTGAAAGTATTCTTCAAGCTTCCTCACATTGGGCATGTTCTGCGGGCCGCTTCGGTGTGTCGGCGATTCCGTGCTTTGGCCACCGAAAACGAGTATCTCGTGATCGACTTCAACAAACTTCCGAGGTCCGAAAGCCAGCAGAGCAGGAAGCGGCAAGACATGGCCGTTGGACTCTTGCTCGCTCGTTGCGCACCAGGGGCGCCGAAGGACGTGACTATCATGGCGACAACGATGGGTTTCTTTTACCAGGAGAGCGTCCTCTTCTGGATTGCTGCGCTTAGCCCAAGCATCGAGTGCTTGCGGATAGAGGATGAAGAAAGCTTGGAGGACTTGGATTGCCGTTTGGAAGCCGCGTCTCATTGTCCTCGGCTCATCAGATTTGATCACGTCGGATCCAAGGGCTTTACCATGTCAACTTCGGTTGCTGTTAGATCCCGGGGAGGCTTCAAACGGCTTAAGTGTCTCCAACTTAGAAATCTCTCCACATCCGGTGATGCCATCAGTCAACTCGTGTCGCTCTGTCCCAGCCTCAAATGGCTTGAGCTTGAAGGACTCGGGGGTGTGGAGCAACTTGAACTGACAAGTAGCACGGTCGAGTACGTCCGCTTGAATGTATCCAGCGAGTGGGGGGAGGACGTGGTCGGTTTCCAAGATGTACGGCTTGTGATGCCAGCCTTGAACAGTCTGACACTTGGGGACGTTGAGAACTCAGTCACCGTGCAGGATGCAACTCTGGAAGACCTCGAGCTTTTGAGTATTGCAAAGCACGCCGTCATAAACCTCGGGAGCAAAGCCAATTTGGTTAGCTTACAAATCCAGCTGAATTATTGGCCACCAAATGCTTATGTACGCGAGAGAACATATTCATTGAGCCGCTTCTTATCTATTCTTAAGCAATCAAAGCCAGGTTCGCTGAGAGTTCTGACAATGCCCTCACTAGACGACTCCGAGCAGCTTTCTTGGACAGACGCCCAAGATTTCTTTACGCATATCATTAGACTTCGGGTCTTCAGCTTTCCGGGCAGCTTTGCAGTGGCATGTGGATTTGGGGTCACATCGGGCGAGGGCATCAGTGAGCAGATTCGAGGGCTAGTGCAAGGGCTGAGCTTCAGGAATCTCTATGATTTCAGCTTCTATTTAGATGTAAGTATACCTGCTTGCTTTGAGCTTGCGGCAATAATAGCGAAGAGGAGCCCGATGTTGCAAACTTTCACTGTATTTGCAGACTCGGAGAGTGCTGGGTTTGAGCTGCCTGGGAGCTTCATCTCCCGGGTAATGGATTTCCAGCACTCCAATCCACAACTAAAGGTAGACATCAGGCTTCCCGATAGATTGAGAGGCCCGGACAATTGGTAAGAATTCTGGACGATTAAGTTGGCAGATTGATTCACGCAGTGTTGTTAGATGCAGACAGATCATCTTGAACCTGGAATGGAATCCAATTATCACTTGATTGAATCCGAGTCAGTTGCCAAGCATCATACTCGTCAATTCGGGGCCGGGCATGCTGCGCAATCACTCTAATATCTGAGTATACGTATATTTTGCGACACCTCAATTTCCCAGGCTGCTGGCAGGAATACCACATGCGGGCCGGGCCCGCCGCCAGCTGCATGATGGCCGGCCGGCGGACGGTAAGTTTGTCGGACAATGTTAGACTCAATACATGGAATCAACCGGCCCAATCAGTACGTGATCCATGGCCGCCTATAGCGACTGCGGTACCTATAACTTAACACACAGTCGTTAAATCGTTCAATGCACATGTGCTGGCTCAACGTACGTACCCCTAGCTGTATAGTTCTGTTGACACCCGCAGACCCCTGCAGCTGTAGCTAGTTCCGATGGTACCCGTACTAATCCCCGCTCCGCCAGCGCGGCCTAGATGCATGCACAAATTCTTTCTCGACTGCCTCTTCCTCTTGAAAACGTGAGCATGAGTTTACGAAAGGCTTTCGAGCCAAACAGTTACTGATTAGCACGATCAAACTAGGACTCGAGTTCGCATTTCACAATACTGATATATAAGTTGCACAACTACCTAAGAGCTCATGCAGTAACTTGACCATGTTACGCTTTCGAGTCCAATCGAAGTGGCGCGGCAGCCTTGCATGGGCCATCCGCAATTTTGCAGATTGCCTTCTCTACGACACTAGTACTAGAATAGTAGAGGAGCTCGTCGCCCCTACATGAAGGTTCGGGCCCCTTGACACTGAATCCACTCATGTTACCTTGTATATTGTAACCTCTGATATGCCCAAAAGTATGCTGGGGCCGTTATCAGGGTCAGGTCTGCCTGAAAGGCTCGATGCCCTGTCTTCCTGCTAGCAATGCTTGCCACTTCACCTGTCAGAGAGCAGCTGGAGTCTTATTGATCCCAAAGTAACGCGGATCCAACTACAGCAGAGCGGTAGCTACTACGGCTGCCAGCGACACAAGACAGCTGGCAGTCCAACCTGGGCTTATACTCTTTGCTCCGCTTCTCCTGGATGGCTGAGGGGCGCCAGGAACTGTCAGTGTGCCGCCTGCAAGTGTGAAGATACGCGGTTCGAAAAGGTTCACGCACCGAGGAGACTAACCAACATTCTTACAGCAGGCCCGCCCTCATGAACGCTTTCCAACGAGTCTCCTTAAAGCGGACTTTGTAATTGTCGCCAAAAGCGTCTTTCGGGACTTGAAGCGTCGAAAAAAGACAAGCGGCTGACCGACGCAAGAGATGACCGCTGCCCAATCAGCCTGCCAAAACGGACACTCCTAGAGACCGGCTGACGGGATCAGGGATGGACCTCAAGCTCATTGGCGAGTCATAATCGTCGACAAAAACTTTCCGCCAGTTCTTTCTCCAACGATAAGGAGCCAACAGAAGCCAACCCAACTTGTAAACGGCAATGTGCTCATGATGCAACAGTTTTCATAGGTGGTTAGAACAGCACGTGTCTTGGAAGCGGGTTCGGAAGGCGCGCTCAAAACCTTCGTCGATCAGATTACATAGAAGACCGAAAAACAAGATCGGGGACTCGATTGAGGAGATACCCAAGACGGACAAGGGGATCTACGACTCCATTCAAGAGCCATTGGTCGAGATGTTATCGTTCGGCAAGGTTGGATCAAAACGCGACCATTTTCCTTTGCGGTCTGTTTCAGACATACGGAACCCAAGCGGTGTGAAGCTTTCCACTTACTTGAAGAACTATCCAGAGCAGTGACCGGCGTCGCGACTGGGGCGGGCCAGTTGCTGAACAAAATCAATCATGATTGCTCGGGAAATAAGCAAAATATGCGCCCAAGGCAGGGCGACACAACAATTGTCGCTTACTTGAGGAACTGTTCTGTGTGACGACCGGCGTCGCGACCGGGGCGGGCCCGGGAGCCCCCGGGAAGACGAAGCCCGGGGGGATCATCACCGTGTTGATGCCGTGTAACGCACAGAGGGGCTGAACGAGTGCCAAGTCGGGCTCCGTTACGGCGCCACTAGACCCGGGGGGCCCGACGAAGAGGGTGGACTGGTTCAAGGAGAAGACGGGGATAGGCAGGCCCTGTGAAAACGGATACAGTTCGGTAAGACTGACCGGGTCGGTGTGTTCGTGCCAAAGCCTGTCGCCTTCTTTGTTCCGTCGCCTCTGATACGAAGAGAGCAACGGCATCGGTTATACTTCAGTGTTATAAGGCATGATTTTCTCGAACAGGTCACGGGAGACTAAGCAACTCGTGATCCTGGACTTTTCTTCAGTTAAAAGCGCAGCGTCTTCTGCTCCGACGCACTTGGATAACTGCATCTGTGAAGCTGCGTGCACACTGACCTGTAGCTCTGACGACAGGCTGACGTTGCCCTTGCTCAGCAGCGACGCCGCGGGGTGGTACCCGTCTGCCACGTGGTAGAGCAGTATTCGCTGCAGGACGTCCGAGCTGGCGCCGAGCTTGAGAAGCAGCGCGGGGGGAATGGCGTTGAAGGCGTCGTCCGTGGGGCCGAAGATTGTCACCGGAATGGTAAGAGTCCTGAGAAAAGGGGCGAACAATGAGATTAAAAAACGAGCAAGTGGTAGAATTTGAGAAGCAGCGCGGGGGGAATGGCGTTAAAAGCATCGTCCGTGGGGCCGAAAATCGTGACCGGAATGGTGAGAGTCCTGAGAAAAAGAGCGAAGAAAGAGGGTTAAAAACAACCAGTGCTAAGCATCGAAGCAGCGCTGGCGGACTGCCGTTGAAAGTTTCGTCGGTGGGGCCGATGTCTTCTTAAGATGGAAGGAGCGAGGAAGGCTGAAGAGAGAGCGAACGCGACCGAAAGATTCGCGCCTTAATAGATCCTGGTAACAAGCTGCTACTTTGAAAGCAGGTCGGTAGGGCCAGTGATTGCGACTGTAGGCGCGAGCGTCGTGAAGGTTCTCAAAGGACGGAAAGGCACTTCAAAAAATTGGCTGGGCTCTGAACCGGCTTCAATAAGGCCGAAGTTTTGATGGACTGGTGAAAATCCCGAAGGAAAAGGCGACGGAGCTCCCAATGTCAGGGTCGGACAAAGAAACAGCAGAACTTGAGGTCTATAGGCGGACGATGCTGTTAGGAAACGACGAAGGGACACCTCGCTCCGGGAGAAAAGGGTTGAAGTACCATTGGTGGGGCCGAGTACTGTAGCGGAAAGAGCAATGATGACCTTAACGAAAAGAGGGAGCACGAGGGAATAAAGTTGAGATTTGGACGGGACAATGAAAGGAGGTTTCGAAGATGATAGCAACTTCCACGCGATCATAAGAAAAGAATGTTGGCAGCCCCCATAAAGACTATACTGCCCCGCTTCTGGTCTTCCCAAGGGTTCAGCTCTTGGATGCAGAATGGGCAGGCAGGTCTGATGTAGGCGTTTAATTGCTTAGCCTAAGCACCTGCTTTTGACCTTCAAGCGACCACATACTTGAAGCACTTCACAAGGAAACCTGACTTGGAAGTACAAAATAAGCACACCCCTGTTGCTTTTTGGCAGTAAAGCTACTAGAAGGGAAAGTTATTTTTGAATGCCAGACGCTTTACCAAGAAGAGACGCACCAAAGGTTGAACTTGGCCATACCTGATTGCTAAGTCCAAGCCGGTTGCTTGGAGAACCTGAACTAGCTGTCTGTAACGGCCAGTATTTACAGCTGTTTCTAGGATGGTGCTGCAAGGGAAAGCAGACGGCGCGGGGGCAGGCGCAGGGCCCGGTTGGGGGGCCGGCGCAGGCTCAGGGGCTGGCTGGGGGGCCGGTGCGGGGACAGGTACTGGAGCTGGGGCCGGGGCTGTGAACGCAGATGGATAAATTGATAAATAAATATTTGAATGAATATATGGAGAGATTAACCAAAAACAAAGCAATAATGAAGCCTGACTTGATACCAACAGAAGGTCTTCACAAGAACGATCTCTTGCTGATACTTCTTCTGGGAGGCCAACGCGGGCTGGGGTGCCGGCGCAGGAAGAGGCACTGGGGCTGGGGCTGTGGAACAATAATGTCTCAGAAAACTCTCTAAAATCTGGTTTGAGAAAGCTTGGAGTCGTGACGAGACTGACTGATTTGCTGGAAGAAGATTCCATCTGCTTATATCTCTATGCTTATATCTCTTTTGAAATGTACTCCTACCGGTTCTGACATCCTGACAGAGGAGAGACCTTGACTGGTGTTTTGCCATCGTGAAGAGTTCCATTGACAATTTTTTTGATACACTGGTGAAAAACTCTATGCTGAAAAGGTAATAAGGTCCATAGAAGCAGGTCGAGGGAGCCTACCGGGAAGCACAGGTCCCCCAAAGAGGGGCGGTGTGGTCGGCATGAGGCCTGAAGAAACCGGGATGGTGAAGGGAACGATGATGCCGTTGAAGCCATGTACAACGCAGTCAGCAGCAACGATAGTATCCGGCGCGGTGATGGGGAAACTATCCACCTGCATGCGGCAGGCGAGCTGGTGAGCAGATTGTTCTGAATGCTCTCTTACATAGCACAGCCGTGAGTGCACAAGGAGATTCTGAACCATGCTCTGACATCGGGTAAAGTGGACAGGTATGAAGTGGAAAGACAGGTGGAAAGAACTTGAAGGTCCTGTTCAAAAAGAAGTAGTAACACATTCAGAAGCTACTGTCAATCACGCTTTCAGGTTGCACCCTGCGCACAGGTGTTGGGGAGCAGTGGAGGTTCCTCTGATATTGTTTGCCACTTTTCTGTCATTGAGTCATCAAGCGCGCTTGTGCTAGTATCTTTCCAGACCCTTCACGTAACAGGCCTAGGCTCTGAAAACGGAATTTCCTGCTGGAAGCTGAACTGAACCCTTTTGAACTGCACGTCCAAAGCTCTGCCGTAGAATGAAGAATAATCAAGAAAATCAGGCATTGAAAACCCCAAATGCAATGATTTGAGAATACATCACATCAGCCAACGTCCTTAAAATCCCTGTCATGCAAGCACGCACAGAGGGTGTCTATCAACAGGGCCCCTCCCTGATAGGCTTGTGTTTTTCATGTGGTTTGCATAACATCACTCAGAAGATGACAAAACAGGAAACCCTGATGGGGCAATGGCCCAACTGAGGAGTGATGATCCTGGAAAGTATCATACAACAAAAAGGCCCGTAGCCAACAGCTTAGCTGACTCATATACTGAGTAAGTTGGAGATGCACATTTAGCAGAGCTGAATGCTGCCCTAAGCAATCAAGCAAGGGCGCCAGAACCACCATGAAACGGCCCTTTTTCCCATTTGAAGGACACTGTTTGCCCTCAGGATCAGCACCGACCCTTTGGACAAAGATTGAGCGTTCTCTTTGTTTGCAACTTTGGAAAGGAACTAGATGCTGCCCTGAGCAATGAGTGATGGGGCCCCAAACACAGATTCACGTAGAACAGGTGACTTAGACTCACCTGAAGGACACTAGTTGCTCTGAGAATGAGCAGAGGCTCCCCAGACAAAGAGATGAGCGTCTCGTTGTTTGTGAACCGGGCGGCCGGCAAGCTCCCTCCCACCGCGTGTGAGAAAAGGAGCCTTTGCAAAACGAGCGCGTTCGCCGGTGTCGTCAAAAACGTCGTTGCATTGGGAGACATACCGTCCCAGGCCCCATCTAGCGGGGCAAAGACGGTGATTCCACCACCGCTATTAGCGATAGCGTCCAGCAACCCTGGCGCAAGGCCTACTGAGCTGATGTAAGCGGCAAATTTGGAGAACTGGGAGGCTTGCGAGAGGGAGCGGAGGCACGGAGAGGAGCTGTTTGACAAGGATGACGACTGTGCGCAAGAGCGGGTGGCGAAGAAGAGGAGAAAGATAAGGAACAGGGGCACAAGTCGCGTATGCCCCGCCATCAACACGGGAAAAGGAGCGAAGGCCTAGATCCAAAAGCTGACTATCGCATGCTTCTCAGAGCCAGAAGTGTAGTTTTGCCACTACTGGACCCTCTCGGAACTGACAACCTACTTTACGTTTAAGTTTACACATAAGAAAGTTTCTCAACAGCGGCTCCTTGCTGTCTGATACAGCTTGTAAAGAGCAGGAGATGACTGCCGCTAGCTCCACTCAACTTAGACTTGCCGTCGCAAGCGCTCAATTCCTCAACACGGCATTGCTCCGTCATAGATTTGACCAGCTTTCAACCATGGAGAAACTGCGAGCGCCCTGAATTTTAAATGAGGCGGCCACTCCACCCAGTGATGTCTGCAGAGCACTGCCTTACGTGAAGGCGCCTCCTGCTGGCTGTGATGTGATCCCTTGCTTACCTTGGTATGTACAATTTTCCGCAAGTGAAGAAAGGAGAGTGCCCCTGCCAGCTTTCATGAATCATGATCAGTTCGTAGCTTGACTGCCAGCGTGGCAAACGTGCATGTTGACTTCGGCCCTAGGTTTGGGGTTTTGTGCGCACCCAGAACGGAACGGAAACGGAAAGATTTTGATCGTATGCCAGATTTTGGGCCTGCATATGCGATCTGAATGCCAAAGACCTAGAAGACTGTTGTCAAATCGCCCTTGGACTGCAGAGAGTCCCAAGCCGTCCCTATTACTGAACCGCTTATATCAGCGCTTATATGTCGCTTACCAAGTTTGACCAGAGTGGGTGAAGCGATCCGTGCTTTGATAATTGCATGTAGGGTTTGCAAGCTGACAATAGAGGGCAATGCACCAGCTAGCTAGAGCTTCATACAGGCCATCTTTGTTTCACTGCTTGGAAGGAAGTTTTGGAGCTCCCAGGGCGCTGGCCATGCTCTGGAATGGCCAGGGGTCTCTCGAGGTTTGCAGATGTGACTCACGCGCCGCGCTCATTCAGGACAGGGCCCAGCCAGATGCACCGACATCGGAAGCGAGCATCAGCAGCATGGGCCTGCCAAGGCATACTATTGCTCCTGGTCACGACACTGCTGAGCACTCTGTTGCTCTGGAGCAGAGGGAGAGGCCTTTCACGGCCTGCGACCACCTCACAGGATGTCTTGCCCAAAGTAAGTAGTGTAGGATCCTGTTGTTGTGGAATGAAATCCTGGTGTATATGCATAATCAATTGGCATTGCATGATGCAGATGTAAGCTTGATCGCTTTAGATCAATGCACGAGTTTTTGTGCGCAGCGTTGATTGATTGCAGCCCCATTGATGCACCTCTCAGTTGTAGGTGGTTTGCACCTCTCTGCTCCAACATTGCTGACATTGTTAGCTGACCTTATTCAGCTGTGTCAGTTCATATCAGTGTCATCAGTTCGAGAAAGCAGGTTCTATTTCACCGAGATCCTACCAGCAGAATTTTGACTTTTTGTTCTGTGACCGCTTCTGCCACGATGTATTGAGGCTGTGCACTGGATTCTGCACTTTTAACCACATAATTCTTACGTCCTAACCAACTTTCATGTAATTCTTATTCTTGTTCGGAAAGGGCTTCAGGGTGGCCATCTCCAGACTAAGCTGGCAATTCAAGCATAGTCTTGTTGGAGGCGTCGCTGAACTTGAGCTTGACAGTTATGCCTTCTCCTGCCAGGCCAGGAACATAGGAGTGCACTCAGTGCTGACTGCATCGCAGAACAAGACGAATAGCAACGGAGAAGCAGGGCCGGAGTTTAGTCTGTGGTCTTCAGAGGAAGAGACAAGGAGGTGGAAGGCATGCTACCAGCGAAGACCGGAGTGGCCAGAACCGCCCCCTCAGGATCAGTCAAGCGGCTATCTACATGTGGCCTTGTCCGGGGGCCTGAACCAGATGCGAGTTGGGGTGAGCAAAACTCAGAGGGACATGGTAAATCTTGTTCGAGACCGGTGTCCGTGGCGAAGAAGGTGATTGTCCAAGTAGAAACAATCTCAGGTACGATCTTGGAACGAGAAGGAGCTTCTTTAAAAAAGGCCAACCGTACGAGTGAGCGAACGAGAAGCGGCTTTCAAGCTGTAACGAAGATTCGCTGCACCTTCGCATTCTGAACGTGGAAGTAGACCTCTTGTTCCAGTGTTTCTTTTATCTCTCTCTCAAAATGCTGCTTTGACCCCATGCCTCGAATTCTGGTCAAGGCACTGATCATAGGCAGACTTCTTTCTCGTCCTCTGGTCTTCACACTCTTGAATCATATCTGTCAATCAATGCGGAACTTCCTTTACTTATGTTTATATCGACTTTAGTTCAAGAACATAAGTTGTATTGTTTCGAATCAACTGCTGTTGCAAGTCCACGTTCAGGGTCTCAGGTTCTGGCGCCAGTAGAAACTTTGCCTATCGTAATGCGGCCCAATATCTTGTCCTTCTAGACCATTCCGGATTCCCATTCCAACCAAAAATCATTATTCTGGTAAATATCACCGCCTCTATCTCACAGAAGGGTAAATACTGACTGATAAGGTGTGGAACGGGCCTTTCACACCTCCGGTTATATGTGGTAGGCCGCTGTCTTCCTGCAGCTCTGCGATGCCGTGGTGGTTGCCCGGGTACTCAATGCCACCCTCGTTGTTCCCCACTTCGACAAAGATTCTTGGTGGGACGATCACAGGTGCGGGCTCCGATTTCATTTGAAAGGTCGCTGGTCCTTAAAGCTCAAGAGATGCAAGGGGAGAGGGTCTTGCAAGCTGCAATCTCGTAAGATTGTCAGATTGATTGCGAGAAGGATGTTCTCCTGGCCTTGATCAAGTTTTGTGAAAGGAACGTTGCTTTCTCGAACCCAGTCAATTCTCGAGATTTTTGTCGTCCTGCCCTTCCGAGCAACGCCAGCTGATTGCAAAGTGCCGGAGTTCCTGATTGAACGAGGTTTTTGTGTAGGACCAACAGAGCCGCGTTCCTCGAGGTGTAGCTGTTGCTTCTGTCAAACTCAGCTGTAGGCATGGCTCTTCCATATACTTCCGCTTTCATTCCTCCCCAGAAATCTCCGTTCCTTCGTAGTCTAGGACTCTCTCGTCGAAGAAGATCACTTGATTCACATTTTGACAGCATTGCCACAGATCCTCCCAAAACCGAAAGTTGCTCTTTGTGAACCCCTTGTGCCACTCCACCGACACCTTGAGAGCATTGGTACAACATATGCAGAGAAAAGACGGATACTTTGTTGAGGATCCCCATAAATGAGACCACTTATTAGACATTTCACACTCTCGTCGTATCTACGTGCGCAGTAGTCTCGAAGAGGTCTTCGATGTGGATCACCTCATCGAAGCCCTGCAAGCAGACGTGCGCATCGTGAAAGCCGTTCCCGATGCGCTCGCGACTGCCAAAGTCACCTCCAAGCTGTACCCACGGAAGTCCACGCCCCAATTCTATGTCGAGCACGCACTCCCCCTACTCCGGTGAGAGAGAACTCTGGAACATCAGCTATCCGATTCTGGACGTTATATTGTTCTTCTGCGCCTGGAAACAGTCCGCTATAAGTCACCTCCAAGCTGTATCCACTGAGTCCTCGCGCCACTTCTTGTCGAGCACGCACTTCCGTACGCAATTGAGACAATCTTCAAAAGCATCGCTTGTAACCCGGGTTTTGGGACCCTAATTGCCTCACGAACTCCAAGGTTTTGATGTAGTTGGATCAAGGCGCGAGAAACTTACGAACTGGATGCGGCAAGTTTGAACGTTCCTGCCACGTGGCGGGGAAAATTACGCCATCTTTTAAGCCCTTTCACCCCTGGCTTGAGTCTCGAGGTTATGATCAGTGTTTGCATGTGCTTCAGGATCCACAAATTGTCACTTTTGGGAATCTCGATTTAAGCGCTGTGATTTGTCTCACTTTTGCAAGGGGCCGCTGAACTCGATTTTTAATTCGTCCAGTACGTGCCCCATAAGCTATCGGGCCTTTGCAGAGTCTGCAGTGGATCTTGCGTGAGCTGCCACTGTGAAGAAGCGTGAAGCATCACCCGGAAGCTCATGCTTGAAGAAGACTTTGCGATGACCGTGCTTGGTGCGTTGCTTCCAGGAGCAAAGGCCAGCTGGAGCTTCGCAAGTTCGACTTCAGATTGGCGGACCGCATCGACGAGGACCTTCAGAAGGTTAGAGCCGAGTATCCCATCATTGTTATAGTTACCTTCTTTGTCTTCTCTTGTATGGACCCGGTCGATTGATGGATGCAAGCTTTCCTGCATATCTTTGCGCACCCATCAATGCCTTTGATTGAAGTGGAAAAAGGCAGGCTATGTTTCCTTTGGCTCTTGTCAGGCCCCTTTCTGGCCAGGGAGAAACGGTTTGCCTTTACAAACGGTGCACTCCTCATCGCCTGCTCGCAAATGCCGGCTGACGTTAGCGAGGCTGCTTTTTTGAGCCGTGGCAATGATAATTCGGTGGGTTTGTTTCTTACTCACGGGCAAGTCCTTCATCGCTTGACGCCACTTTTGTATCCTCTTTCGCCCACCAAGCACACGCATGAGCAACGGCCTTCGCTATCCTTCAGCATGACGTCCAATGGCGGCTTTCTTTTCGGCTCTCGTTTGTGCGACTGAGACTGGACCCAACTGATTGGTCAAAGGACTCTCTTTTATTGCGATTCCTGCACGCTTTGATCAAGTGGTTAGCACAAAAGACGAACCTCGGCGCTCATCTAGCACGAGGATTGCCTCGCATGGCAAAGATCGTCGATTCCTTGCAGTGTTTCGTTGGACTTGAGAATCTTCCGCCCGTCAGCACGACATAAGCCAAAGCGAGTTCGTCTTGGTGACCGGTGGCAGTGATCATTAATAGTGGCTTTTCGCGTTCACCCATTCCAACTCTTGCCCACTCTTGTGACGCCCCGTCAATATCGTTTCTAAATGGGGCCGAACGTTCCGACAATGGCCCTTGAACCGCAATTGCGTGGTCGACTCCGTTTCAAACTTGGCGATCTCAAAAAATGGTAGACGGTGGCACTGACGACTGCTCATGGGTACGCTTCTTTGCCAATGTTGGATCACTTCACCCCTGATGCCACGCCAATATCCTCGAAAAATGCCAAGTGCACAGAAGGCGGCTCTCAAACTGGCCTTCGGCTGCTTTCGCGTGTCGGACTCTGTTTCAGTACCTCGAACATGGTAACGCGTTGCTGGTGACCAGTGGCCGTGATGAGCAACAGTGGGTACTCTAATTTACCCATGTCTGGTTTGTTCGAAGAGATGCTACGTCGCTATCGTTTTCAAGAGACTGACTGGCGGATCAGTGGCCCTCAGACCGACCTTCCGGCTGCTTTTGGGATGCTTTTGCGTGTTCGACGTTGTTTCAGCACCTCAAAGATGGTGACGAGTTGCGGGTGAGTGGTGGCAGTGGTAATTAACAGCGGGTACACTTAATTACCATGTGATCTCCGCTTTTTGCTGAGGCCACGTTGTCTGTCCTGTTTGAATAGACCAAGTGTGTGGAACAGTGGCTCTCAGACCCGTGTTCGACTGCGATTGCATATCCGAACTGATTTCAGCATCTCAAACATAGTGGATTTATGTTGTTGTTTGAGGGCAGTGATGAACAGCAATGGGTATCCTTGTTTTACCCAGTTGGTCTTTGTTCATGACTGATGCCACGTAGATTCCCTTTTCAGAACGGCCAAGTACGCAGCCGAGTGGTTCTCAGATTCGACTTTAAGTGCAGCAGTGTACCCGACTCTATTTCAGCACCTCGAACATGGTGACATTCTGCTGGTGACTGGTGGCAGTGACGACTGTTAGTGGGTAATCTTGTTTACCCATGAAGCTTACTTCGACACTGAAGCCACGTACTATCGTTTTCAATTGGGCCGGATGTCCGGAACAGTGGCCCGCAGTCCCACTTTCGGCTGCTTGCGGGTGTTTGACAATGTTTTAGCACCTCGGACATGGTGGGTGTATGCTGGTGACTGGGGGCAAGGACGAGAATTAGTATGTATTCTTGTCTACTCACTTCGCTCCTAACTGAGTTTGATGCCACGTCGAGATCCTATCAAAGAGGCCGAGTGGTCGGAACAGTGGCCTTCTAGACTGACCTCCCTGCTGCTTTTGCGTGTTCTGACTCTGTTTTAGCACCCCAAACATGGGATCCTCTGCTAGTACCCGGTGGCAGTGATGAGCAGTAGTGGGTAATGTTGTTTGCCCACTCCGTCTTGGTTAGTCTTCGATGCCCTGTCGTTGTCCTTCCCAAAAAGACCCAACGTGGCCCTCAGACCGTTATTGACTGCGACTGCGCTTGTTTCAGCACCTCATACATGGCGGGTTTACAGCTGGTGACGGGTGGCGATGCCTCGATTCTTGTCGATGCGCTGTTGTGCCTTTCCAGGACAGTGGCTCTCAGGCTAATCCTCGCTGCTTTTGCGTGACTTTGTGTCAGCGCTTCGAAGATGGTGACAATTCGCCGGTTTAAGTGGTGGCAAAAAAAACAGTAGTGGGTACTCTTAGTTAACCCATCTTTTGCTTCGTCAACTCCGATGCCATGTCATAGTCCTTCTCAAAGAGGCCAAGCGCCCAGAATAGTGGCTCTCAGATCGACCGCTGGCTGCTTTCACGTCTTCGACTCTGTTTCAGCTCCTTAGAGTACATAGCAACTTGATGCCGGTCACCGGTAACCGGTGGCAGTGACGAGTACCAGTGGGTATTCTGGTTCACAAACGGCGGTTTTGCACAAACTTGATGGCATGTCAATATCGTTTTCAGAGGGACCAAGCGCACCGAATAGTGAACCCTTGAACCCTTGGCTGCTTCCGCGTGTACGACTCTGTCTGAGTGCCTTGAACCTGGTGACCGTTTGCTGGTGATGGGGGGCAATGATGAGTATCAATGGGTATTCTGTTCTACCCAACCTCTTCTCGTGTGTCATTGACGCCCTGTCGTTGTCCTATTCGAGAGGCCAAGTGTGTGGAACAGACCATCTTTCGATGTGACTGTGTATTTTGACACCTCAGGAAACTTGGCTGCTTTCACGTCTAGGACTGTGTTTTAGCACCATGAACATGGTGACCATCTGCTAGTGACTGGGGGCAAGGATGTTTAGCTGTGGGTATCCTTTTCTGCCCAGCTTCATCTTGGTGTGTTACTGATGCCACGTCATTATCCTTATTCGAAGAGGCCCGGTGCTCAAAAGAATGGCTCTCAGACCGACCTTCGGCTGCATTTGCGTTCTCGACCCTGTTCAGCAATTTATACATGGAACCTTTTGCTGGTGACTGGTGGCAATGATGAATAAGAGTGGGTACGCTTGTTTACCCACTCCGCCCTTGCTACACCAATGCCAGTTGTTATTCTATTCCAAGAATCCAAGTTTGCGGGACAGTGGATCTAGACTCGTCTCAACTGCAACTTTGTGTCCAACTCTTTTCTCCACGTGAAAGATGGTGACGTTCTGCTGGTGACCGAGCAATAACGAGTATTGGTAAGGATTCTTGTTACCCACCTCACACCTGATCAAGTTTTGCTGTCAGGTCGGTATCCTTGCTATAAAGGTCAAGTGGGCAGAAGAGCGGCCCTCAGACCCCTCCTCAACTGCAATTTCGTGTTCTACTCGGTTTTGACACCTCAAACTTGGTGACATTCTGCTGGTCACTGGTGGCAGTGATAAATTTTGATGGGTATTGTTGAGCACCCCACCGACCTGTCGTTCGATGCCACGTCCTTATCCTTTCGAGAGAGGTAGGTCGGGTGTGCGGATTGCTGGCTCTCAGACCGACCTTGGCTGCTTCTGCAGATTCGACTCTTGTTCAGCACCTCAACCATTGTGACGTTTGTTTGGGCCCCGTGGCACTGACGAGTGTCAGTGGGTAGTCTTGTCACCCATTGTCTTGAATCATCACTGATGTCCCTTCGTTATCTTTTCAAAGATGCCAAGCACGCAAAACAGTGGCTCTCAGACCGACCTGTGGCTGCTTTGCGTGTTCGACTCTGTTTCAGCACCTCGAACATGGTGACCTTTTTGCTGGTCACCGGTGGCAGTGATGAGTATCAGTAGATACTCCTGTTCATCCATGTCGTCAAGGTTCAGACATAAGGCCACGTTCTTAACCTTTCAAAACGACCGACTGGGCAGAACAGTGGCCCTCAAACCGGCCTTTTTCGCTTCTGCGTTTTCGACTCTCTTTTAGCACTTCAAACATGTAACCTTCTGCTGATGACCGGTGGCAATGCTGTTTAACTGTGGGTACGCTGTTCTATCCACTTCGCCCTGTCACGTTCGATGCCACGTCTTTATCCTTTTCAAAAAGACCAGAAGTGCGGAACAGTGGCTTTCAGACTCGTCTCATCTGCAATAGCGTACCCGTCTCCGCTTCGAAAAAATGGTGACGTTTGGTGGTGACTGGTAGCAGTTAAGAATATTATTGGCGATTCACCCACTCGCTTTTTAGCAGATCTGATGCCACGTGGATATCCTTCTTGTTGAGGCGAGTGGACAGAACAGTGGCCCTCAAACCCATCTTCAACTTCGTTTTGGCATCCGACGCTGTTTCAGCACCTCATGAGACATGGCAAGTTAATGCTGGTGACTCGTGGCAGGGATGAGTATCAGTGGGTATTCTCGTTTACCCACATCGCCTGTTCCGAAGCCACGTCGTTCCCTTCTGAGAACGGCCGAGTGCGCCGAACAGTGGCCCTCAGCCCCTTCGTCAACGGCGATTCCGTATTCGACTCTGTTTCAAGCACCTCAAACATTGTAACGTTTGTGGGTCCCCGTCGCACTGACCAGTGTCGGTGGGTAGTCTTTGCACCCATTGCTTTTGCATGTTCGACTCTGTTTCAGCACGTCAAGTACGGTGATGTTTTCTAGTGACTGGTGGCAACGATAGTGGGCACTCTTGTTTACCCACCTCCCCCTCGGTTTTCCAACGCCACGTCGTTGTTCTTCGAAAAAACCGAGTTCGCAGGACAGTGGCTCTCAGATCGACCTTGGCTGCTTTTGCGCGACTTTGTTTCAGCACTTTAAACATGGTGACGTTTTGCTGGTTAGAGCGCTGGCAATGACCGTCAAAAGTGGGTACGCTTTATTGACTCATTGTCCAATTGATGACCTCCGATGCCACGTCGTTCTCCTTTGCGGAGAAGCCGAGTGCGCAGAACACTAGCTCTTTGACCCATTCTAACACGCGTTTCCATACTCGACTCCGTTTCCAATACCTCAAACATGGTGACGACTTGTGACGGCTAGTGACGGTTGGCAGTGATCAGTATCAGTGGGTATTTTACCTACCCAACCAATCACGTCCTTTGTTGACGCCAAGTCCTTATCCTTTTCAGAGAGGTAGCCCAAGAGTGGCCATAGACCGGCTACCGAGTTCAACCTATTTGGCCCCACAACTATAGCTTGCGAATACCCATGCTTCCTTTCGTCAGTTTTTTGAGCTTGGAAGAACCTAAGCCTTCTTCGCTTTTCCTTGTGCACGTTCGTTAACCCGTGTAAGTCATATACTGTCCCTACTACCTTATCAGTGCTCGTCTGTTCGTCGGTTGTTGAGATAGTGGCAGTGATGTCGTACAATTACTGGGCATTTTTACAGCTTACTTTGCCTGGACAACCGATGCCGTTGCTGGTCGCGTTTCCCGTTGTCGGTTGGGTAGGATTCACGAAGCCTGTATGCTCACATAACGGAGGTAATCAGCGCCATTTTCATTGTCTTAGCGGGTGGTCCCTTTCGTCCTGGATCCATGTGCTGCGAAGGCTACTGCAGGAGTTTCCCTCACTATCTATGCAACCAACGCCGCACTGCCTGGTTTACTAGCGCTAGCTCAGCTTGCCGGTATGGGCTCTCCATAAAGTGTCTACAATTTTGTGATGCTACTTCTCGCCCGATTTGACGACTACGTAGACGAGGCGTTTCTGCTTGTTCCATTATATGTACAGCGTCAGACGTACTCAGCTTATCCACACCCCGTGCTCGCCCTTCGCTTACTCTGGATGATTTGACGCTGTGCGTTGGAATGCACTCTTCTGCTTTGCTCTGCTTCCACTTTCGTCATTCGTTGTAAATCTGTCACGTGACAAAAGCAATCTGCAGATCGATTCTTTGCTAACGCTAGAAATGATTTATCCCCGCCTTTTTCTTTTGAACAATTGAGGAACCGGACCAGTTCTAAGAGCAAAAGGAATGTTAGAAAAGCTTCGTCTTGATGTAAAACAGTCTTTGGACAGCAAACTGATTCGAGAAATGACAAATCCGTCAGGAGAAGCTCAGGCGAGGATGCATGTCACAGCTCGGCCCTCATCAGCCGAAGCGCGAGGTCGTGTTTGACGCCTCTTACAATCAGGATTTTCTTTTGAACACTTTGCTGAACGCTCTTCGAACTTCCGCGATACTGCCAGAATTTTCTTGTCGACTCTCACTGCCTACAAGATCACGTGAAGCGTGTATGCGATTCCCTCGTATCAGTGTTGTGAAGATTCTGCTCGCTCTTTCTCCTGCTGATCGAGCGAGCCTTGCAAAGACGTGCGCGCTGCCTTCGCGCGATTGAACATCTTGAAATGTCGGAAGTCAAACTCTTGCTTAAAAAGGTGGCAATGAAGGGCTGTAGATGCTTGAGTGCGGGCTCTGAACTCATGCATCAGTTTGTTTGGGCTGATGCCGCTACTTGCGAGAGTCAATACGTTCCTAGAATCTTGCTCCCGAGTTACTACCCTACTGGATCCGCACTTTCACTTCCCAAAGGCTTGGGGCAGAAACGGTCCTGCCTTCTTGTTGGGTGTGTTTCGGACAAGTCAAGATGGCTTAGGCACAGGCAATTTCAGACCGGATTTCTGGAATCAAGGGGGGCCAGAAGGTCTTGTCAAGACAACAATCTTTGTTGCATAGAGAGTGCCGTGCCCGGTACGCTTGGAGCCCAATTAGCCGAGACTACACGATACAATGAGAGCCGCAGGAGGATATTGCTTCTGCTTTTGTTGCTACAAGCTACTACTTGGTGCCACCCTTTCTACAACTCGACGGATCGTCGCGTGCTTAGTCGTTTGACACGTGGGTTAGGTAATTGCGTCAGCTGAATATCGCCATTTATTGTGGGTCGTGCTCGTTCTGAGAAATCCGTTTTACGAATATTTTTGGAACATGTGCACACCCGACAGAAAACTGTGTGCTCGACGTGGGCGCTTTTGTCATAACCGGGATCTGCCAAAGGGTTGACCCCAGCTTCTGGGAGTTCTCAAGAGGCTAAGGTTTTCCGCGGGATCGTCGGGGTACAAATGGTGCTTGTGGTTGTTCCTATTCATCCAGCACCTTAAGTACGTCGGTTCTAGGATTGCAAAGTCTTTGTCTTTTGAGTTCTCAGCGGTTACAGACCGCGGCTGCTTCCATACAAATACGGATAAGATTGACCTTTTCGGGGAATCAGCTGGATGGAATCTCGTCGCTTCCTGTCTTTGTATAGAAATGGTTGATTGGTCTTTTTGTAAGTGGCGGGGATGCATTCAATCTGGTTGAGTTGCCGCGGGACTCAAATACCATATCGCACTGCTGCTGATGCCAGTGTGCACTTCTTCTGGACTGCACCCTTGCCATTTACTCATCACTGGCCCGGCAAGGACAGCCAGTCCGCGCTTGCATGGATGGTAGTATCAACTATTTGAGGAAACGACCTCGTTGATACCTCCTACCATTATAGTACGCTTTCGTACACTTTTCCAGTGCACTTTGACTTCGACCAATGTGTGATTTCGGGCTAAGAGGTTGCCACTTCTTCGACTGGATGAGTGAAAACATCGCTCATTGATGCAGTTCCTTGACTGACGCCCCAACGAATCAATTCAGCCTTGTTTTCCGCTTTTCTCCGGCTCACGACTCACTTGGTTGGACCCTGTCTTTTTGCAGTTGCGTTGCCGCGTCAACTTCCATGCCCTGCGCTTCACTCCAACTCTCGAAACGATCGGCCGGCGCCTCGTTTCTGCCGTGAGCAAGGATCGGAAACCGTTCGTCGCTCTACATCTGCGGTGAGGACGCAATCGGTTGCTCTTTTGGTCCGAGACAACCTATGCAAACGGAAGCCTGGCGAAATTTTCTTATTTATACAAGGTGGCAAGGTTCATGCCGAGGATCGATTCTAGTCGAATGAGTCTTCTTTTTTTACAGAGAGTCTTGGCGCTCTCGAATGTCTTAGGAATTCTTCAAGTTGAAGTGGCAGCTTTTTACAACGCTCGTATCGCTCTTATCGCTGAAAGTGGTCGGGTGGCTGCTGGTAACAAAGCACATGTCCGTTAAAGGAATCATTCGGGCGGAGTACGAAGTACGACTGATATTGGAAAAGTTTTGAATAGCTTTCAAAACTTCCTTGCTGACATGACTCCGAACAGAAAGCAAGACTTGGATCAGAGCTGCAAAGTTGATGAATAAGCTGTCGAACCCGAATCTGCGGACACTGATATGGAGGTCTTTGACACGTCGTACTTTACAAACAGTGGACGATGCGGTTTTTACCTTTGATTGCAAGTACGGGCTCAAAAGCGAAGCGACAACATGTGTTGATCTTTGTTAGGACCTCACGACTCATGTCCTGAATAAGGAAGTGGTGGTTCTGTTAACGATTGCGATACCTGTCCTGCCCGCGTTTGGCGTGTTTGACTGTCGGATGGGCCCTTGACAGTCGAGGAAACGATTGTGCGGGGTGCTGGATATAGAATGTTTCGCGCAAAACTATGAAGCTGACCTGCCTCACATGTTCCAACAAAAGGTTCCGGAACTTATACGGTTTCGAGCCACACATCCTCGCGTTCTTTCGGGGTGCGACTACAGGTTGGACCCGAGGGAGAGTCAGAGCTGCTGCACTGTGCTCCCGCTGGAAGCAGCTCCTTTCGGACTCCGCAGCGCTTATTTATTAGTCGCATGGTTTCGTTCACTTGGTTTCGTAAGCCTCGAAATCGAATCCCATTATCCTGCAGGTTCGAGCCCGACACGCTGGCTTTCTCCGGGTGCGACAACGGACTTGGCGTCGAAGCTGAGGCGGAGCTCACCGCACTGCTTCACCACTGGAATCCTTGCTCTCGACTCTCTACAAAACTGCTTAAAAAGTTCGCATCGGTTCTGAACTGATCCAAAGAAGTTCTACCCTGCAGGTTCGAGCCCGACATGCTGGCGTTCTCCGGGTGCGACTACGGGCTGGGGGCCGAGGCTGAAGCGGAGCTGACCGCACTACGCGCCCGCTGGAAGAACCTGCCTCAAGACATGGATCCGGATCATCAGCGGAGGCACGGCCACTGTGTTTTGACGCCGGAAGAGGTGAGTTTCACCGAATTTGTCTTTTCTGTGTCTCGCTTATTGTTCATCTCTTTAGTACAGCGTCTCGTTCCAATTTTGCGTCTGCTTTGTCTCGTCCGTCGAGAAAAGCGGCCTCAAAACGCATCGACCCGGACCATAAGTGGATGCATGGCAGCTGCGTCACGTGTCTGGAGTAGGTGAGCTTTCGGAAGCTTTCTCCCGTTTTGTGCGCCGACTGCTGTGCCGTTGTGATGGTGCACTGCACACCGGTCGGCGTTGGAGGTCCGGGGCCTTGTCCCATGACAATCTCCATTTCATTTCTTACTGCCCCAGTGCTTCCTCTGTGTCAACATCAATCTTGGTTGCACGTTCCCTCAGCCAGCTTATCCTGTCCTCCTTTGGAGTCCTTGTCCAAAAGACAAGATCATTCGCCCAGCTCAATAGAGCTAGGAGCGGTGGAAGTTGCGGAAATTCCCCCGGCCGAGCTTTCTGTGCTAACCTAGAGAGTTGGCTTTGTGCAGATTGGAAGGTCGCTCGAAGCCCTCGGTTACCCGAGCGACACTCTTGTGTACATTGCTTCTGGCCCCATCTTCGGAGGCGAAGTCTCCGTCAAACCCCTGCGAGAAAGGTTCCCCAACCTAGTTACCAAGACCACGCTGATGACGTCCACCGAGTTACAGCCCCTGAGTCGCTCGTTTTCAAAGTTGGCAGCCCTGGATTATATCGTATGTGCAGCGGCAGATGCGTTTATTAGCAATAACAACGGGAACATGGCTCGCGTGATTGCAGGAGTAAGACTAGTTGCAGGTAACAGGCAAAGCATACAGCTTGCGGGTTATGACTTACAAAGAGTACTGGATGACAAAGCCTTGTCGAAGACGGAGTTGAGTCGGAAACTGAGGAAGAAAGTGGCAGACAAGTCGAATCTAAGCCTAGACGTCAGAACAGACGGAAGCTTCTTCCAACACCCTGTCGAGTGCATATGCTCATCAATCTAGCTGAGCAACCTTTAAGTCGAGCATTGGAAATCTGGCGCGATAGCGATTCATGTCTTCAGTATCGTCGTTCCTTTCACATATTCGCTTTTCGAGTTTGCGGTCGGAGTCGTTGCACTTGCATGATGAATGTTGAAAGCTGTTCAACACAAGTTCTTACTGGCGCGCAGCCTTCGAGTTGAGCTCATGTACGTCAAACTTGCCCGCTGTTAATTCGATGTACGCAGTCCTTGCACAGGCCTGCATGGGATGATGATCTGATCAGCCGCCCTAGAATTGGGCCATCCGATCATACCAATTGATGCAATTTAAGTTACTGCATCTGTTGTCGATCGGATCACTTGCGCAAGAAGCGTCGTTCGATTCGATAAACCTACCTGCTGGCATCAAATAAATCCGGCCTGCCGCGGTGTACTACAAATTACTTCGATCCGTTGATTGGACAGCGCGCCTCAGTACGAGCTCATTCGATGCACATGGCAGCGATCTAGCTAGTGACGCCAATGATGCCAGATGCTATTCCGGTGCGATCGATCTCGCATGATCATTGGTACAGCGGCGGCCGCCAGTAGATGGCTTGAATTGGCAGCACGCGTGCCAGCACTGGCGACTGGCACGATCGTATATGCATGTATAACTTCGATCAGCCGCCGCCGATCGTGGCCCGGCGCTGAGTCGTATTGAACGGCCCCCACGAGGATTGATGCACTGCTAGCATATTATCGAACGTACTACAACAAGAAACAGGTCCCACATCAAGGCAGGGCTGCTTTCCAGGTTTGACCAGCGGCGCGTATAATTACGTGCAGTTCTGCACATCCTGGTTTGACGAGAGTTGTTGACTGTAAGCAGATTACACAGAACCGAGTTCTAATCAATACTCAAATATGATAACAAAGCCACGCACAGACGCTCGATGGCTTTGCAAGGTGAAAGCAATGATACTCAGCTGGATTTTGAAAAATGAAACTCGCTACTTTCTGGTGTTCACGCGACAAAGCGAAGTACCGCGGTCTCGCTCGTCTTTTTAAAGCCTAGTACTATTTTAAGGTAGAGGCAACTTCTCTTCAACTGGTTTGGGGCCCTTCATTGGCCTGCTGGATCTTCAACAAGCCACAAATTCTCCGCCTTTAGATTCGTAACTTTGTCGTCCATGTGCATGTACCTGTGAAAATTAGACGAGACATGATTACACAACACCTTCGACGGTGAGCTTTTCCGGCGAGCAGCGAAGCCAAACGCCCCAAGAAACATCTCTACGCCTGGACTAAACTTCGTGAAGTGGACAGCGGTATAAAAGCACACTCAAAAGACGTGTGCGTGCACTATGTAGCAATCTCCGCTAACGATCGGTCGTTCGCGAGAGATTTTCTCAACCAGCTGGAAAACTCAGCACCCGCATGGACGAGAGAAGCTTTCAAGAAGGAATAACTAGATCGCGTTGCAGAGATCAACCAACTCCGAAGCCCAACAACGTCTGCCGAGTTTTCAAAAATCATTATAAAGATTGCCAGTTCATCAAAAATCTAAAACATTTTTAACTAGTCGCCCTCCGGAGAGTTGAACGTTCTGGGAAAAGGGTAACGGTATCATGAGTGCCTGGTCTAAACCCATCCCCCGGGCTTCGAAACAAGTCTCGATAAGATCACTAATAAGTATAATCAGTCGAAATAAGTCTCGATCTTGTGCTGCGTTAGTTATTTGTTGGAGTCGAGTCACTTCCATGGGCTCAAAAATACTAGAAACTGAGACCCAATGTTAACATTTCCCGCACCCGTACCCACCTTAAACCCCCAAATTAGCCCCGCCCGTCGCCCGGACATGACATATATCAAGATATAGCCGTAACTCAACTCGATATAAGACTACTGGCTTCAAACTGCAAACCATCCGCTCAGCGATTGATGCAGGCAGATGCAGTGTAGCTTGGAAGGTTCGATTGTCAGGAAGCGTCCAGAGACATGTTGACGCGGACTGCGTTTACGAATGCTGACTGTACCTGCACACCGCCCCATGCGTTTGATACGCACGGGCTATAAGATATGTGTCCTTTGAATCGCGCGCCCTTAATCGTTTGTAATTCTGCAGGTTGCAAGCGGAATCTGACAGTAGAACTCACCCACAGTGCGTGATAACGGAGTCGACGCTGAGGTGTAACCGATGTCGCGCCCTCATGGTGTGCAGATTGTGGTACATCTTCAAGGGAAGATACTGAAACCGCAAGAACACGTTTTGGCAGTTCTTGGACCGGTAGAAAGCCGCTGCCTCTTTCGATCTGAACAGCTTGTTGGCCTCCTCGAAAGAGTCGACGATGTACGGAAGGAGCTCCGTTTGGAACATCTCCTGCTCCCAGTAAGTAGGCTCTGCTGCGAGATGATCGACCTGCATTCAGGCAGAATTATCTTCTTAGTTTGACTCCATCTATAGAACTCCGATTGAGCCGTTCTACCAGACACCTATCCTGACTGATTGGCCAAAGCTTACTTTGAAAAGAGACGACTTCAGCATCCTGATTCTTGGCAGGGGAATGGCTCTAATAATAAGAAGGCGGTCCTGTAGCTCTCATGTGCGAAAACCCGAAGATTTAGAGTGTCGGTCAGACCAAAGACTGTTCGATTCCGATTGCGATGATTCACTTTTGCCAGATTACGACGTGGTTCTAGGACATGCAAGATCATTCCAAAGCGATGAATCCTGAAAAGCCCTACTTGTTGTCTTTCAGGAACACGATGTACCCGATCGTCCGGTTGAACGATGTTCAAGAGAACAGCTTTGAAGTGATTCCAATCTTCGTTCGTCATGAAAGCGCCGTCGGAGCTAGATTGCCAATCGGCGGAGTACAGTGGAACCAGGTTAATCGTTGAGATTCGGCTACGTCAGAAGTGATTGAAGGAAATGTTCAATTCGCAGGGCGACTGGTCACAGGCCTTGTTGGCTGGGCCTAAAAGGGAAATTCCAAAGTTTGACTCGGCACTCATCTCCTGGTATTTCACTCAATCCGCGTGACGGAAAAGCTCGAACGGGAAGCATAAGATGGAGCTTGGATTCAGTAATCAGAACGAAAACGGCCGAATAAAGTATATCAAAGTGTTCAACACAGTCCCAGACTGTCTTCGAAAATGGAAGCGTGCTTCCACTCACCATTGACGTGAGAAACGCCTCCGCAGAGGGCGTCGCGCGAAAGAACATCGTTCCCGTGGAGGCACACAGAGGGCTCGACAGGTGCGCGTACCGCAGTGGACACGTCACTCTCTCCGTCAGCGCCAGATCCGCTACCTGTGTGAATTCCCCCTCAGCCATATCGTACAGTGCCTGTGGTGTGAGGGGGAAAAGCGTCAGAATAGGCGGACCGCGGAAGTTCGTGATAATCGAAATCGCAGCGCTACCGTCTGATTTCACCATAAGGACTCCGGTCTGTAAACTTTAGCCCAGGGGTCTCAACTTGGGGAGAAGCAGTTCCGATACTGGGGTTCAAAAAAATCCCGTGCCTAACTAAATGCAGACGAAAGATCTCGAGCTTTCAATTTTTGACGTCAAACTCTGAACGGCAGCGCTGCGATTCCTGGTCGTCCCCCTGCCACTTCGTGGTTCTGCGGTCTGCCTGAGAATCTTTGTTGTATACTCTCTGCGATCGGCTCTAGTTTTTAACAAGATTGCTTTGGGGGATACCTTATCTTGCAGCACGCATGCACGAATAGTGCACGAACGATCGCATGTCGTCGATTCTGCAGATAGACTGAGGCAAGCCTAACTAACAAGCAATCTTTAGGCATCAGAAAGAGGTTGCAGGCGAAGCTCACTTGGACCTCGTAATCTCGATCCCAATGCTTGAAGGGATCCTGCAGTAATGATCGTCCGATTTAGATCAACTTTGATCGGCGCTGCAGCGCCTTAGACGAAAAGCTTGGTCAAGCTTACTTTTGAAAGCTTTGACTCAAGTCAGTGAGACCAGAGCCAGGAGACGTTGATTAAGGTGAAAGCATTTCTGAGATGTTCTAGGAAGGTTCTAGCAAGGGATGTTTCTCCGATGCTCAGTCAATGGCCCATCCTTTGTGTCAACGCCTGTAGTCTCCTAGTCGTTTCAGGAACTTAACATTGACACAATCTGGCCAGCTATTCCCCGGCTTATGATGCTTCGACACCTCTCGATAAAATAGACCCGGCAGTCGGGAGGTTTTGGGGTGTACTTATCGCACACACGCTTTGTAATTTCATCGACGATTAACTGTCAGCATTGTCACGACCTCTCTGCTTCCTGCTTCCTTCTTTGATCAGGATCGAATGGTTTCAAAATGGCGCTGCTGTACGCTACGCAAAGATGCGAGCGAGAAAGCACTGTCGCACGTCGCTTTCTCACCTGACGCACGACTGCGTCATTATCTAGAAATATGGGGTGATAGCCTCGCGCCACAATCTCCCGGAGATAAAACCACTTCAATGTGACCTGCGCCAAGTAACAGAGATAATTGGAAGATAAAGTGATGTCAGAGATCTAGGCTTGTTCAAGATTCAGAATACCATCTGCTTGCGAGCCTTCGAGATGAAGCGCGGACTGTCTTCGGGGTTCCAGAAGGCTTCCAAAATCACTAGGCTGCCATCGACTGTGGAACCCGATCCTTGTTCAAGCATCTTTGAGAATATGCTTCTAATCTGGAAAAAGTGTGTCGAAAAGCTGCTGTAATAAAGAAGCGATCAGTACACACAAAACGCTAAGCAAGCAGACATGCTTCTTTGCTCAGGTCCATGGTTAATGCCAGCCACAACGAAACTCTGGAGAAAAGAATTTTTTTCCCTCTGCCTACAAATTGCTGCCGAGACGCCGCTATGTGGCGCCGGCTCTTTTGTCCGACGGCCAAGGCTGTGTGCCTTGTTCCGCTCGACTATCTGCAGCTCTTCGCTTATCCTGTCTGCTACTACTAGAAACGGCTGATGAACAAAACCTCTCAGAGTGTAATCACAAGTGATCTAGAACCGTGAAGGCTGATGCACCGTTGTAACCTCTAACCAACAGTACTCTAAGCCCTAAACCACCAGACCTTCTCTTGCTCCAGCTGAGATTTCGAGCAGATTCTTTGTACCATACTTTAGAAAATAGAAAGAGCACTCAAGGAGAGACCAAGTGCCAAACCGGAGTTGCTTTGGTTGTATGTATCCTTACCTGCCTGCCAGTATCAAACGTCTGGTTCAATTGCCACTTCATATCATCACGCCAGCAAGGGATGCCGACCGAAAGCGTGGAGCGACACGCCTCGTCATCCACCCCCACAATGAAGTAGTTTGTGAGGTTCAGCTTTTGCAGATGGCCCACAAAGTTGCGGTTGTAATCAGCCATCTTCCAGAGCCTGGGGTCCGGACGATCAACGCCAATCGTCGTCAGAATCAACTCTTTCTCTGGATTCGCAGTGTGTCGTAGGACCCTGCAAACAAGGCAATTGGTTTCAGTAAGCGGTACATGAAACCATTGTTGTTAGTCTGATAATCTCTGTTCGGAAGGCAAACGCCCTTGCAAACTTCATCCTGGTTTGGGCCCAAGCTGTGAGATTTAGAAGAAACATGGCGATCAGAGTGGCAGTGTCTTCCTGACAACCCACACGACGCTCAATCTGCTCAATACACCAAGCCTTATCTGCTGGATATTCTCTGCTTTGTCCTAACCTGGGTGATTAGCCCTGTCAAACCCTCCACTGCTGAAAGGGAATCTCAGACTGTCAGGAAGCAAACATCTCGCTTGGAGATGACCCCATCACAGTATTTCGTAGATCTGTCATCGACTGTTTCACAACATCTTCAGCTTCTTTCACAGAGATGAACGGCCAATTCTGCAACCCTTGGCCATTTAGACCAAAACATCACATCATAACGTCAGTCAAAGCTACATTCTAGTGGTACGTCACAAATATAACGCAGATTTCTAAGTTGCGCTTCTTAAATCATGCTCAGTTCTCAGGTCATCAGCACCAAAAATCCTTACTGCTCCAGTGTAGTTGCATCGATGCCCGGCCAGGATGCATTCCCGATCCTTAGCTGCTCCAGGTTGAAGAAGTCGATTATTGGCGCCTGCACTTGCTTCCCATTGCCCCCTTCCCGCCACCAGCTATTGCTTATAATTACCAACTCGTGCTCTCCTTGATTCCCCAGCGCGCCAAACACACTCTTCAGGATGAAGAGAACGAAGACCGAGAGAGCCATCAGAGAAGCCACCCGAGCAACGTGCTGAGATTTTCCTGCAAGAACAGCTCCTTGTAAAAACTGGTTGAGACTTGTCAGACCAGGTGCCATGATGAACACTCAAAAGACAGATCCGGCTCAGAATCAGCTCAGGTCTGCTGAGAATCGAGCTCCAAGTGACTTCTCCCGCCTTTTGTTAGAGTGCTTCCCTGGGCCTCAGCCAGATGTGGCAGCAGCTTGCGCGCCGGTAGCGCGTGGCTTACGGACGACCAGCGCGTACCGAGTCGCGGCCGCTCGTCCGCTGGCGAGGTTTTGCACAGGGTTCGCCAGCCTTCTTAGGGGCCGCGCGGCGGGGGCGGCCGCGGCGGTCGGAACTTGCTTGCGGCCCTGGACGGTACGTACCGCTCCGCCTGAGCTCAGGCGGCTGTTTGAGGCCCTGTTCGGTGTTACGGACGGCCGCGCTTCCGAGCGGCGGCCGGAGCCTGCCCGATCACCAGTGGTCCGACGTACAGCTTGCAAAAGCCTCCTGTGCTGGACGGGCGCGCGCGCGCGCACGTGCGCAATGGTCCTCAGGCTAACGCGGCCAGCAGGTCGAACCGGGGTCGGACCGTGGGAAAGGAGACGTCGCTTGCTGATCTAGTTTGGAGACCGCACGAAAAGGCCTCAGTGCTTTTCGGAATGTGCATCTGGACATATTTGTCCGAGCGTTGTGATCCATCGTCTTCTGTTGGGCTTCACTAATCTGCTCCCATTGATTCCTTACGGTCGACAGCAGCCCCGAAGTGGCTCTGCTGGTTTGATGGTTCCGTTTGACCGTTTATCCCCTATCCCCCTAGCACTGCACTGGGTGAACAATCTTCTTCAGGCCTTCGCCTCTGTCAGAAAACGCTGTGCGAAACGGACCGCACAATCCAAAGAGGCTATATCGGATATAATCTGTGCTCGTAGTATGGAAAAACATTGATGAGGTCATACTATATATAGCGGATTCATCTAGCGAAGATATTACGCACGTGCTGCGACGTCGAATCAGGCTCTTGTGGCAAGAAACGAAATAAACAGTCCATGCGGATTATTAACCATATCCCTCATGCATCGAAAAGCGGCTCATCGGACATCAAGCGGTGCAGGGGGGCCTGTTATATATGCCGCTCCCGCTTGTCAAGATAGGGATGACTCTTGTACGGAAACGACCCGAATGCTGCGGAGTATATTTGAAAAACGCTGCCGACGGTTGATGATGTGTAATCGATCTCATCTGAAGCGCCGCTGGACGCTGTTGTGGACGATTCTATCTGGATCGCTGCTTTGCCCTCACGGATTACAATTTATGAGGGAATTTACGGCTTGTTTCCCCAAGGTGACCAGCTGACCGAGGGGGCCAGAGCGGGAGTTCGTCACTGGGCGGCGGTTGGTTAAAAGGAGGTGGCTTTACCGGAGGGGTCTGCTAATAGCGGCGGTTGGTCCGCCCGAGGGGGCCCGAGGGGGCAGATTTGGCGGAAGCTGGACGAAGAGGGGGTGACTCGGTTGGTGGAGGAGCATGGACCGGGGGGGTAAGAACCGGTGGGGGGCCGGAGGCGGAGGAGCACGTGCCTTAAGGAAAACTGGTTTGCGTAAGGATTTGGAGGTGGTCTTACCGTCGAGCGGATCAAACGAAGGATCAAAGAGTTACGTTGTAATGTGTTCTCAGAGCTTTGGGGTCGTCCGAAGGTGGATTGAAGCATCCTTAGCAACCACCCTTAGAGATCGACCGCGAGCCATTCAGCCTGGCAGCACCAGTCCCGTGCGTTCTCACCGGAGGCAGCTCGCGACACGTCAAGCGGGAAGGATTCTTTCCCACGTCTATTCAGAAACGCTGGAAAACACTTCAAAGGAAATGGTTACAATCGAGCGCTTCGCTGTCCTCAACTCTCAGGCTGCGTCTCATTTCCATAATCGCGGGCCCTATCACGGCTTTGAAACGTTGATTGTGAGAGACTGGCAATTAAAGCACAAACCGATTGCATTGCTCTTCCTCTCTGAAAGCATCCGCTTTCAAGCTAGGAAATGCAGCATCTCGATGGTAAACTATCAGCCGGTACATTAAATTCCACGAACTCGCATCTATGGGCGACCAAATTCTGGGAAACGTTTTTTCATGGACGGTCGCTTGCTCCGGGTCCCCGGAAGAATATTTCTGTCGACTGTGCTCGCTATACATTACACGCCTCGCGTATACGTTTTCATGTTGAAACGCATTGAACACCACCGAATTAGCTCACCTGCGGTCAGTCCTTTGAACGAGACGACATCCGTCCCTTTACTGACTTCATCTGTTGAGTCGTGCAAGAAGTACCTCCGACCACGGCTGACGTCGCCAAAAAGCCCGGTGTAGGCAGTCTGAGTGCCATGCACGAATTGGCACAGTGACAAAATATAGGAGTAGTTGCATGCAGCTGTAGGTATAAGAACGCTACATATACGTCACAGCCGCAGCTAGGCTAAGAAGGTCCGTCATATGGGAGCCTAGCGGTGCATGCACTGTATGCATGCGCGCGCGCCTGATTGAAGTATGTAAGTGCGCTAGCTAATGCAAATTACGGACGGTTCATCATCGACTTCGAGTCGAAGGTGCATGCAGTGACTCACATGCCAGGGTAGGGATTGCGCGGGACGGTGTGGCCTATGTTAAGCTAACAGTGGATTAGTTGAAGATGGGCTCGCAAACACGTAACCTTGCATTACCAGATCCGTGTATCGGCATTGCATAAAATGGACACATAGAACGACTCAATGAATTGCCAAGTCGAAAACGAATATTGTATACATGCAATGAACGACCATGCCAGGCAGTGCAGCACATAGGATCGGAACCTTCAAGTGTCAGGGCTTTTGCCAGCATCTCGGACTCCAGGAATGGCAACCTAGTTGTTTGCCACTTGCGAAGCATGCACGCAAGCGCTGCTTTGATGGGGTCTCTCAACCTTGTTTGACAATTGAATTAGTACAATAGCAAATGGATCAAGTTTTCTACGATGTCTTTCGTCGGAGTTTCTGCATCGCCGCCTACTTCCAACCCCGGGAAGTACGTGCGACACATGTGCTGATGCATGTCAAGTAACGAAGCTAACGGAAGCTTATGAATGCCTTACTACTCTCATTTCAATATTTTCACGTGGGTGGGTGATTATTGTTTGGCGTCTGGTTTCAGAACTGACCCGTGTTCCATAACCAGCCCAGCGTCTTCTCGGCCTCCCTGTTGCCAAGCTCCGCAGCAAATCGGAACCTGCACAATACACGCGTTTCTAACCGAAGGGAAGCGTTCAAACCAGATTCTAGCCGTATAAACAGAGCAGTTTTCCGGAGGAAACTGCTATAATGGACTTGAGAGGGTCTCTTGATGCTCCAGTTGTGGCTGGCAAGTCGGAAGCAGGCAATCTGAGCTCCCATTCGCACGTAGGAGGCAACTTGCGGAAGCTTCGGAGCAATTTCCACAGATGAACGGCTCGATCATGCGGCAGCCAAATGGATAACGTTCAACGACGCGCTTGAAGCGACTAATAAAACTTACCATCGAACGGCTTCGGTGTTGTTAGGTGCCGCAATTCCCTCCCCGTCGAGATGCATGTACCCCAACAAGAGCTGCAAGAGGGTTCGACTATGACGAGACTGGTTCGAGATGGATATGCTCTGCGATGGCCGGTTTTACTCAGCAGAAACTACGTCCGTGAACGCGCCACGTGGCGCGTAGTGTTTCAAAAGGCGAAAGGTGACGACTTTTAGAATCTTTTGCAAGTGTCATGCCAACTGATGATAAGCTTCTGGAGATCATCTCCGTGGATGGTGACGAAAGCTCGATGAGAAGAATTCTCTTTCCTCTTTTCCCCGAAAGCGCCTTATTCTACAAAACAACGCCTCAAAGGCAATTGAATCCAGCAGCCTCCCTGATTACCCAGCCGATCCGGGGTTTCACCGGGTGACGAACATAAGCAAACGCCTTACGTTGTACATTGAGCACTCAACCTACGGGAAGCTCAAGATTGATATCACTGGTTGCAAGAGCAGAGTCTTCTCATGGCCATCACAGAAAGCTCACGGCGGTGTACCTGATCATGCGGAGGGCAACAAGGACACTGCTCGGCAGTCAACTGCTACACTTTCTCGCCCGCTTTCTCTACTCCCCATCCAATGAATGGCTTCAGCTTAAGAGCTAAGTTGAAACGAGAGCCTTGCAACGCCGCGACTTCCAAACCCGACCACGATTGCTTAGTCTGCTTGGTAAGCCGGCAACTGCTAGAATCTTTTACGTCAGCTTCGCGATCTGCACTATTTCTCGCAACGATCCCACTTCTGCTCCGACCGAAAGTGAAATGAAACAAGCACGCATTCACATCGACCGGCAGTGACGGCATTAGAAGCGGAAGTATTCAAGTGCAGGCCGAATATAGAAGCTTGTACTAAAATCAGTCCGCATGCAGATCGTGCTGCTCTGTGACACAAATCATGCCCATTCACAACTTTTCCTGCGACAGAAACGATACTCGACTCGCCGCAATCTCAGCGGACTGATGTACCAACGCGCACATCAGCCCGCCAGTTTCTTGATCAAAATTCAATTGTTCCTGGCTGGCCAAAAAGCTTCATGCGTTGATACAACATAATGCTTTCCGGGCGACGAGTGCGGCTTCCAAAAGAAACATATGAAACCAGCCCTTAGTATCGAGGATCAAGGACTGCAGGGTTCACCAGAGCATACAAGAAGACGGAACTTTTTCGCACTTACCCCAGCAGCCGCACTCAGGCCCGCATCCCCGTGCGCAAACTTAGCCGCCCGGTTCAGCCAGATGAGCGCCTCTTCGCCGTCTTGCGGCCATTCGCTGTCCCCTCGGTAGTACGCCTCGCCAATACGGTACTGGCTTCCCTGCACGTACGGACGAGAAAGGATTCGAAAGCGGGAGATCAAGAGCTTGGAAGCTGCATAGGAGAATGTGGACTGTGTTCTTGGGCTGACTGATGGGTTGCTCTCACGATGCGGTGCTACGCATCCCCGATGCGGTACTGGCTTCCCTGCATGTACGGAGGAGAAGCGATTCAAGAGGGAAAGATGAAGAGCTTGGAAGCTAAATCTCTTCAGGAGCGGATGTAGGCTATTTTTCTTCCTCCCACCAATTCGGTATTGGCTACCCTTGATATGTGGAAGAGACACACTTTTAGGGGAGAGAGCTTGGAAGCTTAACAAAACGTGTGGCCTAAGGCCACATCCGCTCTGCCGTGATACCAATTTCTCACTTGAGGAGATCAAGGATCACGAGGCAGCCGCTTTCTCAGGGTCACAGCCAGCTGTTCTTCCAATCTGACTTAGTAGAAAATGAAACGGCTTGCTTGTCCTGATAAGAACAAAACGTTTCAATGGTATCAGATGCGAGCCAACCAAGTGTGTTCCTTACACGAGACAGGATTGCATCTGAGACCAATGAAGCGAGAGACAGCAGGCCGTTTCATTTTCACCTCCAACGCAATTCACAACAATGCTAGGCTGTTTGGCCTCGATATTGCTGAGGAGAACGAAACATTGTTCTGCTATAGTATTGATTTAAAACAGCCTCTTGCGTTCGACAAAAAAGACTGGATTGCATCAAGGACCACTTAACACCCCGCTCTGCCACCCAGAATGACGCCAATGAGCACCAACCGCATGGTTGATAGTCCTGACGACGGAACGGAAAAAGAACCTTCAGAACCAAAGCAGATTATCTTGCTTTCATCAATTCGCGAGCTGTGTGTAGATCCTTTCGCTGCCGTTCTTCCACTTTTTCGGTTGGGCTACAGTCGTTACGTCACTTAAGCAAGAAATGCCATAAAACCAAGGCAAAATTGAGCCCAACCCTGACCCCCTGATTCGGCCGCCTTTTTCCAATCACTAGGGCGCCTTCGGGCTGCCCGATAATGAACCTTGCCCCAGATCAGAGCATTGCGCAGCTTTCGACAGGCTCAGGATCACGAGAGGCCAAGCCTGTAGTAAAAAACCTTATCTGCAGTTCGCTTTTCCCGGTCGCCGCCTCTCCCGCTGGAGCGTTTTGGGGCGCCCAGGCGTGAACTCACGAATCTCTTTCTGACTGCCTTTTTCCACCAGTCGAGAGCCTCATAGTACCAACGGAAGCAGGCAAGAAAGCTCACCAGACATGACACAAAAGACGAACATAATATCCAGCCCGTTTTACCTGGTCGCCCTTTCTGGCCGCCTTTTTCCACCAGTCGAGCGCCTTCGGCCGCTGGCCCTGCCGCTCCATCTCCTCTGCAACTAGCACCATAGCCGGGACGTTCCCCGCTTCCGCCGCCCGTATGAGCACAAACGGAAGCGGGTGAGTCCCGCAGAGGAATTTGGTGCGGCGCGGGGCCGGGGGGGCGATTGCCGGCTGGAACATGCGCCGCCGGATGACGAGGGACTTGAGAAGGGGCTGAAAATGGAGGGAAGAAAGGTCTCGGGTTGATATTGCTCAACAAGTGGCATGTTTGATTCACTGGTTACTGTTGGCTTTTTGCTCCCAAGATTAAGGACTGATTTTGCCGAATGTTGCTGGTGTTTGGGGGCATATTGCCGGTATGAAATATGCGCCGCCGGACGACGAGGGGGTTGAGTAGGGGCTGAAAAAACAAGGAATAGCTGTTAAACTTCGATGCACGACCAAGGGCATGATTTATTATCTTTTCGGTTTCGTTTTGTGGGGGGCCAATCGCTGGTTGGAACATGCGTCTCAGGATGATGCCAGACTTGAGGATGGGCTGAGAACAGAAAGAAGAGTACGCTGTCAGAAGTCGCTCAATTTCAAATTTATTACAGCTATTGTGTCCTGAAGGGGCGATCGCCGGCTGAAAAACTCTAAAAACTCTGAAAAACTCTAAAACGCAAAAAATTATCATGCTTTCGTCACTGGTCTCCTTTGATATCATGTCTGAGCGTCTCCTGTTATTGCTGTTTTGATGGGGTGATCATTGGCTGGAATGTGCGCCGCCGGATAACAAGTGACTTGAGCAGGGGCTGAGAACACAGAAGGGAAAGCTGCCAGTTTTTGTCCTCTTTTCGCAGCTTCCGTGATATCGTGACGTTTTCTCATGTTTCCTCTTCTGTTCTGTGGGCGCGACTTTCATTTTCCGGTAGAATATGCACCAGGGGATGTCGAAGAACTCGAGCAGGGGCTGAAGACCCAAGAAGAGAAGCTGCCATGCTTCCGTTGCTAATGAATCTTCCACCTCAAATAGAGAGTATCCCAGGTCTTTGAAAACGTTCCCAAGAAATCTGTGAATTCCATAAACGACAAAGAGGGTGAAGCTGATCTTGAAGGTTCCTGCTCGTACTGACATTCCGATCGCTTCATTCGGCTCTGCTATTCTAATGGCTAGTAGTGACGGCCACCTCGAAGCCAGTGCGTACATTCAGATGAAAGAACGGCAAAGAAAGCAATCAGCAATACTTCAGTGCCCCCAGCAGAACCAACCAAAGCCACCAACCGACTCAGGGGCTTCTAGGTGCCAAGCGCCACCCTCTCAAATAATGAAGCGGTATGTTGAAACCTTACTCACTCGAACTCGATTTGCACAAGGCGTTTTTTGAAGGGGCGCGTCAGGACTGGGAACTGCAGGGCTTACCTCATCCTCAGCAATGCTCATCCTCCACAGCTTGCAGACCGCTGACGCCGTGCTCAGGTCCGAGAAGCCCAGGAACGAGAACACCATTTGCAACTCGCCTATCGAGAGGGAGTCCATTGACCGGCCCTGAGAGAATGCTCTTCCCTCATTCTCAACTCCAACTTCGCAACTCGGCTTCGCAACCCCGCTGCTAATCTCGCAGCGTGAATTGTGTGCAGGTGACAAATGCTCTATGTCGCTGCGAGCCTGGTGCAAATGCTCAGTGCTGGTGTGGATTGCGCTGGCACCTTCTGAATGGTGTGAATAGGTGCTGTCAGGATGGTGTGAATGGGCCCCTGCTGAGCGGCAGATACTGGAGGGTGCCACTGACAGGTGCGAGCAATGGTCTGAGTCATTTGACTCGATGCTATGTACAGTTTCAGTTGACAGATTGAGAGACACCCGTGCAACTCCGCTGCTGTTGCTGGGTGCACTCAGAACCGACCCCACCTCGACCAAAGAATCCAACTCGCAAGCGCTTGCTGTGCCATGAACCAGAGAATCTCGAGCCTGCCGCTGCTGAAGCTCGACTGAAGCGTCCCGCTCACACTGGCTGCCCCTAAGCCTCTTCCCTGGATGTGAATGCGCTTTGCTACCTGGGGTTTCCTCACAACTGCTCTCCAAAACGGGGGTGGATCCAGAGTGCTCAGACAGCCCCCTCTTGTGCGAACACTCGACATGTTCGCAGGTATCGCTCTCTGGCAACTCCTCCCGGTTGCCCGTTGCCCTTTTGTGCACACAACTACCGGCAAGGCTGGCTGTTTCTGGCGGGGGGGTCGTTTTACCCCCTGCTGAAGACCCCGGTAAGAAGCGAGCAAGCTGCAGGGGGCCGTACTCAGCGCTCTCTACGAGAACGGCGTCTCCAGAAATGCCGGACACACCTGTTGCGCGGACGGCCCGCTCATTAATCTGCGGCCAGGGGCGGTTGTTATCAGAAGCTTGTTAGTTTTTTCCTCAGTTGGCTCGAGAATATGTTGACGTGGCAGTAACACTGCCTCTGAGAAGACCTCATGGAACGAAAGCACGCGCTCCTTCTAAGGCCTGGACATTTGAAAGGAAGCCCCACACACTTTGTCGGACAAACTCCAGTGCTGATCAGAGAATTAAGGTCTTTGAAGGAAGATGAGACTAATATGAATGCAGATATGAAGCCAGCAATAAGCTCTAAAGGAGGACTCTGCATGCAGACTGTCAACTCAAGATCTTACGTCATGAAACCAGCATTACAACCTCTCAGATCTGAAATAAGGACCACCCCTTTCTCTTCGTCAGGCAGATCAGCATTGCAGCAAAAACATTGCTTCGAATCGTCAAGGCAGTCTGTTAACTTGCAAGTATTCAAACAGAACGACTCAAAGAGAAGAGTTCTGAAGATGGGTCAATGGTTGACATATTACACATCTCTTCTCTATACATTTTTATTCGATTAAATAGATGGTTCTTGATCTCTTTGATCAGTAATTGAACAGAGAGCTAAACGGACTTACGGGTGAGAGTGTGTGCGCAATCCAATAAACGGTGCCCCCATTCCTCGCCGGAGTGCAATACAGGGGCGCACTAATTGAAGAGCACAACACAGCTCTCATTCTCTCAGTGACTGAAGCTCCCAAACTAGGCGCGGGAACCTGGAAGCACGCCTCCTCCAGCCCCGCTGGAATGATGGTCAGAAACGCCTTGTCGGCTGCAGAGATCTGAGGCCCTAAAGTGACATCAGTGGTTTGCCGGCGGCCATTGAGGGTACCAGGTGGTGAAGCTGATGAGCTTGCATGGATTGGAGAGTCGGAGTCTGAAGCTGAGCAGTCTTCGTCCTCCCGAGAAGGCACATTAGAAAGAACCGCCCTCGGATAGATCTCCGGTGGTGGCGGCTGGGTTGAGTGGAAGCGATGACGGGGAAGCGAAACATGACAAGCACAGCCGCCATGGGCGTGAGCCATGCTCTCTTTAATCTGTGCGCAGCGGAACCATTCTGACGGACCTGAGCAGTGAGAGATACCGCGTATACGGTATATAGTTAAATACTGAGCTAGCTTACAAGGGAGAGAGCTAGCAAGGGAGAGAGCTAGAGAGCGTCAGAGTCTATCTTCTGCGCGAACGCGCGCGTAAAAGTGGACCGTTCCGGCGAGTCCGTCTCCGGTTCCGGTTCCGGTTCTGGTTCCGGTTCCGGTTCCGGTTCCGGTTTTAGTGGTTGTCAGGTTTGAGAGTCGAGACTCCGAGTGTCTGTGAGGCTGCCAACTGGCGATCCATCGTACAGCCTCGGGGGAAAAACAAACTTTCCGCGGATCGCTTTTGTACCTGGTACGTACCTTACTTATACCGTGTCGATTCTCGAAGTAGGTACCGGTACAGTCCTTTTTTGAACTTGAAGAGAGGGAGTTCTCAAATCATGGGTACGGTACATGATGATTCATTTGCCATGGCCCAAGTTCAAGTGAGGCTCGAGCCAATGGCCGCCAATGGTCCATTCAGTGTTGTTTGCTGCGCAGACAACTCAGCTGCTGCAGAAAGCGGAATTTAGCTGCTCAAGGAAATGGCGGTCTTTGTGCAAGGAGCGGTCTTCTTGGCTCTCGTCCTGGCCTTCTCTATGCAATGTGAGGTGGTTACTGCCTTCAATGTGAGCTACCTCCAAGGTTGCCACGAGTTCAACAATGTTACCGTGTAAC
>DF237035.1:7898-119011 GCA_000708835.1 Klebsormidium nitens
GGACCCGCGCCGCGGCGTCGTACAGTGCCCAAATGATCGATCCCTATGGTTCCCCTCTTCCTAAGAGGAAGAGGCAAGCCAATATACCACGCGGTCCAAACCTGTCAGATTGCGCAGAGGTACCGTACGGTTACGGAGTCCAGCCTCTACGGTCAGTGTACAACTAATTTGACGTTGGGCGGTAGCTATAGACCGCCGCGCGAAAACTCGTAGAGGCCGCGCCGATTACAAATTGTTGCCAGTGACTCTACTCGGCCGGTCGCGACTCGCACGGTGGAACATTCACCGAGGGTACACTCTGAGTGTCACAGCTATATGAAGTGACGGTCGGACATAGTGGTCGGAAGCAATTTGATTTCCCGGTCCTTGTGTTTGGAGCTCAGCTGCCCCTAACACTGCCGCCGAACCTTATCCTGCGAACGAATCTTATCCAAAGTCCCCGACCACTTCTCCATCAAGCAACCGGGCTGAGTTAGGGGCATGGTCGCAAGCTACTTCTAGAACGCTATGTAAACCGTCACGAACTATAGCGGCTCCAATACTAAGCTAACTCGAATCGGATCAACCCCGAGCGACATATATAAGAGGTCGAGTTGGAAATCCTCAGACGCTGGGCGGCCATGCTACGTCAAGATTCACAAATGAAATGATGCAACCGCTACCACGACCATGTATACGCACAGGAAAGGATGGGTTGTGATTTACCTCAATATGTGGAACACCTATAGCCGCCGGAAAATTTGAACGATCTTCGCGAAATTTCGAAGCGCCCCAGATCCGCAAGCACATCCAAATGCAACCGTCAATACTATGCTTTCACCGGTCTAGACAAGACAGAACCCAAGATCCCAAGAGTGTATCGCCTCGATCCGAGCTTGTCAGATGAGTTATACAGACGGTAGCGATTATGTGTTCAAATTCCGCTGTAAAGGTTGGCGCCTCGACCAAACCGAGTTATCCAACAAACATTCCCCAAGCTGCAGTGTCAGAATCAGTGCGATGATGCACTCGGGCCTCTAGCTAAGTCCGCGCTCACTTGCCCCTATATATCGATGCTGCCACTTCCACATTTGACCATGCCGTCTTGCCCCGCGCCGGCCTTGGCACGAGTCTCAATCCTGTCGGCGCCAATCATTCTGGACTTGTGCACAGCATATCATTTTCTTGCATAATGACGATCACGGGCTTTTCAGAAAAAGCACAGAGCTTGTCATTAGCTCGGTGCTCTTCAAACTCATTCATTGGTTGGCAACACGTTTCATCATCTTTCGGATCAGGTCCGACCCCGTACACAGAACGACAAAGTCGAGCAGCTGCGTCGCGTGTGACATGGCAGCTGTGCAACTTCAAGAGTTTGATTGTGAGCAACACAGAATCGCAAGATTGTGGTGCTTAATCCTCAACTGCCCCCACACACTTTCTGGTACAGTCCCAGCGCCCAGATGGGGAAGATGTTTCGGTAGGCCGAGTAGGAGATCATGCAATTCTTGTTGAACACCCCGCTGATCTCCTGCAAGAGAAAGATGGCGCCAATATTCCATTTTCGGACGTAGGGAGGTTCAAAACTTCAACGCAACAAAGCGATTTTTCCTGACAGTCAATGAGACAAGGCGTATTTGCATATGTGGCAGTGCTACAAAGTGCGGCCAAGCTCGACATAGATACAGTATAATGGGCACACGCTCCAGATGACGTGGGCCGGTTCTTTTCAAAGTCAAACTCGTTCCACGTCACAGCCGCCGCTCGGATGCGTCTAGCACAAGCTTCGACGCACCTTCGACACGACAAGCATCACCCCAAGGACTTTACTTCCGTCGTGACACCAAGAGCGAATAGACAGGCTCTCGTCTCTGCGTCAGAAACCAGACAAGAGCTCTGGGAGCTTATTCCCACCGAGCTTATTCCCACCGGGCTTATCCCCGACCGGGCTTCTTCCCACCGGGTCTGTTCCCACCGAGCTTATTCCCACCGAACTATTCCTACCTGCTGCGGGAAGTCCCCGTTCTCCTCCTGCAGCTTGATCAGCTGCGCGGCCCCCCGGTGCAGGGGCGCCGCGTCCCGCGTGTGCTGGCCGGCCTCGATCAGCGCGATCAGCGCCCATGACGTCATCACGGCGTGCACGCGGTTGCCTGGCAGCGTGGTATATATTTTGTCCTGCATAGGAGAGGTGGACGGTGTGAATCGGCTCTGAGCGTCGGGCCCCGAGGTGTGAAGATGGGCTGGATCCATTTGGCGATTGGGGGTATTAGAAAGGACAGACAACGGAGACCATCTGGCGGTTATTGATAGCGGGCCTGTTCATCCCTGCTTCTAAGCAGGCGCACCTTGGATCGAAGCTGTTACCCTCGTTTCAAGTAGGATTTGCATTGGATTCCACAGCTTGGAGATTGTATCGCGAAAATTGCAATGCGCTTTTCGTCGTTGGCAGAATGCACAAAGCACAGTGCCTTTGGAGTGAGGCCGAGTTCATTCTAATCAAGAATGAAAGGCCGCTTCTAGGGCCCTTCTCCTACAATGGCTTGCGAAGCAAGCAGTCTCCGTGAGGACAACGTTCGCCTCGACTCGTCAGCACATCCAGCAGTCGGCGCTCACGCCCCTGATTCTGACTCGTATGATCGCTCCAACACCCTGTCCAGCTTTGTGTCGATATCGGGCTTCCGTTTGAGGCGCGGTAGTCCGAACCCCATGAGGGCCCCAGTTTGATCCTTCCAGGGGGCTTACCTGGCACGAGAGGTAGCTTTCGCTCCAGCCCCCCCCGAGGAGTTCCTTGGAGAGCAAAAACGCGCACGCTTTCCGAATGGCGGGGCAGCTTTCGTACCGCCGCCCTGCGGCGAGTAGCCCGCTGACGCCAAACCACGTGGCGTATGTGTAGCACACGGCCCAGCTGCCGTACCTGAAACGTGGGAGACATGGGTCAGGTTACAATGGGGTTTCATCTGGGTTAGACCTGAGGACTCCGGGCCGTCATTTTCCTAACACTGGTGACTTCTTCTTGTGCAAAGGCCCGCTCAAATCGATACCTACTTTGGACTAATGGTCGGTGCCAAACAACATGGAGGTCATGTTCGAGAACTGCCATTTACAAGGCTTTTTTAGGCGACAAAATTTGCCCGGAGCACGACATGATCTTCCTTCTCAGCTCCGAACTTCGAAGCATTAAACGGCGCAGAGGACAGTCTTCAGTTCGCAGCACCACGTGATCGTCAGAAACTCTGAGAGGGCTGTATGGGACTCAAAATTTAGGGCTGTGGCCGTTAAAAAGGTTGGGTTTTGAGAGCAGCGAACCACGGGCGGCATCGAGAGCACTCCCTCTATCTTACGATTCGCACCGCTCCTCGTCGCTGAGATCTGTTGAGCAGTGGCCACTCAGCAACGCGTAAAGTCAGAAAGAACATGCCCGGTTTTCAAGCGCCTGGCACTCCGAAGTTCCAATCTCCAGTTTCGTCGATCTCTCAAAGGACGGTTGATTCTTTGAAAGGCGACGTCGAGAAGGGACGCGCTCGTGCAGACAAAAACCGAATTTACTCGGCCCAATGCTGGAATTTGGATTTGTCAACTTGAGATACTAACAATTCAAATTGACGCGCACCAGTCTTACAGCCTCGCTTGCAGCAGAACTCACCAGGAGCCATCTTCTAGCTGCTTGTCCTCCATAAACTTGGCGGCTCGCGCGATCGCGGCAGCGACCTCCGCCGCCCGATGGTCGGGGAGCCGTTTCTGGAACGCGGCCATCGCGGTCACGCACGCCGACGTGCACTCGACGTACGTGTAGTCGATCATGATGTCACCGAACGTCTCCGCGGGGTTGATGTACTGGACGCAAAGCAGATGCTGACGTCAGTGCTTTTACAGTCGTATTTTCTTGACGTCTGCCTCAGAATCTGGCAAGCTACACCCCTATGAGCTCATGAAAGTCTACTAAACAATGCTATGTCCTGTCTACTCAATTCAATGCGGAATAAGATCTTATCCTCATACATCTTTCGAGCGCCGATCTAGTCTTTGCGCTTGCCGCACAATGTCGATAGCACCGTCGAAAACGCCTTCAATTTGCAAGTTGACAAACAGCTGCAGATCCGAGAGATTCGACGCACTGGGGCTGAAAGACCATTACTTACAACAAATAGGAGATTGAATCTCTTCGTAAGTCCTGCTTACTCTCTACGAGAGAAGCAGCCTAGCGTTGCCACCATTCTGACTGGGGCAGCCGAATCCAACTGCCTATTTACTATTTTCCCGTTCTTCCAGGAGAGAAGCAATAATCTCAAGGAAAGCGCAAGAGCACTCACTTCAAGCCACGCGTACGACCGCGTCAGTTCGTACGTGGCAAAGCCGCCGTCCGCATTTTGGAAGGACAGGATACAGTTGACGCAGTCAAACAGCCGCTGGTCCGCAAGGGGGGGGCCAACTAGGTGCGGCGGCAGCGCAGCAATCGCCAGGGAAGCCTGCACGTGGACCAGTGTAAAGCATGTGAGGTTTGCGTCGACCGCCAAATTCGGGCTCTTAGATGCAGGGTCAACGTGTTGCGGCACCAATCTGCAACTGCGTCAGGCGCGAGCTTCACGGGTTTCAACGGTACACTGGACTTCCCGCCTTGTTGGAAGGTATCGAACAACCCAGACAAAAGCAACATGTTGTCCCTGCCATTAGGGCCCCCGAGAAGGGGTCGGGTATTAAGGACAAAATCACGCCAGCGTGAGCGTGGTGCTTAATCCACGCAACTTTCCCATTGTTTGCAAGCCTCCATTCACGCTTGCGAAGTACATTTGCTTGCCCAATCTTTGGTGCTCTGGGAATACCCGGCCACAGTCAGATCAAAAAGCCCGAAATTTCCGGTGAACCGGGCAGAATCCAGGCTTTAACCGGAAAGAAAGACTAAGCAACAAATGCACGCAAATGGAGAAGTATGCGGGAGGCAAGAGCGGATGGAGACCACTCACCCATGGACAAAATATTTGCAATCTGCAGAACCGCTCAGTTCCCCACACGGCCTTACCTTATGAGTCTCGTTTCCGCTTGAGTTGGGACTACCCTGAGCTGCATTAGTACCCCGGGCCCGCAGAAGACAAAATCCCAAACCCAGAGTTAACATGCTCCGCAAACCGAACCCTCGACTCCCAAGCCAACCCCACCCGCCCCGGGGCAGAGACCTAGCCCAAACGTAGCCCCATCTCATGTGAAAGCAATCACCGTAGCCCTTCCTCAACGTAAGATCGATCAGCGTAGCCCCATCTCCACGTAAAATCGACAAACCTAGCCCCATCTCCTCGTAAAGTCGATCAAGATAGCCCAAACTCGACGTTTATTGGATCCAATTGACGTAACCCTTTCTCAACGCCACCCCAAAAGGTTTCCTCACCTTCAGCCCCTCGCTGGCGCAGTCGGCGATCGGCCAGCCGTGGTCCCGCGTGGAAAACGGCCAGGCGCCGTTGGAGATGTGCCGGTACATGGACCCGTGATCGCCGTTTGGATTCTCCCTAACCTGGCAGGGTTTGAAGCAAACCGGCACAAAGTTGGGAACAGCGCTCAGGGTAAGACCACAACCCGCTCACGAAGGCTCGCGAGTCAGCGCTTGCGTTCTGAAATGCTTCCGGGCCGAGGTGCCAGGATGAGGTCCTTCACGACCACCTTCCAACAAAGCGTCTGCTTTCGAGACTGCTCTTGAAATGGATAACTGGGTCACCTTAAAGCCAAGCAGACTTTATGAAGACACCGACATGAGAGAATGTGTCGACGGGATCTGCTCTCACAGCAATCAAGTCCAAACCTGACCCGAGTAGCATCAAGGTCGAGTGATCATCGTTTTTGTCTTGCCGCAATCATGACCAGCGATTATGCCTGGTACCGCCATCTCGTATGCTCTCACCTGACTTTTGTCCACGTAATGATTGGCCCGCTTTAGGATCGGCGCCGTCTCCTCGAGCATCTCGGTGGCAGCCAGGGCCTGGACCGCAAATGCTGTGTCCCAAAGCTGGCTGCCGTTATAACCCTGGAGAACAAGCATAGCGTATCAGAATCGTTACAGCCTATTACTTCAAAATGCAGGTTAATAACTCAAATATGTATCCTGCGCAACCAGCAAGCTGCATAAATGCTACTCCAATTGTGACTATTGCCGGTCGTACTTGCGGAAGATAGGCATAATTAGAGAAAAGGCTGCCTAAGAATGGATAGCCGAACGTGGAAGCATAAAAAAACAAGACAAAGGCGTTGAACAAGGCACGGCTAGCAGATGCGAAGCAGGAACCTCCAAACGCAACCCTCGTTCTGAGCCGACGGATGGAAGCAGGTGAGTTGAAGCAAGAAAAGGACGACCAAAATTCACCATGTTCCTGATGCAGAAAGAAAGACGATGGCAAGCCAAGATAGTAAAGAAAGCTCCGGTGCACATGAAAACCCCTGACCCGGATACTTGCCTGCTCCGCACCTCTACCTGTCGTAGATCCTACCCGTCCTTGTGCCCTTCCCTTGTTATCAACTTAGCTCCTGATCTTTCCTGAGATCAATCACAAACAGGACCAACGATCGGACGGGCGCCCACGCACCTGCATTTTCATGCCGTCTTCTGCGAGCCAGAGGTAGTCGGGCACGCGCGCCAGGTGCTTCTTGAGCGCCTCGGAGGACGGGTCCTCCACGAAGCAGCACAGCAAGTTCAACGCCTGAGGTAGACGAAATCAAGGTCAAGGTCAAGGTCAAGGTTTATTTCAAGGTAAAGGTGTTCAAGGTAAAGGTGAAGGACGGGTCCTCCACGAAGCAGCACAGCAAGTTGAGCGCCTGCAGCGGGCCAAGTCGAGCTAAAGGTCAAGTCTAAGGGTGAAATCAAGGTAAAGGTCAAGGTGAAGGTCCGGGTGAGAGTCCGGGCTGAGGTTAGAGTCAAGGTTATGAGAAAGCGCTTGCGATAGACCAGTGCAAGGCAACGTTTTGAGACTTTCAAGCGCAAAGCGGGGGCTGGAGTTTGACGTCTCTGACCCCTGAAAGCTGAACGAAACGGTAAACGGAAAGTGGACGGACTGATGACGGGCGCCTGTGCGGAGGGAACGGAACAATACCCTCGTCCTTCTGCTCTGTCAGTCCTGCTTATCATGTCTTACTTCCTAGCGAGACGAAGGGAGACGCAGGTTGTAAGAAATCCGGAACACATACACTGGATCGGTATGATCCTTGGATTTTTTTTCCCCAGGGGCTTGTGCTCCCCCCAAACTGCAGCAAAGCAATGGGGAGAAACAGATGCGTTCGACCTCTAAGGAACGCATCGGCGGACATGGTCCTCGTGAATGCCTTGCCAGCGGCCCTGCGTTCCCCAAGCCGCGACCAGACTAAGCCCGTTTTGAAGAGAAAAAAAAGAACAATTACTTTGCCCAGAAAGATGGCCACTCCAACTGCTTTGGTGGACCAAGTCAAAGGAGATTCCCAAGAAAGCATCAAGACGCTGTTCTTGTTGACGGCCACGTGTCAATATTGCCCAAAAGGGTGAGGCATTCCAGCTTCAATAATGGACCAAGAGAAAGGGGGTTTAGGATTGCGGCACCTTGTTGACGGGCCCGATGTCGATGTAGCGCGTGTTCTCGTCCTCGTAGTGCACGTGCTTCATGACCTCCGCGCACGCCTTCTCGCGCAGCGCGTGGAGGGGGGTGTGGTTCAGCAGCGGCTCCACCCCCTTGTGAAGAGTCGCCCACAACACGTCCTGCCATCGAAGACACGAGACTCTAAACATATCTTGAAGACGTTTTTGGAAAGGTTTTGGACCGATTGTGAAGATAGCTTGAAAAGGGTTATCTTGCTCTGGTGCTTCATGTGGATTTCCCGGCAGTTACCACAGCCCCTTATCTGGTACCCCGGAAGTGAACAATCAGATGTCAGACAACGGTACCAATGTTCCGCAGACACGCCGTAGGGCAGACCGCTTTCGCGGCAGCTACTCTTTGTTAGGGTTGGACATTTTCCAGGTGAGGACTTGAGAACCGTTTGAACAGTTGACCTTCTTTGCCAGTTACTAGCAGTCTCGATAAGGACAACCCCTGAGAAAAGAGACAATTAACAACTTCCCGGATGGTTTTGCACGCACCTGCAGTAGAGGGTGCGGATAGTACAGGTCTTCTTTTGCGCACTGGTTGCGCGCGCGGTTCCAGTCGACCTGGCTGTACGGTATGCTGAACAGCTCCTCCCGCAGGGCGAGAACTAGACTGGTTTCTTTTCCGACGAAGCGCTTCCCGTACACGTAGCACATGGGGAGGTACACCTGCCGGCAGTGGCACCAAAAGCGACCTGCGAAAACGAGAGCGAGGTGTTTTTTAGCTTCAGAGCGATCTCAAAGAGACGTGCCACTACGAGATTAAGGACCATTTGTTCAAAACAGTTCCAAGAGACCACTGGGAACGGGAATCGAGCGAACACAAAGTGTTCCGGTCTGATACCCCTCAGGGCGGAATTTCAAAGTTGCTTTCTACAGCAAGTGGTCGACGGTTTTCTGGATCAGATTGTGTCTCGCAGATAATCAAGCAGTCCTGAACTTGCTCACATATGCATCTAGATCAGAAAAGTAGTGATACGAGTCGGCACTCGAACCTGTGAAACGTATGACGCTCGTACCAAGTCCCCTATCTACAGAACTAGAGGCCGAGTACATGGAACCCTTGCCTCAAACTCCGTCCAAAACTAAACTGAGAATTGAACGCCCGATCTATCGATTCGAAGCGAATCTTCAAGACCCGGCTCTCTCCCTTTAAACCGACTGTGGAAGCTTAGCGAGGAACAGCCTGAGAAACTGCTTCGCTCCTCACCTGGGTGGATCGGAAGGACGTAAGGCAGCAGCCAAATCTCGGGAGGGAGCGGGTTGTTTCCGTCCCAGCTAAAACAACCCAAAACCTGCGATCGGAATGTACCCGTCAGGAAAATCTGCAGCATAACAAGGACAAGTGGACGAAAGAAGGGGAGGGGCTCTGATACGGCTTTTGATTCTTGACCTAGCGTGTTACCAGGCGCTCTCTCTCCAAGCATCGACGATCCGTCTTTCGCTTCGGACAATCAAGCAGGGAATGTGGATGACGGTGAACTGAAAAAGGACTCGGGGCCGATGAGGGCCGCAATGTTAGAGACGTCCAACGGTGAGTTGAAAAGCCGTTGGATCGTCAACGACTGGAACAGGAGTTCCAATTTTGTGCCAAAAGCATTCGACGTCTGCATCTGAGAGAACCAATTAGCTTGCTTGCCTGAAGTTTCGAACGGAACGTAAAATGGTAAGCGGACGTAGCAGGACCAAAGAATCAGAGTCCGACCTCACGATTATCCAGGAAGTAAGAGGACGTCCTCCTAAAACGCATCGGAAGCAGCAGCTCGAGTTCCTTCCATTTGCCTCTGGGCCTCGTTGTATCCCCTGGTTTCGCACTTAACAAGCGACTCATTTCTTCTTCTAGGAGCGCCTTGTTCAAAACGGATTGGAACAAAACTCCAACGCTCGAACGTGTGTATGTCAACGGACCAGATATCCTACTTTTTCCTCAAAAAGCATCCGGTGATCGTTCCGGGCATCTCGGAAGAGAAAGCTCACCGACAGCCAGAACTTGCCCCAGGAAGTTATGTGCGTGGCGCTTCCATGCGCCAGGATCCACTCCCGCCCTTTTGACATCCCCGGTGCGTCTTTGTAAGTAGAGTCCGGCCCCTCGCCCAGGATACGCAGGCTGACGTATGAGAGAGCGCTCCCAAACATCGTGCTGTGGCCCTCTATGTGGAGGCCCCAGCCGCCATCAGGGTTCTGGAACGGTTGAGAGAAAAGCAATACGATCATAGAAGGATTTTGTCGATGACAAGGTAAAACGTGCATATATCTGGTGAAGCTACAAAGGTGAGGGAATCGTTGTCTGCGGTACATGTGTCACACAATCTTTTTTTGAGGCCGCGATTGGATCTTCCCATACCAATCCCCTTTAGCCGGTTTTCCTGGAAAGCCAATGGTCCAGGTCTTCTTCCTGAATTCAGCTCGATGAGGTTGTTGACTCTGCCCCATGACTTGACACAATAATCTCCTCAAGCTCGCTCTGAACTCCGGTTTCTCTGACTGAACTCACAGTAGAAAGGCAACGCCTATTTGAAGCTTTGTCTGTCAGAAATGGTCCCCAAAGCCCCCTTCCCTTCAACTGTGGAATCACTTATTCCAAGGGAAGAGGGAGCAAAACTCCACCTTGGCTGCATAGAACCTGAACCTCTGTAAAGAACCACACAAGTTAGATAAATGAAGCCTTTTGTCTACTACTTCGAAGAGAATGCATCAGCCATTTCCAGCGATGCACAACATCGATGCAATAAGGGATCGATTCGCTTACCTGATGTGCATATAAGTAGTGCCGCATCTCGCGCCGGTGGTGCTCTGAGAGGACCGTGTTCAACGTGCCGCTGACATACAAGGAAATCAACTGCATGCAAAAGGCCTCCGATTGAACGTGCCAGTTTCTGTTCGTTGTGGGCAAAGTAAAGGCAGATTTGTGTGCTGGCATGTCGACTTTCTGTGCCTTGATTATGAGCCATTTGGAGAGAAATCGCTTTCAATGGTCCACTAAAACCAGCGACAATCTACCTTTCTTCCCCTTGAACACCCTGGCCCACAATCTCCTCAGTATACTGAATGTAAGTTGTCATCAAGCCTTCTTTTACAAGGACTACTTCAACACCCATACTTCCGCTGACTTCCTTCCTCTGTCACGTCAGCTCTGGCAGTGACATATGTGTCTATACTGTTCAAAGGATGTATTCTCATCAGGCCAGCTGGCAATGACATGTGTGTCTACACTCTTGAAAGGGGTGTATTCTCACCAGCCCAGGCATCAAAAACATGGGGCCACCATAGTCACCAGCAAAGTGACCATCGTGCGTTTGCAGAGTTGAATAGAAGCGGATGGCCCTTGTGAGAGCTGCTTTGGCCGCCTCCTTGGGGGCGGCGCCTGCTGCGGGGAGGGAAGGTTTGGGGGGCATAGGAGGACTGGGGCGCTCCCGTGTAAGCTGCAAAACAAGGGATTCATGAGGGACACAGCTTCAATAGTAGAAGGTTAGGTCCCTTTGTCAGTGCATCAACGCTTCTATCAAGGCTCATGAGGTAGGAACAACAGGTGCGGGCTTGCAATTGGCACCGTAATGGACTGAGGCTTAGTGCCAACCGCAAGGGACGCCGCTCCTTAGTTCAATAAGCCTCATCTTCAGCAACTGCAAAAAGGCCCCCCAGACTGCAAGACTGTGCGCAACAACTCCCAACGACCAGTGTGTCAAACAAAGTTGCCACCAAGAGGAACGCGCTGCAGTATATTTGACCAAATCTGGCGCCACCAACAAATTGACCGTCTTCAAGGCTCCAACAGAAGTGTTCTGCGCACCAGAGTTGTTTGCTCTCAAGAGTCTAAGCAATCCTTCTCCGCCACCTGGCACCATCAGGGGAACCACCACCACCAAGTTTCCCTACCTGCTGCCGCATGAGCTCATCGGAGCTGTGCTTCTTCGCAAACCGATTGGCCCAAAAGTGCTCCCGGGCATCGTCCACCTTCTTTCGGTCCTCCGACGTGCCGCCCTCTGGGTCGTACTCCCACACCTGACGGCCTTCATTATTGGCAAGGGAGACCTGCCAAGGGCTTGATTGGGTGGCCACTTTGAGGGACCACATTATTGAGCCTGTGCGTGCCTTGGGAGGAGAATGGGAGAGGCTTTGAATCAGTTGAGGGCGTGAAATGCATCCGCCTAAGTCCTAGTACTGTTGGTGGTGCAGGGGCATCCTTGCTTGAACTTGAAGCAAGGACAATTTGGGCTCAGGCCTCATGCCAATGGAGCAGAACTCCAGAACTGGGACGAAGAAGCCTGGAGATGAAGCAGGCTCTTGAGTTGGCTTGCTCCCGTTTGGAGCGGTGTATTTTGCTAAACCCAAATGATTGATGGCTGTTGAATTAACCCAAACGTGTTTGACGGGATCCAAGGTACAAGTCCAGCCTGTGACAGGCTAGTCCATCTGGGTTACAATTCTTAGTTCTAACATTAGCAGATTGGCAGCACACTCCTTGGCGCTCAAACTGCTGGACGACCCGAAACAAGATGCGTGCCGTTCGGATTTCATCGGACGGCTGGAGTTCCAGGATCCACCTTCCGGATTCTGAGCCTAATGATTTGGAAGCAGGCGAGACATAAGAGGAAGAAGCCCGTCTGCAGCGCTTCAAATTGCGGGCAAATGCAGGGAGGCTGGAGCGTTGATCGCCGCTAATCTGATCAGGTGTCCAAGTGCTTTCAATTGCAATCCCGAAACGAAAGCTTGGGGCAGGGTCGCTGAAGATCCTTTCAGAATCTAACGTGCGCGCACTGATCGAGCTGCCCCTGCGATCCGGAACAATGTCACTGCTGAGGCTGACCTCCAAGGTCGGGCGGCAGGTTCTCAATGCATTCGAGCATTCGCAGAGCAGGAGTGTGACGTACATGCCAAGACCTGGGGAAGGGGCAACCAAAACTGTGACTCTCATCCCCGGAGATGGAGTGGGGCCCCTTGTGACTGGGGCCGTTGAGCAGGTCTTTGATGCAATGCACGCGCCTGTGGAATTCGAGAGGGTCGAGGCCTCTGGATCTATGAAAACGCTTCCGAAGGAGGTCCTTGATTCGATCAAGAAGAACAAGGTTGCTCTGAAGGGAGGACTGAAGACGTCAACGGGGGGAGGTACCAGCTCGCTCAATGTGCAGCTGCGAAAGGAGCTAGACCTCTATGCGAATCTTGTGAATTGCTTCAACATTCCGGGGATCCACACTCGCCACGACAACGTAAATATTGCCATCATTCGGGAAAACACAGAGGGGGAGTACAGCGGGTTGGAGCATGAAGTGATCCCAGGTGTTGTTGAAAGTTTGAAGGTGAGCAATTAATGGATAGATCTATCCATGGATTTTCCATGCTTTGCAGCGGACAAGTCCAAATTGGCAGCTTGTTAGCTCAATGCAGTTGGGTAAGCCATTGGTACGGTCTTCTGCTTCGGCAAGCTGAGCTATGATCTGATTTGTGAAATGGAAGTTCCTGACCGTGAATCAAAAGACAAGTCCATGGTTGGTTGCTGTGATGGATGACAGGATAAACCTGCTTCATTTGGGGCTGGTAACAGAAGTAGGGGATCTCAATTTTCCTTTCGTTGATTTGTGGGGCTAGGGGCAGCTCAAGCAGTCTCTTAAATTCATTAGCTCCATGCAGATGTTGATTGCGGGATCAGCAATTGTGCCGTCCTATACAGCATTGTAGCAGCAGATCAATGCGGAATCATTTTCTGTCTCTTGACTGCGGTTGCAGCCCAACGGGGCAGGCGTTGTTAAGCTGAGCTGTAACAGAGCGCTGTGGACTGCAGAGTCTCTGCGAGGCCAAGTGGGTTGGTTTTGTAAAATTTGCCCGAAACTGTCCATTTTGAGTATCGTACAGTCTGGTTCTCCTGACATTGCCTAGTGAAGGCAAGTGCCGCAGTTCTTTCAAGTGAAGAAGCATGCTGACGCGCCTGCTGTGGCCTTCGCTTTGCCTCTCTTCCGCAAGGTTATCACGAAGGTCAACTCCACGCGCATCGCTGAGTATGCTTTCGAGTATGCCTTCCTCAACAATCGGAAAACTGTGACAGCAGTCCACAAGGCCAACATCATGAAGCTCGCTGATGGCCTATTTCTCGACTCCTGCCGAGCGGTCGCTAAGCAGTACCCGGGTAAGGGCTTGTAGCAGCTCAAGTTGGAGAAAAGTGCAGCAACTTCCTGCTTCATTTCCCTTCACAGCCTTTTTAAATATCCCCTCCAAGGACCTTATAACCCAAAAATTTAGACCTTTTGCAGAACACTCACATCAAAAGTTTGTGGCCGGACTTCTCGTGCGCAAGCAGGAGCAATCCGCTTTTCCATATGTTGCCCCTCTCAAGCCTCTCTTTGCCGCTCGCAAACTGATTTGCAATTCCATAAATTAAGTTCTCACCAAGATACTGGCCATGGAATTCTGGTACAACCTGCTTCCGGCAATTGTCAATCAGAGAACATGCTTCTGCGGATTTACGTGCTTGGTATTGAGAATGCAGGTATCAAGTACAATGAGATCATTGTGGACAACTGCTGCATGCAGCTGGTCAGCAGGCCGGAGCAGTTTGACGTCATGGTGAGTTGGGCCATTCCGACTTTGACTGCTTATCAGGATTAGCAAAGCGCTTTTTTATACCGCCTCTTATTGCTCTTGCTGGCATTTCTAGTTTCCTGACATGCACGTCAGTATCCTGCGCGCAAACTGAGGATGTTTTTATCTGAAGCACAGCTTTGTTTCGGCTATCTGCCATCTTCTCCCAACAAATGCAAACCCGGGCAATCCTTGGTATACAATAGGTGGAGCTTACAGAGTCCCGGTCATAACAGGATCTCAGGATAGCAAGAAGGGGGCCATAGAGTTCAGTTAGGATTTACCTCCATCTGCCGCCATCATCTTGTGCTTATGTCAGCTCAGGAAACTTCCTGAATGCAGGTCACGCCCAATCTATACGGGACCCTGGTCGCAAACACGGCGGCTGGTATCGCAGGCGGCACAGGGGTGATGCCAGGAGGTATGAAATTCCTGCGAGATTGTCAATTGATATGATGTTGCAGGGCGCCAGTTCAACTGTCAGTTGGAGATTACGAATTAGCAGTGCCATAATTGAGTTGCTGTTTTCTGCTCTAAAAGCGTGCTCTCAACACAGGGAAAGCAGGCTTTTCCTGGACAGAGAGTAATTGTCTACCAAAAAGTTGAAGGGCGTTCCAATCTGTGTGTCTTTTGCATCAGAAACACAAACATGGGATGAGTTACAAAGGATGCACCGGTTTCTGCAGGAAATGTGGGCAGGGACTACGCCATCTTCGAGCAAGGCGCGTCAGCTGGAAACGTCGGCAACGAGAAGATCCTGGCCCAGAAGAGTGCCAACCCCGTTGCGCTCCTGCTCTCTTCGGCCATGATGCTTCGCCATTTGCAATTCCCTTCCTTTGCCGATAACTTGGAACAGGCGGTCTTTGGGGTTCTTCAGGAAGAGAAGATTCTGACGAAGGACTTGGGCGGAAGCTCAACAACGCAAGAGTTCGTTGACGGGGTCATTGCAAGGTTGGAGTGATCAGACGGATCTGTGGGTCCTTACCTGATACCGAAAAGGCTGCGTATGACTCTTCCTGCAAACCGAGCGGGCAGCAGTGATTACCTCTGGAAGGTACTGCTGGACGATCGTATACTTGACGCTGTATAAAGCACCTGCTAGAGAAGTGGAGGGATGGAGCTTTCAACATTGTACAGATTACAGGTCCAACTTCATGATTGTAGCTTTCAGGGAGCCTTACTATTAATAGCCTATTCTTATTGTCTATGGTGATCCATCATTGCGTTGGATGTGTATCGTAATTTGGACACTGCAAGTGTGTACGTTGCGAACGAGTTCACCCCAATCATCTACGGTATCGTGCAAAGCCTATGAGCAATTAGCGGAACTCATGCATGACGTCCGCCGCGGTCGTGCGATGGAGCTACAGCCAAACCGTGCATCCACTTCAAATTGTAGTACTGAGCTCTGTACCAAACATCTTTAAGCGTTTGTGTGCATCAAATCAAGCTAATTGAATTCTCATGCAAATGCAAGGCCTGATCAAAAATATGTAATCTGCCAGTGTCACTAGCATAATTATATGAGTTTGCAATTGGAGCTGTTTTCTTGGCCTTGGCGCGATTGATTGTATCAGATATACCTATACTATTATTAGTTGCGCGCATATATACCTGGCAGCCCCGCGCTCGTGTCAATCTGTCGCATGCTGGCTGTAGCGCAAACCCTCGCACACTGGCACACTAGCTTGACACGGATGCACATGTCAAGTCAACTTACTCCTTATCCAGATTTGCCTCGTCGCTTCCAATTACATGTCCGCGCAAGAGAGATGGGCTGGTGATTGCTTCCTGGTGTTTGAGATGCTGGCAGTCGAGATTGCTTACAACCTGCTTACAAAGCATCCGTTCGATTGCACATTCTGAGTTGCCCTTCTTTCAGCTGCACGGTTCTGCCGGCCGTCTCTCACAGAGAAACCGCAGCCTCCTAGACGGATCTCCATGTCGGCCTACAAGTTACAGGGAAGTTCTTAGCCTGTCCAATTGAAGCTGAGGACCCTCACTAGCAGAATTTGACATTTATGTTAGGCAAGCGCTATCATGCGAGGCCGAGCCTAGGCCGGACTCCGCGCTTCTCTATCCTTGCAAAAAGCCTGTGATCCTTTCGACCAGCTCTTCTTTCTTGCCCCCAACTCTCTGCTTGTGCTGGCTCAGGAAGTTCTTCATTTGAGGTACGCTGAGATCCTTGAGCTTCTGATCCGCATACTTCGCGCGTACCTGTAAGTCAGCAATACAGCGCGTGTCTGTCACTCAGTTTCCTACGAGGATTTGTGATAAGTAAGGACACGGCTTCGAAGGATCTCCTGGCGGTTAGGCGCACCGGTACTATCTTGAAGAGGAATCAAGACGGCGGCATCTTACCAGAGCGTCGACTTCGTTGACATCTAGATCCGCGGCAGTTGTCCTCTTCCGGGGGGCCTTCTCAGCGGCGCCTTCGTGCGCTTTACCATCAGACTGGCGTCGAGAAGAAGGAAGCAGACCGTCAGATAAGACAGCAAAAAAGAGCGGTTCGTAGCCGCTTACCTCTCCCGTTATGCATGAGCTACTTCATCGCAGTCAGTATGTCAGCCGCTATAGTGTATGCGTGTCCTGACCTTGATCCATTTGCGTGCAAGAAGTTGATAACAAACAAAATGGAATCTTGCGCTGACTTCTTTTCACTGCCCTGGATCAGCATGAAGTGCACCATTTGTTCCATATTTCTGAAAGATGTTTGCTGTTACATTCCTGTTGTTGTTGCGGCCAAAGCCCTCTTGGTGCAGGCGACGGTTCATGCTTCCTCTACTTCGAGCCAGAATTGGGGACATACCTGCTTCTCGCCAGATATGCTTACCGTCTTTTGCTTCTTCTTCCCGCTCCCTTCGTCCCCGGCCTCGGCTTTCTTTCGCTTGGTCGTGACGTCAGTGGAGCCCTACGTCAATCAAATCACTGTCGATCACGAGATGACAGAAGCCAACAGAGGGAGTCGCACATAGTCTGCTACTATGTTCACAATCTTGTACCAACATATCGCAAACGAACCAAATTAGAGATGTCAAGCTAGATAGGCAGCGACCTCAGCAAAGACAAGCTGAAGAATTCCATTTCACCTTGTTCTGCAGGTCTTCGTTCCCTGACGGGCCCTTGGAGCCCACGCTTTTTGGAGCCGCGGTCTTTGCCTTAGGTACCTTGGTACCGGAGGCCTTCGTGTCGGGAGCTTTGGCTCCGCCGGGGCCCTTCGGTCGGCTCCCAAAAGAAGGAGCCATGAGCTTGCCGCCGTTCTGAACTGCGTTTCCGGACGGCTTGCTGACTCGGATGGGAGGGGGCGCAGGTGCGGCGGCGGTGCGAGGTAAGTCGGTAGTTCGTTGGCCTACTGGAATGCATTGGTTGGAGGGGGTCTCAAAAGGAAGTGGTGAAAAGCAAGCGTTTGTAGTCATGAAAGTCGCTTGAAGCCTTGTCTCCATTCAAAGATCAAAGCACGGGAGTCTCGTCGACGACGTTTCCACGTGCAGAATTCGGTATGTTTGGATTCAGCAAGCTTTATCCAGCGGAAATGGATGATGTGATCTAAACAAGTCTCCATGGGACTTTGCTGCATCCTGGTGACTACCACAAACACCTTGCACCAATAAGTGATTTAAACGGATAAAAGGAGGTAGGGCTTATACGCACCTTGTGGCACAAAAAAAGTTCCGCTTCGCTTCTTGAAGCTCGGGACGATCAGTGGCCGATCTGCTGGTCGCTGCGCTGGTTGCACGGAAGCCTTCTCCATGCTCGTGCTGCGAACCTTGGCAGGGGCTTCTTCATCTGTTCCGTTACCAGCACGGCTAATTACGACCGGCTTTTCATGCCGGATAACTGCAAGAAATACTACGTCAAGTAACTCTAAAATACAAAAGTTGTAATGGTTTGATTGCAGACGGCGTTTCTTAAGGTAACACACCTGAAGCTTAGACTGGGCAGTAGCAAGAAACGCCTCGAACGAAGCTCAATCTTGTGACTGCTCCGAGCGAGGGATCTCAACTCTTTCAGTGGTACTGGCAGCTTCTCATTAGAAATTGGGTTTCCAACAACTTACCAGGCAGCGTCTGAAGCTCGACGAGATTTGAGGGTGGGCACTTCAAAGGCCCGCCCTTCCCCGCCTCCTCGGAACCTTCTTTAACCGCGGCCCAGACAGGTGCGTGGCCCAAGAGTTTTGGCTTCGCGGACTGACCTGAACCTTCGCGGCGCTGCACACATGGCAATTTCTCGCCTATTCACTCCATGTAAGGTTTCCAGCTTTCAGTCCTCGCTTCCAGTCATCGGGCTCCGATGAGTTACATGAGCAGGAACCGCTCGTCCAGACATTTCCTTACGTAGTTTCGCAGTGGAGTTCCATTTCGGTCTACCTCTGCACCTTAATCAAGGCACGTCGTGCAATCTATAACAACCTGTTGGGCTTACACACCTCGCTTCCAAACATTGACCCGTTCGATGATTGTCATGAGAAGCAAACAGTCCTTTGCATCTCGTCCTGAAGCTGTGCAATGCCTATCGGAATCCGTTCTAATTCTAATTAGATATTGAATCATGATATTTCGAACTTCGAAGCCTTACCTTCACTCTCAAAGGAGCCGCTCCAAAGAACGTGCAGGCTGCGCAGAAAAAAAGTATCATTGAACGTGGTCTTTGAGACATCTTATTGTCCAGATCAATATGACACTCAACGATCAGTTTCTTTCTGCGTAACAAAGAGAATTTTGAAAGTTCTCGGTTTGGCGCATTGCTATCAAGTTACTAGGGCTTCTTTGCGGGGGGCCAGGCACACCGACAGACTGGATTGCCTTGATTTCTGTTGTTCGGTTGTGTATGGAAGGTCTGCACAAGATCGTGACAAATCACCGATGGAGTGTTGTTCACGAGCAGGTAACGGCTAGTAGCGAACCTTCAACGTCTTTGAGGAACTGCAAAAGGGCAGGCTCCATCCTTGTGTTCTGTATCGAAGGAGCAGCAGGAACCAAACCCCCAGAGGTCAGAACGCAACAGCTGGGAAAGCTGCACAAACGCAAGGTTTGCAATCACGTCTTCGCCGGAAAGCCCTGTGCGACTTAGAAACTCCGTGCTCGAGAGATGGGACGAAAGGCTTATTGATCGAGGAAGACAAAATAGTTCGTGAGCATTCTGCAATATAGTACCGACTCCTCCGGCCGCAGAAAATGCAGAAAAGTGCAAAGCTTACAGTACAGCTTTGCTTTCTGGCTGGAAGGAGAAGCGCACTCGCAGGAAAGCAAACTCTTTCGTGAGTTTGATACCGTACTGCAAACACGACACAACCTTTACTTGATTAGTACACCTTCAAGATCCTGGCAGATCCTTAACCTCTTACTTTGTCCCTTTTAAATAAAAGCAGAGACTGTAATGCAAGAAAAGCAGGCAATTAACAAAACCTGACGGCAAACGGATTTCGAACGGCAGAAAGTTTTATCAAAGAGCATTATTGATGACCAGAGCAATGACTCGCTTTGCAAACCTTCTGCGATGCGATCGATTCTCACCTTCTCGAGCCACAGCGTCCGAAGATACTCCGTGGATACCCCTGCTGGAGGAGAGGAGCATGCTGCGACCAAATACCCAGGCTCAAGCGTGGGAAGCACTCGACACTCGAAGTTGCTCAGGCTGTCTTCGCTGTGAGCGTAGATCCAGTCCATTAGGTTGACGTTCTCCCCTTCATGAAACTTGGGGCGCAGGCTTTCTGGCAGCGCTTCGAGGTACTGTAGCAGTCAGGTAGGGGCCTCGTGTAAGCAGGCCTTCAACGGTTGTGGCAGGAGAGATAGGTAAACAACTTGATTGAAAGTTGTCAGTTGGAAAGGCCAGAAGATGCACTAAAAAATTTGCTTTAAACACTAAAGCAAGTTGAATAGGCTTCGACGCCAGCTTCGAAATGTCAGTCCGAAACACACGGATTGATCACGAGTAACCTAAAGGCAAGTTGGTGGCAAAGGTAGGAGCCAAAAGAGAGCTCGGACGAATCTGTGTAGGAACAGCTCTCTGTGTTCCTAGTACCTTGAATTGACGAAAGCGGGCTGCTCCAAAGCTCAACACGAGGTCGATCTTGGATTTCGGCTCCAAACGGACGTCCTGATGGAAACGGAGAAACGTTTGAAAGAAGGCAGGCGTTGATTGAAAACCGATGTGTATGAAATGGCGGTTCTGCTACGACATCGTATTACGGAAGAAAAGCCCGTGGAAGTGTGGAGATGCATGAAGATTCAGTGCGTCGTCTGTGGACTGACTCGAACAAGCGAAGCTTAGCCCTGACTCCTCACCAGCTCGACCGTGTCCACAACAGAACGCTCAACACCCGCTGTCAAGTTGCTACGAACAAGAAGCCTGCCGAAAGGCATCCAGCCCTGTTTTCGCAGTCCTCTCCTCAGAACTGATTCAACGGCAACTTCGAGCAGCCTGCCTTCGTCGACAGCCGAGTCAGCGGACTTGTCAAAGGACACCTGCAGGTAAAACATAGCCTGTAAATCCTTTCCCTGGATCCCGGTGTTTCAAGGATTGCCCTGTCTGCAGCCTTGTGTAGTCACTTGGCGAAGGTTTTGCAATCCAAGGCTTTTGAACTGACAATCTTCAACGTTTCCTCTGCAAGTCATCCAGTACAGCGAATCTGCCCTTTTTTATGGACACTGTAACCCATACTGGTGTAGCGGCGCAGATTTAGGAACATGAGCTGCATGAGATTCGCAGCGGCTTACTTGTAACTTCTTCTTGACTTTCTTCAGCATCTTCTTTACTGCCTTCTTCCGTGTAGCCTGCGACAAGAGGATCGAGCTTCTTCGAAGGTGGTATTCGAGGGCAGCTGTACAAGATCGGAAACGTGCCGCAGGAAGGTTCTGATGTCTCCAACTGAGAGGCATTTGAGTCGCAGCTTGTGAACGCCTGCAATCAAAGCGCAGCATGACAGTATACCGGGAGGCTTGCTTGCTGTATCGTTTCGTACCTCCACTACGACAAGGATGCGGTTCTCTGAAGCAGCTACCGCAGCGCAATTCTCCCCAACAATGCTTTCGAGCTTCCACGCCAGATCTCTTAACGGGTCTGCGTACGTGTCTAAAAGGGTGCCATCTTTCAGAAATGTAGTCGAGCTGGACTCATTCCCAAACACAAGATGCAGGCACTTCAAACCAGCGGGCAACGAGAACGGAGTATCTGCTACGATGGTGATGACGTTCGAACCCGCTTGCATCTCCATCTCGCCAGTTCAATGTCAGCATCCACTGCTAATATGGTCAGATAGCATGTGTCCGCTCATAATGGTCGCTGCAGCCGATCTCAATTGAGCCGAAAACCTGTTGCAAATGTCCTCACTTCCAAGTGCGTCCCTTTAAAAAGAGGCAACAGAAGTAAAAACTTCGGCTTGGAAGATCTTCTCGCCCCCTGCCAAGCTGCCAAGACGAGCTAATGAGCGTGTTTTACATGTACACTGACTCTATACCTCGATCTTCCACTATTGGCCTCCCAAGCCGCTGAGCTTGTCGCACCCTTCTTCGAAAGATGTGCGCAGCTCAGCTGATGTGTGCCGGAGTCAGCAGGTGATGTCCACCATTACGACCATCGCTACCAATCATTGTGCACCGGGCGCGCGTCTGGCGACTGCGCGGCCGCGTTGGACATGCGGCCCGCGTGCCAGACTAGCCTGCTACTTGGACGCATAGTACGCGCGCTTCACGCGCACTTGAGTTCTGCCGCCAAGAAGGAAGAACTCGATTCTTGAACAGGTCTGCTGAATGACTCCGGACTCTTGAGTTCTGCGTTTGGAGCTGGCTGCCAGGGCGCTTGAGTCACAGGACCTTCAGCCTTCAGGAGGCAGCTATTTCAGGAGGCAGCTCTGCTTCTGAGAGCTCTCTGTTCCTAGCTTCAGATGCAGTCCTGATCTAAGATCAGCAGACCCCGTGTACTTCAAGGTGGCCAGATGCTCTCTTAGAGGTTAGAGCGATAGCATGTTTTTAGAATGGCTGCGTCCTCGTCCGCGTTTTCAGAACAATTCTAGCATCTAATGATCTACGTTTTCAGGCCGGTGGTGGCAAGCAACTGCTCTGAGTAGGACAGATACGGTGCTATGTAGGATTGTGGCGTCACACGAATCAGCAGTTGGACGGAAAGAGCAAGAACTGTTTGTCCAAAAGGTCGTGGTCAACCGGGGTGACCTTTTTCCAAGTATAACTCTGACGACATAGTCAAAGGGTCAAGATGAGTGCCTCCAAACCCAAAAAGTCGTTCAAGATCGAGCCGTTCAAGCATAAGGTGGAGATGGACCCTGACTATGCCAACAACACCTGGAAAGTGCTGGAGGACGCAATCCATGAGATTTACAACCATAATGCCAGCGGCCTGAGTTTTGAGGAGCTCTACAGGCAAGTGTTTTGACAGTTTCACCCTGCTTTGAGCAGACTCAGCCGGCACATTTCTTCCTTGTGGTGCTTGACTTGTCGCAGTTCAAAAAAAATTCTCTTGTTCATATCTGCTCTATCACCCAGGTTTTCTATGCTGCTTGATGCTTGCTGAAACCCTAGTTTTGTCTCGACAGTTTTGTGATGCCTGGTTGTTACCAACTGCCTGGTCCCTTGTTTGGGGTATGTTGCATCCCTTCTCCTTGGGCAATCTCCTGTGCATTGCCGGAAGACTGGTCCGCATCCAAGTATACAATGACTTGACTTTAGGGTGTCTTAAGTGAACAAAGCTGGAACCATGGCGCCGGAATGGTTGCTTCTGAGCAGCAATTTGCCAGACAGCTTACTTTCCTGCTTATTGGTGCCTGGGCAGAACAGTTTCAACGTATCTTAGAGTTGACAACGTTCTGCAACTGAGGACTGGACGGTATTTCTTTTTTACTCCAGAATAGTTGCATGAGATTTGCCCCATCATCCTTGGCTTTTCCCTTGAGAACATCCTGCAGATCTTTGTGGAGTCGGTGCAACCTGCAAGACCAAACAATGTCGAGTTGGCTTGGCAGGACCGTTTTTTGGGTTGACTTCGGGCATGCCACCATAAGGATTTGTTTTGCGCTATTCTTCTCTAAATTCCACAAGCGAAGAGTTGTTCCTGTTGGAGACGAGAATTTCATTTCTCATCATTGGATAGAGACACATATGTCTAACAGCTTTGAACAAACGTCCTTCTTCCCCCGCATTCATGGTCCCCTTTCTTTTCCCGACAGGAGCGCCTACAACATGGTCCTTCACAAGTATGGCAATAAGCTGTACGAGGGCCTGACCACCACAATGACCAATCAGCTGCAGAAGGTGGCGGGGCAGATTGACGCTGCTCAGGGGGACACCTTTCTTGAGGAGCTCAATCTGAAGTGGCTGGACCACAACAAATCGCTCCAGATGATCCGAGACATTCTAATGTACATGGACCGGACATACGTCACCAACCAGAACAAGGTTCCGGTGCATGAGCTGGGGCTGAACCTGTGGAGGGATGCTATCGTGCGCAACGGCAGGATCCGGGACCGCCTGCTGAAGACGCTGCTGGACCTGGTGCACAAGGAGCGCACGGGGGAGGTGATCAACAGGTGGGAGAGCAGATTGGGGCAGGAATGGAAACCAGAGTAGGAAGGAAACGAGAGTCACTGGTCGGTTCTCAGATGCGTTTTCGTTAGCCTTTTCTAGCAGTCTCTTGAGGTGCTCTCGTTGGAGACAGAGACTGGAAAGCAGAGGCGGCTGCCAAACTGGGGGGGTATGATATTACAGACCTGATGACGTTGCTGAATTGGCATCCCTGTCTTTGTTCTCTGCTTTTAAACAAACGTGAATTCGCTTACAATTGTTCAGGTTCCCCTATGGCATTATTTTCGTTTAACCAACTTATTGCAGCACCCTGAGCAGGAGATCTAGTGGGCGAAGGAACCTTCAAGCACTTTTAGCTTTTGTCACACTGCAAATTGCTGAGCTGGTGCGTTGCGGTTGATTTGTAAACGGATCGGCCCATTTTGTGCAACTCTTTAGCAAGAATTGCTACCCGGTTTGTGTCGCCTATTCCGCTGTGTAGTCGTAGGCGATTCCCTTTGCAGTCAGACATGTTTAGACGGAGGTTACCTTTCGGTGTTTGGCGAGCGCAGCGTTTTGGACTCTGCTCTAATGCTTCTCGCTCCTCTCCCAGTAGCCAACTTCCAGCAAGGCTTGGCCCATTCACACTCATCGTCCTCCCAGGAGTTGGCTCATGCACGAGTAACCTATTTCAGGCAGACCCGTCCTAACAAGCGGAGATGCTCGCAAACGATTTGTGGTTTTTCTTTTTCGCGACGCTTTGACACCGACCTGCCTTTTGTCCAGGGGCCTGATGCGCAACGTGACCAAGATGTTCGTCGACCTCGGGCAGACCGTCTACCTGGAAGACTTCGAGAAGCCGTTCCTTGACGCCACCGCCGACTTCTACAAGGCGGAGGCGCAGCAGTTCATCTCCACGAGCGACTGCACCGACTACCTGCGCAAGGCCGAGAAGCGGCTAAATGAGGAGATCGAGCGGGTGGCGCACTATCTGGACCAGAAGACGGAGAGCAAGCTGACGACGGTGGTGGAGCGCGAGATGATCGGGAACCACATGAAGCTGCTGGTGGAGATGGAGAACTCGGGCCTCGTGTCGATGCTGACCAACGACAAGTATGAGGACCTCGCGCGCATGTACAACCTCTTCCGGTGAGCGCTCGCTCTGTCGCCGGTTCGTGTGAAGGCATTTCCGTTACTCAAGCTCGTCGTCCACTTTGCCCCACTGCTGACCACGTGCAAAGCCTCCGCAGGGGAGCGCTGCATTCTCTTGCCGTTTTGTCTGTTCGTTTATTAAAGGCGACTTGCGGTGTTGCTCTCGCTTACCCTCGTCCTTTTACGCACTTCTGTTTGCTTCGCTAGTGCCCGGGCGTGCAAGCTCTTTTGCAAGTAGCGCCCTGCGACCACAGTTCCTGCCCTCTCCATTCGGCCGTTTAGTGTCTAAAGATTCTCCTACCAACAAGCTCACGAGTAGCAGCTATTCTTATACACACTTCTACTGCTCCCAATCTCCACTAGTGCCCCATGAAACCTTCTGTTAGCCCCTCCGATCCCCAATTCACGCCTTCCTCTGACCTGCCTTCTTTCTCGCCAGGCGCGTCCCGACGGGCCTCCAGACAGTGCGGGACCTGATGACGTCACACCTACGCGAGACGGGCAAGCAGCTGGTTACGGACCCCGAGCGGCAGCGCGACCCGGTCGAGTTCGTTCAACGGCTGCTCGACGAGAAGGACAAGTACGACCGGCTGATCGCGCAGAGCTTCGGCAACGACAAGACGTTCCAGAACGCGCTCAACAGCAGCTTCGAGTTCTTCATCAACCTGAACACGCGCTCGCCCGAGTTCATCTCGCTATTCGTGGACGACAAGCTCAAGAAGGGGCTGAAAGGCGTGAGCGAGGAGGACGTCGAGGGCGTGCTGGACAAGGTCATGATGCTCTTCAGGTGAGCGCTGCGACGAGCAGTTAAACTATAGTCGCGAGCTTACGGTTCAGCAGAAGGTCGAGTTTTTTGAGAGGGTCGAGAATGCACCCTCGTTTCAATCTTTTGGTTGAAAGGTCTCGTTGGGGCGGCTGTCTGTTGTTGGACATCATGAATATATCGCCGCTCTCCATATCTCCCAAAGACGGACAGTGTGAGGAGGGCGGCGACGCGTCGAAAGTCTGGAAGAGATCGTGATCGTGGATGATAGTGACGTGTGCAGAGGTGCATCTCGTCGGTCTTTTGCAGCGTCTGGACGATTGAAATTGCATAAGTGGGTGAAATTTGCACGTAGAATCTCAAAGGCGCAGTCTTGTAGCGATGCAATCAGGTCCCTTAGCTAGAAGGCTTCCGCCTCTTTGGCCTTTCAATGGCTACGGGAAAGCAGCCCGTGTCTTGGCCTCACTGGTGGGAGCCTGCTCGCTACTGGCTGCGGACTCTGTCACTGCGCTGGTCGACTATAGGCGGGCAATCAGGGGAGACTTTGGCGAGAACGATCATCTTGCCTCTTCCGGGAGACTTCGCAACTGGAGCGATAATTCATCTGCTAAGTTCGCCGAAAAAGGCTTTCAGCAGTTTGTAATCGTTTAGACATTATAATAAGCCGAAATGTTGGATTCGCAGGAAGGAACGAATTGGGATTGTCAAAATCAGCGCCGAAATCGTATCCCTCCCAATCTTAAGCATTTCTGGAACAGATGTGTTCGCCAAGTATGAAAGGGGGAACCTTCCCCCTTCTTCGTGGCGTCTGCCTTTGTTATCATCCCTGAAGTTGCGCCCTTTCCATCTGCAGGTACCTGCAGGAGAAGGACGTGTTTGAGAAGTACTACAAGCAGCACCTGGCGAAGCGGCTGCTGTCGGGGCGGACAGTGTCGGACGACGCGGAGCGCAGCCTGATCGTGAAGCTCAAGACGGAGTGCGGCTACCAGTTCACGTCCAAGCTGGAGGGCATGTTCACCGACATGAAGACGTCCAAGGATACGATGGCCGCCTTTCAGCAAAAGATGGTGGAAGAGGGGAACGACTCGGACATTTCGCTACAGGTGGGTCGTCCGAACGCGCTCGGGGTTCCGTTGGATCTGAAGCGAGCCGGCAGATGGTGTTGAATGGTACACTTGTTTTTTTCCGAGAAGCTGTGTTCATACAGGAGCGAGGCACTGCTACGCGTCAGTCGGCAGGTAAAGCGTCCACGAGATTCCAGGCTTCGAGGTGGTTTCTGGCGAAACTGCAAAAGCAGCAACCGTTTGTGGTCAGGTGCAGAAGGGTGGGATGGTTTGGAGTTAGGTCTCTGTTAAGCGGCGGTGGGCACAAGCGCTGGCGAAATCTGGTTGAAGCAAGGAAGTTGAAACCACTTGTGTCAGTATCGGTTTGAATGCTGGTGGTGAGGTTTGATTTATCTCCTTACCATTCGGCCCTGCAAATCGGCCCTGAAAACCTGTACTTTGGCGAGCATACCTTCTCTTTAGGATTGTCACATGGTATTCTACCTCGCTAAACTTGTTTTTCCATAACCCTCTTCTAAACCAGCGCTCTGATCCACCCCGGCACGTCCAAGTTTTGACGACGGGCTCGAGCCCAACCCAGCCGGGCGCCAAGGCATCCGTTACGTAACCCTCTTTCTCAACCCTCTGCTAACCCTCCCTTTGACCCCCATGCGCAGGTCCAAGTCTTGATGACGGGCTCGTGGCCAACATAGCCGGGCGCCAAGGCATGCTTTATTATTATTCAACGTCAACCCTCTTCTAAACCATCACTGTAAACCCCCATGTGCAGGTCCAAGTCCTGACGACAGGTTCGTGGCCAACCCAGCCGGGCGCCAAGGCCACCCTCCCCCCCGAGATCCTGGAGCAGTGCGACAAGTTCAAAAATTTCTACCTCTCCACGCACACCGGCCGGCGGCTCTCCTGGCAAACTAACATGGGCACGGCGGACCTGCGGGCGACGTTCGCGCACAGCCGACACGAGCTCAACGTGTCGACGTACCAGATGTGCATCCTTCTGCTGTTCAACAACGCAGACGCGTTGTCGTACCAGGAGATCCAGGCGGCCACCGAGATTCCGGTGGCGGATCTCAAGCGGAATCTGCAGTCGTTGGCGTGCGTCAAGGGGCGGAACGTGCTGCGGAAGGAGCCGGTCGGGAAGGACGTGGACGAGGATGACGTGTTCCACTTCAACGACAAGTTCACGAACAAGCTGCACAAGATCAAGATCGGGACGGTGTCGGCGCAGAAGGAGAGCGAGCCGGAGAAGCAGGAGACCCGGCAAAAGGTGGAGGAGGATCGGAAGCCGCAGATTGAGGCCGCGATCGTGCGGATCATGAAGTCGCGGCGGTTGCTGGACCACAATAACATCATTAGCGAGGTCACGAAGCAGTTGCAATCGCGATTCTTGCCAAACCCCGCGGTGATCAAGAAGCGGATCGAGAGTTTGATAGAGCGGGAATTCCTAGAAAGGGACAAGAACGACCGCAGGTTATACAGGTACTTGGCTTGAGGCGGAGTCAGAAACTCGTGCGTCGCTGTCCTGTTGGTAACAGAAAAACCGTGTATAAAGTACCTCGACTGTCCGCACCTTGTTGGGAAAGCTGCACATATGGAAGCTATCCCCCTCAATGGGCGCCTGTCTCTGTCATTCATTCTGGACGTGCACCAGCTTGGGATGTGATTCCAAGTCGAATTGCTATAAGTCAAATTGCTGTTTTAAGCTGAATCTAGCAACGCCGTTGACATGCAATATATGGCACCATGCAGCTTCAATCCGGAATGATGCCATGCACTGAGAGCTAGTTCGTTAGATGGTCTATACATCACACTGAGCTGAGGGCACATTTGCAATGCAGCACATGTCAGTACGCGCCATGTGACAACCTAGTGCACGCGATTTTCTTCATAAATTGTACATATCTATGCTCGTTTATATGCATGTACTAGCAATTTGGACTCTTTCCAAGCTTGACATATACTTTGCATTCTGCAAACGCTCCCGTCTCTGGGCCCAGCATGCTTCGATCGTCATGTGTTTTGTTGGCCGCTGCTATCAGTCGTGGAGCCTGTCGATCATGCATGGCAGTGGCAGTCACGCGGTTTCAGTGTTCACTCTGAGTCCATGTTCTTCTTCGCAACCGTATAGGGATCAGCAGTTCAGTACATCCAAGCTAGTCCGGTGTTCACATGACGGTGTTGTGCAGTCTCTTTTGAAAGTCGATGATTCTTTCCTCCTTTTTCGTACCTATTATGGAAAGAGGAGCGGGTCTCCTTACGGTACCACTTGTGGCTCTTGAGTGGCAGCAATGTATGAGGACATACAAAGCAGGGTTCCTTTCAACCTTCCAACAAAGCAAGCCTGTCAACATCTCAAGAAACTTACTGTCCTAGCTTCGAGGCTTTGGGGGGCCATTTCTTATGGTTCTCTGCTCGGGTCACAAGAAGCTGCGATGGGGACGCACTTTCTGACGAGCACGGTGCGTTGCTTGGTTCACTAAGAGCTTCAATGGGTTATGATGAGTGCTAGAGTTGCTCGGGTCGCAGAAAGCTGTGGGATCAGGTTGCTATCATGTAGAAGCGTTGCCCCTGATTCGTTGTGCTTCGTAAGAGTAGTATCCCTGCCCGAACAATGTGTTCACTTTCAGGTGATGCAGCCCTTCCTGATTTTACTCGACCGCTGTGACAATCTATCAACCGTCGTCCATATAGTAATAGTATACGCAGTCGGACATGTTCTGTACTGCTGCGACGTACCGGTCGTTTTGAGGATATTGATAAGTATCCTCTTCTTTTCGCACAGTGGCACCTTTTGAGCCCAAAAGTGACCATCGCCTAATCGCACATTTGCTGGCAGTAAAAGCCCCTCCGATATGATCGCTTCGAACGGCCTGGATCGATTAAGTTTCGATGCGGAAGCCTTTCCACGTTCTGGTTTGAAAGACTGGCGGAGTGATTATCGTGCTCTGAACAGGTTTGTAAGCGAGTAAGCGAAGAGGCGACCCTTATTGTCCAGCCCTACTTTGTGGCCAAGCTTCGTTTCCCGGCCTTTCCGATCCCTCTTATCCTCTTAAAACACTAAGCGCAAGTTCAGCCTTTCAAAAGAGCGACCTGCAGGATATAAAATAAAAAGATGGACAAAGCGTCTAACTTGAACAAACCACAAGCAGACTGGCTAATTCATACTCTTGTCATAGCTGCAACCGAATGCAAGTGGTCGCAAATCAGAAGACTGAATTTCGAGTACTTTTAGACAAAGGACGCACGGTATGCCATGCCAGCCCTCCAAGTCGCGTTTGCGCTTGCAGCTTATGCCAAGCTTCCTTTGATAAGACAGGGAACTCAACCGCCGAATACAGCGGATTGAGGACATTGCTTTGTCTATGGGTGATCAATCTGGACAACGAAGACAGGACCAAGGATGGCGCTAGGGCATCGGTCAAGGGCTAGTAAGGGGTCACATTGTGCTCGGCCAGGGCCGACTGCTTGAGTGTTCACGCGGCCGTGTAATTTACTGTAGTGCTCACGCGGCCGGCCGGCCACTTGCTTATGTACGGAATCCGAATCGGCCTTGTCCGCCGGACGGCTGAAGTTACTTCGATGTCGACAGCACGGAACGTTTTCATCGGTGCCGGCTCAGCTTACACCTTCGACTGCGCAGTACTGGACGCTTGGACTCGGAGCACGTGGCGAGTCGCAAACTCTGCTGACAAGCTGCTTCCTTCAGCAGTGTCGCAGTCGTAAGGTCTCGCACGCGGCGACATCTGTACCAGTTACACCATTCACATGCAATTATGCATGTAGACGTCGTCACTCTGTCAGAATGTGAGCAACAAAAGCACAGCCGTGTCAGTACGGCACGAAGCTTGTCAGTGCATGGATGGATCCCTACGAAGCGCTTGTGGATAAAGTTGGCCAAACGTCTCGTGTTAGCTCACCAGCAAAACTCTTCACTAATTTGAAGTGCCTTTGTGATCCTGGGACGTTATATGGTGACCCGATCGCGGAAGCTCTCAGCACTCGTCTTTCTGATCAGAGTCAGCGACTTTTACTATCAGGACGCAGGTCACTCTCTTAGCTGGTGATTGTGCGGAAGGTCCTTGCATTCAGCAACGACGTTGAGTTGAGTAAGGGAAGGATCAGTAGTTGAGGTCACTAAAGCCATCGCATTTCAGCTCCCTACTATTTTTTCAAAACTGGGTGAAAGAGTCAGGCTGGGCGATCATGCTTTCCACAAGGAGCGCCGTTGGTGGACCTGCCTGCATGGCTGAGACGCAACTGCAAAAGTTGAGCTCAGGGTCAGCTGCTCCGCCCTTCTGTGGTGTTGTCTCTGTTAGAAGTCGTGGAAGTCCTAGTGTGGCTCAGCTAGTCTCTCGGCCCCTTCTGGCTGCCCCATCGGCAGTGCCACCATTTGTGAAGAAGCTTGCGAAGGTTGACGTTCAATCAAGTCCGACCCATGGAGGCGTCCACTCGGTTATAAAAAAGACGGGCAAAACATGCAGTCCACGAGCTATTGCTGGAGGTGAGCTACTGAACTCTAGGCTCTGCAACCATTTCGCTTGCCTCTTGATCACATTCGAAGCCCTTCTGTTAACGTCATGGAAAGGTTGCAACATAGAACAGGCGAACACACCAGAAGATAATCGTTCTTGTCTGCACCAAACTTGGCTGCGACAATCTTGCCGCTGTTGAGTTGGTAGATTCATTCACTCAGGCCTGAAACTCCCCTGTTCGCTCAAGGCGCCTCGACTCGAGAAGCTGGATTCACATTCCCCTTGTGTTTTGGTTTGCATGCTTGGATGCCTTGCATTGTACTTGTTGTCCCTGCACATGCGCTGAGCCTCAACTAGCAATGCTGCGCTTCATTCTAGACGAGGCAGAATTGTGGCAGAACATTTGACCTTATTGTGTGTAAGCAACTATGGATATGTTTTCTCAAGTATGTTTTCGAAGTTAGGCATGTCCACAATCAGGGGTAGCTCCGATATAGGCGTTCCCTGCAGTCGCCTGAATGATGCAACTGAGGTGCTTCTATCTTTTCTGGGATTAAGCTACTGCTGACGAACATGGATTAAAAGAGCATCTGAAATGAGCTGGTCACATTTCCGACCGCGTTTGCATAATTCAGATGCCTTTTCTGCTCTTTGACTCTCTAGAGGTGAGTTCTTGCGTTCATATGGTACCAGCCGAGAAGCATAACCCTTGTTGGTGTTGCTCATGACCCTGGATTCCAGCTTCATTAAATGAGCTGGCCACACTTCATGGCTGTATCAGTGCACATGCAACCTACCCTTCCACTACCTACTTTCAAACTCCATCCCAAGAACCATCTCTATTCACATTCCTAAAGTAAATGGGATATCAAAAGGCATCTGCCCACTACTTTCAACTTGCAGGTGTGACTTCTCGACCCGACTCAAAGGACACTCTCGACGAGCTTGCGCTCCTGCCGGGCGTCTCTTCCCCCAGCACCCCTCTGCGCTACAATGACGTCATCCAGCTGATTGACGTCCAGCGGCCCTATTACGCGCTCTTCGATATGGCGCAACTTAGCAACGCCGCAAAACCTACAGTGCGTGGGTACTTCTTGAAAGAGTCTAGGCGGCATGAGGAGAACGGGGATCCTATAAGCGGGAGTGAGCTGGGACGACACAGTGCGATTATGGGCTCGGTTGCGTGTGCCCTGGCGAACCCGGTGAAGGAGAAGCATTACTACCTGGCGTTTGGGGCCAAATCCGAGCGCATCCAAGGAGGAGGTAAGCCACTTATTTTAACCTGACACTGTCCGAGCTTGGGTTTTGTAGAATTCAGACGGTGTAAGTAGATCCTTGGCGAAAGCAGCAAAATGACGCTCTTGTATTTTGAGGTTAACCTGGTTGAGCTGGCTCAACGCACGAAGCATTCATGCGTTCGTTCGTGGCATAGCTCTCATGGCAGCCTGACGATGCTTTGCTTTTGATCCTCTCGAGAAGCGGGACATGAAGAGGCAAGGTTCAGTAACATAACATCTTGCCAAAGGTTGGTTGAAAGCGTAGTTCTAAAATATGGTTAGAAATTGTAAGTTGGATGGAACTCTGGTTCGAAGTGGCTGGAAATTGTCTAGACGGCGGCATGAGATACATGTTATGAACAGAGCTTAAACAAAACGGTCCCATTTTGAAACCATGAATCAACGGCGATTGCATTTGCGTTATGCTCCAGTACAATTCGGTTGACGGAGAATTCAACGTGTCAATCGCTCCCTTTGACAGGCCAAGAGCGGTCATACGAATTGGACGACGAGCAAGCCGACCTTATCCACGCCCTGGACCAGTCGAGTCGAAGCGGAGGCTTGTTCAAAGGGGTGGCAGAGTGCACGCTCTTCCGGCGCGGTATGGCCAAGGCTGTCATCACAATCTTCCACTGGGGAACTTCAGGTATGTTTTATCTTTTCCGGCGGCGGGACTACTTTGTTTAAAGGAAAAGGGCTCCCGCATTCTTGCGTTGCATTTCTGTGTTTTTCTGATGTTATGTTGAAAGTAGACCAGCATTTGGTAGGGACGACAACTGCGAACGACACGGGTACAAAACTTAACGCAGTAAGGTGCGACCCACTCCCATTTGAAGCATTTGGGGTGGGCTGCGCGCAATTAACACGATTTGGGTCTTCACGGAAATCGATTTGTCACTAGAGGCTACAAGACGGACCAGAAAGGATTGGTGTGAACGAGTATCAAGCGCTCTCGAGGTTTCAAACTTTCAGGGTTCGTTCTCAGGTTTGTCCTGACCCACTGCGACTTCCTTGCAATTCGTGTTTGTGGGTCGGTGCTCCGACGTCCAAACTTCCAACTGGAATATCCACCGGCACAGCCACACGTCAACTCCTATTTGGAGTAGTGTATGAATAAGATCGTTTACCGCATACGCAAGAACTAGCATACACAGCTCTTGCTTTTTTGGACTCCAGTCGAGTTGGATAGTTCCTGAGTCTAGTACTTGCCAGGTATTTCACGTTCCCACTGCTTTTCGGCTTTCATTGTGTCTGATCAGACGCCCAGATGCTAGTAATACCTTAAGTGACCATACTCATTTGCAATGGTGGAACTTTTGACGCACCAGTAAATCTTGCAAGAGTTTCTGGCTGGTAGAACGCAGAAACAAAGATTCATATTGATACTTGCTGCTTCTATCCAGGAACCTACGAAGTTTACGGACGCTTCGAGATTACCTATGCGGTCTTCACTTCGGAAGCCTTCCTCAAAACGGTCCCCCCCCTCCCCCACGGCTATGCTGCCCCAAGCGCCTTCCCCCCTAAGGGCCGGGCGGGTGACCGAAGCATGACGTCATGCAGCCCGTACGTGGATCCCGTCAGTATAGTGGAGACCCCCGAGCTGCACACGGGCGACACGCGAACCGGGGAGCTGCGCTTTCTGGACGCCTCGAAAGCGGCGGGTCATTTCCCCCTGCTCCCCGCACTCCCTGTTTCCGTGCTAGGATCAAACGCGCTCAAATGCGTGTCCTTCTTCGAGGGGATTGAAAACTACCGGGTGCTAAATTGTAAGCTTAAGTTTAGTAAGCTGGTGTGGTTGGGGCAAACGGTGCGGTTTTGTGCGTCCAGAATGGGAGAAAATGCTTACCGGATCACCTTCAAGGTTGGGGAAGAGCAGGTTGGGAGCATGGAGGTGGTTTTGGACGTCTAGCTGCACATCGTTCTGGCGGTTTTGCCTCAACTTGCAGCAGTGTTAGATTCGATTAAGTTGACTCAATTCGATGGAGGTTCGAGACGGAAGAGAGTTGAAGGTTGGCAGAAGTGAATTAGGGTAATTGGGAAGGTTCATTGCACCTATGTATATACTCAGAGTTTGTTAGTAAAAGGTAGACGCACGCACAGAGTTTAACGTACCTCAGGCTGAGAGAAAACTTTCTAGTGTACCTAGGTAATGTGGTACACTAGAAAGTGGACAGAAGGAGTTTGTAAAACCAGGGTAGACGCACGCTATAGTTGCACGCGATATTGTAACGGTTTCAAAACCAGGATAGGCGCACGCTTCAGACGCACGCGATAATGTAACGGTTTCAAAACTTAGTCAATGAAAAGTGATACGGAAATTGGACAAGTAAACATACGTGGTATTTTTGAACCTGGTAATCTGGATTGGAAGTTGATTTTGCTCCTTGCCAAATCGAACTTGCGTACGTCAGGCCGGTCGTTCCCGTGCAGGCAACTGCCTGGCATGTGCCCATGGGTGACCTTAAACATCATGCGCTGCAGTTGTTTGCTGGCAACAACGTGCATCAAGATGAAACGCGGAACATACCTAACCTCATGGGGAATTACTTACACGATGTTGTGGACCCTTTTCAAAATTTTACCGTATGGCAAAAACTAGATGTTGTGCACCCGTTTCAAAATTTTACCGTATGGCAAAAACTAGATATGTGCAAAATTGCATAACCGTGTGGCAAAATCTACATAGGTACATGTGTACACAAATCAGCAAGCATTTCTTTCAGATTTGTAGGCGGTTCAATTCATCTGGGCACGGACCCTTTCCAGACGTCCTTGCATGCAACCAATAAGGAAACTTGTCAAGGACGTTCGAATGACCAAATACATAACACATACCGTACCAATGTAACATGCATGTAAAAACGTGAATATACCACAACCTCTAATAAAAATACCATATATAACCAGAATAACCGTAATTAACGTGGCCTATACTCCATAACGTACATTCAACATGATCATGTGGTAGTAACGAGCATAGCTACACAAGACTCCAATTGCAAGCCTGCGGTGTATCATCCATTCCCATTCAAGGTTCAAACTTGTGGCACGAAAAGTTCACTGAAATCGTGCGGCTAACTTCCACAAAAGACAATGAATGCCAATGTCTAGTTTACAATTTGATCGTACAATCACCAACTACAATGAATTTCGGTAGCTGATAAAATTGGATATTACTCCTACAACGCTAGAGCCGCAATCAGCCCTGAATCAGTGCAAGCATCATCACTAACAGACGGCCCAAATCAGCCACGTCGATCAAAATACAAAAACCTATTCTTGCCCTATGCAACGCGTGCTAAGATCACCTCCTACGCAAATTTACAATCGCTTCCTACGCCTCCTCAATACCCCCCTCGATTGGCGGCGGGATTAAATGCCGCCGCTTCTCTTTCGGTTTCCGTCTCCACGCGAAAGGCCTCCCCAGCAGACCCCGCAACCCATGCCGCGCTTTTGGAGGGGGATCCCCCGACGGTTCACCTAGTTCCGCCAAGACTTCGTCCGCGAGGGGCTTCCAGGCCTCGGCGACCGACCAGTCAATGCCCATGCCCATAGTGAGGCCGCGCAGGAGCTGCACCGTGCGGAGAACGAAGAAGAGGTCCTTCGGAAACTCCTGCAGAACGGAAGGAGTTGCTTGAGGACATGGTGGTGGACATGGCGAGATGCAAAGGTGACCTGAGAGCTGAGAGACAAACGCCAGTTGCTTGACCTCACAAGCAGGCGTGGCTATTGCGCATAGACCGCAATCTCAGAGATGGGGTCAAAAGTTGAAGGGAAGAGAGATGAACACCAGAAAAGACAGTTGAGTAGATGAGGACGAAGTGTGGCATTGGATTGAGATGAACGTCCCGTCTTGAGAGCTGAGAGACGGACCGAGGTAGAGCGGTCAATCTGAAGTTGCGGAGCTGATCTCGACAAAGCCACTCTCACACGTTTGCCATGCAAAAGTGAACGAAGGCACAAAGCCCTCTCGTACATCTGAAACCTCACCGTGACAGGGTTCTTCTGGATCTCCGACTCGTCCGTGAACGGGTTCAGCGACTCGCGGTCCTTCGGCATCCGCGTGTCGAACATCAGGCCCGCCATGTTACTGAACGAGTGCACGTCCGGCGGCTTCTCCGTCCGGATCCCGAGCGCCCGGAAAGCGTCCGTAATCGCCAGCTCGTCCCGTTCGTTGAGCGCGAGCACCAGGCGCGCGTACTGCAGGCGGAGGCGCTCGGGCAGGCGCTTCGTCTGACCGTAGTCAAGCAAACCCACCTGAGAGCAGAAAATCACATTTCAGCCGTTGAACATTAGCCCACGTGGAGACTTTCGATTCTTGGATCAACTCTGCAAGATTCGAGCTTGGATGTGACAGGTGTTGGGGACTGCTTGAGGCCTCTGTTGGCATCCTAATCGACGCGCATCGTCAGATCGTAGTCGAGTTGGCCTATTTGGGGGAGCCAAAGTCCAGAACTTGACACTGGATCGTGCAGAACTCAGGGTCCGGAGTCACGGTTCTTTGATTGGCGTTCAGGTGAGGGGCACCGAAGCTCTTAAAAGCCCAGCAACAAGGCAATCACCTTAAAATTGACACCTAACGCGGGGCCACAATAAACAAAGCGATTCGGAAAGCCCGGCCATAGTAGGATATGCCACGGAAGCGTCAAGGCCAACTGATAAGTTGTCTTGAAAGAGCAAGGTTGGGCCTCGGGATAACAAGGCCGGCAAATTTTCTAGGTAAGTTTCACACGTACCTTCCCGCCTTTGCAGACAATGATGTTCCCCGGATGGCTGCAAGGACAGATGCTGACGTCAGCTTATGAATGACGTTTTTGGAGAAAACCACGTCGACCGCAGAGAGCGGCCAACAGAAGGAAGGGCTCACGTGCAGAGGCAGGCCCTCGCCAGTTCCGGAGCTCTCTCCTGAGCTTCTATATCGCTATTAGAAGTTAGTGATACGGAGCCTGAGCGCCACCTTATTGCGCAGTTCTTCCTGGAGCTGACGTCAGGTCTTTCCCTCATTAGCAAAAGCATCGCAAGCAATGCGCTACGCATCAACGCTTGATTGGCAACTCGCTGACTCATGAGCAACGAAACATGTCCTAGTATATGCTATTTTGCCCATAGCTTATGAACTCGTCGGAGAGCTTACGGGTCTGCTTGGAAGAAGCCGTCTCGGAGTATCATGTGCCCGTATGCAGCCGTCAAGTCTTCAAGTATCCGCCTTTTGGCCCGTCGAGCGACTAGTCCGTCCGGGTTAATACGCCGCTTCTTCATCTCGTCTTGGAGGCGGGTAATCTGGACACCGTCCAAGAAGTCCATCACCAAGACCTGCCTGTGAACGATGGATTGGTGTCAAGTTTATGGCAGTCCAAGGGTGAAGGGCTGCAGAAGGAGCAACTTGCGTCTCTCAACGCCGAGGCGACAACGTGAAGAAGAACAATAAGCATGCAGCAATACGCTCGAAAGTATTTCTCCAGTTGACGAGAGTGCTACGATGAAGCCCGCACTTGCAAGGCCGAACGCGGACAACAAGGACAACTTGACTCGCCTTCGTCTGGGACATTTTCCAATGAAGATAGATAGAGAGGCTGGTCGTTCACACTTCCCATCACATTCATCGCCAGTCACCGTAACTCATGGAAACGGCAACACTTGCTCCATCCAAGGACTGTTCGTGACCATCGATTTGGTCGGACGTCTTTTCTTTTCATCTCCAGAACGACATTGTGACAGGCGATTAAATCCTTCTGTGCATGCAGATTCCCTTCCACACCGAACCCGCGTTGTCCAGCAGATAGTGACAACACGTACCTCGTGACGAGCCCAGGGATGGATCTCGGCACCAAAACAGGTGACTCCCACTTCTTTCCCCCGCTCTTGGGCCCCACTGCGAGCGACCGCCCGATGACGTCCATCGACTCCGCTTCGTGCTGGAAGTCGAACTCGTACTGGACCTGCGGTGCACAGGAGATGCAATTTGTGTCAATAACCACCACACATCATCGTCGAACTCGCAATGGAATCCCGAAGTATTGGACTCCGGTGTGGAAGTTGCAACAGCGTGCATTTCTGAGATGGAAAACGGCGAGGCAATTGAATAGATTGCTGCGCAAGGACGAAGATCCTGACATTCCGCTCTGCCAATCGTTAAACACGCACAGGCAAACTTGCACATGGGTGCGAAATCGTTGTGTCCGGAAATCGTTGTGTCCGGAAGAACAGACTGTCTTACCGGATCTTTAACAAGCAGAACATCAATGAGGAAAAGCAGAAACTCGATGCATTTTACGCCACTAAGCGCTTCTGCTTCGACTCAGGACGCGAGATACAATCATTCCAGTGTGTGTCCATGCCAGGGTGTATTTACACTGTTGCATCGCCTACTTCAACCAAATGCTCAGGCTCAGCCAAGTCGCATTCACACTCGCTCCGAGCCTTTTCTCACCTGGTGCTCCAGCTCGGCCAGCACGGACAGCAGGTCGAACGGCAGCTCGAACTTCTGGAGGAACGCCGCAAAGTTGCGGTGATTGCGTAGGTCTTGCATCATGAGCGCCTCCGACCCTGGATGCTGCACCTTGACCGCCACCTCGCGCCGACCTTCCCGCAGCCGGCCCTTATGTACCTGCGGGTAAATAAGACCAGGGTGTGAAGAAGAGTTGAAAGAGTTCGATATGTAGTCAGTCAATTACTGATGAGCTGAGAATTTGTCAGAAGTGTTGCGAAAAAGGTTTCGGGGTTCTGGTTATGTGCGTTGAGGTGACTAAGGGTGCTGCCATTCACTCCCAGCCGGTGCTCCTTTGAGTAGCCCGGCTATGGAGATTTACAAGTAAGGAGTTTTAGGATCTGCGAGGGCATACGAGTCTTGCATACACAACCCAGACATTACAGCATCTCAGAGGGCTCGAAGCAAGACGGGAGACGAGTAGCGATGAACTCATGTATTGAGGACGGGTAACAGTTTTGAATAGTTGTGGTTGTGTCCATGCTTTTGTTTACGTCGAGCAAGACAGAGAAAAGAAGAGGTTACAAAACAGGAGAAGAAGAGGTTATACAACCAGACAGCCAATGCTTAAAAGGTCGTGAAAATCCGAAGCTTACCTACCAGGAGAAGAGAAAGAAGACGAGGAGCTGTTCTATGAGAATCGTCGATCAGGTTCAGACCGTCAGCTAGAAGCATCAACAAGCTCTCCCATTACAGCCATGAGGTTGACAACCACTGGATAGAGCAGGCATGGTTGTCCTTTCCAGAAGCAAGCTTTTGAAACAGCACAGAAAGCTTCCCAAACACTCCAGAAATATCGCCAATACAACCATCAAGACATGCTACTTACAAGATCACACACCAACAAGCATACGATAAACCTCACTTACCTGCGCAACCGAGGCAGAACCGATGGGCCGCTCTTGCAGCTCCTCAAAAACCTCGTCCACCGGCCTCCCTAGCTCCGCCTCCAGTGTTTTCTTCACATCTTCAAACGGAGTTTGTGGCGCAGCGTCCTGAAGCACGGCTAGGCGCTTCACCCAGGCGGGGGGGACAAGGTCAGGCTTGGCTAAGAACTGGCCCGACTTGAGAAAGAACCCCCCCAGATCGACGCAGAGGTTGTATAAGCGGTCGGCGGCGACCTCGTGTTGACGGTCCCAGAGCGCTTGCTTTTCCTCGGGGTCGCTAATGAGGGCGGCGCGGGCTTGGCAGACCTGAGAAGATACGAAATTGGAAGGTTGGTAAAGAGATGACAACAGTCAGGAATCAGGAAGGGTTCAGGAATAGATCAGATGAAGTTTCAAGATATGGTGTATCTTAAGATAAGTCTTTGAAGGTGGTGGCTTCAAAGCCTGATTCTAAGGAGAGCACGAAGAGGGGGACCACATCACAGGGGGAAAGAAGATGGTGAAAGTCTCATCAAAGTAACAACTTATATGGGGGTGCAAATCTGTGGGCACGTCAAGTTGTGTGTCAACAAGAAGGAGGCAAGTATAACTCGTATAAGGGCGCATCGCTGAAACATGTCATGGATTCAAAGGAGCTTGTCGGTGAAGAGTAGAAATAAGGAGACAAGTTAGAAGCTCTTAAGAGCGTTCCTTGTGACAGTGCAAGATCTACATGGACAGGGTCTTGACACTCAATCAAACGAGAGTAAGCCATCAAATGAAGGCAGACACATACCTTGTAGCTACCATACACAACCACCGACCGCTGCCAGAACTCTAGCGTCCGGCTCAGGCGCGCAGTCTGGTTCTTACGCACCAGGAACCCTGGCTCCGGTTTCTTTTGCTCTTCCCTCCGTATCCTGGGAACGCGTGCGAGCGCATCTCTTCCGGCATGCTGAAAGCTCCAGAGACATCCCTGGATCCATCGCACCGCCTCGTTGGCAGGCCCAGCATTGCGCTGTTCGATAGAAAGAGAAGCAAATGGGGAAGGTCTGTAATCAGGCGTCAAGTCTGCAATGCTGGAGTCTGAGTCTGGAGCCAGGAAGTTATGTTGATGGCCCCGTTTTCGCTTGACCTTTGAGATCTCGAACTGAGCGTGCTCCAGTGCTGCCGCCACTGCATGCTGGGAGCCAACAAGGGCTGCCTCCAGTGACGCCTGACAGTCTCTGACGGCCTCCGCAAGCTGACACCATGCATGCACAGCTGGCTCGTGCATAGCTGCCACCCGGGCTTCGGAGTCAGACAGGCGGGAACTGGTGGCTCAGGACGTCATACAAGAAGGGGAGTTGCAACCTGGTTAGAAAGCTCTTGATTAGCGTCCTGGTGGCCCTCTGGTGGCCCTCTGTGCATATGCCTTTCGCAACCTCCAGCTTGCCGACTGCACAATGCTGTACGTAGGACTAGGACAACCTACAGCGTGCAGCCTGAGCTGGCCTTGAAACATCAGGAAGGCAGGTTGCTGAGTCTTGAGTACCTACTGTATAGCGACAACTGTCTGAGGTTAAGGCAAGGGTTAACGCGTGAGGTTTGGTATTTGATGAACTCGATCGTGGGTTCTGCCACATGGGTTCGAATCAACGTGGGTCTAGAAAAACCACGTGGGTTAGCGGTTCTGACCAACTGCTAAACCTTGCGAGTTGCAGGGGGTGGAAGACAACAGGCTGAACTGCATTGGTTTTGCATTTGGCAGAAACTTTCTGAGACTCAGACAGACGAAGCAGGGTGGAAAGGAGGCGAGCGGGGAAAGGCTGCAAGCGAGCTGCGAGCCTCCAGGATTTGGCAGGGAAAAAGGAAAGACAAATTTGTTAGTGTGTTGAGCACAAGAACCAGGCCAGAGGCGTTTCTTAGTAAAACAGCGGAAGCCGGAGGGTGGGGTTGGGGTTTGTTGCTTTCCTGCGAGAGTGGGGCGGGCAAGCATGGCGTCTGCATTGCGGAGCAGCTTTGCACAGCTCTCGCTGAACTCTTCAGCCTTCCATGGAAGCAGCATTAAGCAGACCTCGATCGCACAGGTGAGGCGCTTACTTCTGCGGCCAGTTGATGCATTTCTAGGGTTTGATGATTGTGGGAGCCTTTTATGAACAAATAGCAGCTGTCTGAGCCCATCACATGAAGCATTACGTCCTGATGAAAGGTGAAGCAGGAGAATATACCTGATAGCAGCATCTGGTCACAAAGGATTTCTGCTGTGTGCACTGGGCTGGTCATTGGGTTTGGAGGAGCAGCCCAAATTGGTTCAAAGAGCATCATTACCACCGAGGCTCCTGTCGCACTGCCGATCGAAGGTTGTGCTCACTGACGAGCTCGTTTCTGGGCATTATCTGCATTGCTTTTTGGTAATGGTTTCTCAGCTGATATTGTGGATGTCACCGGAGGGCTTGACCGAATCTGGTTGCAGAGCAAAGCTGATGGAGGATGTGAAGGAGCAATGTTCTTCAATGTTTATTGGACTTTCTCTGAAAAGCAGGGTAAAGCCACTTTTTTGCTTTTGGAGATGCACGGTGGGTCAGTGCATAGAGGAACGACTTTGTTGAGAAAGCCTAGAAAGCTTCATTCTCTCTCTTAAACCCGTCTTATACTTAGTATACGGTCACATGGTCCTTCTGTAAGACTGGGCATCGCAGCAGTTTGAGAGCTGGTTACGTACATTGTTTGTGGCCCTCCATGTGCAATTTGTTGCAAGGCCCGTCTCTTTTTCTCCAGAAGTACCTGTCAGGAGTCACGTTCAGGGTTCGCGCTTTTGCTTCGGTCAGTCACATTTTCTCTTCAACGTCTGGCTGCACCATTGGGAAAGCAGCAGGTCGATGGTATACAGTCAGGTTGTCAGAAGTCTGTCCCATATTCTCACCCCCAGACATCCTTCGTTTTTGCAGCCTAGCGTGTCCTACAGCCCACTCACTGTCACCAATGTGGTACGTATCCCTCTACCTGCGTGATTGCGAGAACGGCTTGCTCAGGGATCATCTTTCTGCTCAAAGACCGAATCAGTTGCCGGGGGCCGCTCATTGACCAGTGGTGGAGTAATTTTGGTCAAGTTCACCATTGGTCTAGAGACGACAAAGTGTGATTGAACTAGATTGCGCTTTTGAGTTCCGGTCCCGCAAGAACTAACGTTGTTCTGTTGGCTGACTTCTCAAGCACAACTTTTCTGAGACTACAAGCCTTCACATCAGACCTGTGTCTTTCAGAAAGGAACTTTCTTTTCGAAGCCCATATCAGGTCATCTGACGCACTCTTTCACCGCAAGGTCCTATCCATGAAAAGTAGACCAGTGGATTGAATAAGAAGACAGCAGGTTTTTGGATATACCGAAGCGTTGTAGCTCAATGTATCTGAATGCTTGCCTGCCCCTTCACATCAGGTACGTTATTGCGACGAGGAAGTGTTCTTGTTGTCATCCAGCTAAAGTTTTGCGGAATCTGAATATGCTCATCAGCTTGATTGCCTTGTGATTTTTGACCACCCATGATCACCTCCCAACTTGTCCGTGTTCTGTCCCCTGCCCTCACCACAGATACGAACAATGACAGGATCAATCCCAATGTTGCAACCAAGTTGTAAGATTTCTGTCCAAGCTAACCTAGGTACTGTTATCGGATTCCTCTAGGCAAAGTCCTGGGAGAAGAAGAAGCTGAACAAGAATGGAAACCCCATCACACACAAGGTGCACGTCAAGGTCGGTGACACCGTGCAAGTGATTGCTGGAAGCGACAAGGGGAAGGTCACCGAGATCACTCGGATCACTCGGTTCAATAGCATGGTCTTCTGTAAGGATGTAAACATCAAGACGAAGCACCAAAAGCCACGGGCCGAGGGGGAGACCGGTCAGATTATCACCTTCGAAGCCCCCATTCATAGTTCAAATGTTGCGTTGTACTCTAAAACGGCTAGCACTAGGAGCCGAGTAGGGCATAAGGTCTTGGACGACGGGAGGAAAGTGCGGTATCTGATCAAGACGGGCGAAGTTATTGACCAGCCGTACCAGAAGCCAGTCAAGGAAGAGGCCTAACATTCGAATATTCTCCTAATATTGACTGGCACCATAGGGATGACGAGCACGAAGCAAAATCGTTTTCTGCTTCTTGCATCTGAAAAAGGCTCAGTGAGTTCGGTAAGTTCAATTTCCGCCTTCCAATCAGTTGTAAATCCCTACCCAAGCTTATGAGTCGGGATGCATGCCGGGTGCACTTGACAGTTCACTGCAATCGACACCTCACAACTTTTTGTCATTGTGCAATGCGGCTTCCGTATCCATGAAATATTGCCATGTCAATGCAATCAGTGTTGGAGCCACATGCTTCACTTTGCATGTGAGTCGGGTTGATCGCCATAGATTGAGCAAAACTCATTTATAAGCATCACGATACTCATAAGCTCGTGCTATTTGAACATGAACCGTCTGACTCCAAGTACATTAAGTTCCAGCTTGCCGTGGCATGGCCATTGCTGTACACCACGAGTCTGAGTTGGTGATACTCTGGCAGGTGGCAGCATCGTAAGCAATATGTAGTGTTGCAAATTATAATCAGATGTTGAGGTCCGACATACGGTACATGCAATGTTCCATGAACAGACTGTCAGCTTCAAGCTTCACATAGCAAAAAAGAAACTTGGCTTCTAGCAGTACATTGTGACCCAGCAACGACCTGCCTCGGGGCTTAAACCTGGTTTGCAGGATACTAAAAGACGCTATCATTGTCCAAGTTGCTGTGGCAATGAAATATGATAGTAGTGGTTCCCAGGGCCCGTGCATCATAGATTCTGGCATGGATCTACGAGGTGGCGAGGCTTCTGATCCAGCGACTGAATGAAGCTTTCAGACAGCGCATTGGAAACTGAAGCTCATGAAGTCTGCCATACATCATCACATGTTAGACTCTTGAACAGTTTGTGGATTGGAGATGGTCTCCCATCGCACGGCCTTGGGGAGATTGGAGAGAGGCTTACAACGACACCAGACAATGCGTCCTTCAACTTTATCTGTAGCCGCTTGATAAGGTCAAAATTGACGGTCTCCATTCTGGCAGTGGCTAAGCAGGTTTTAACAACCAAAAGGGTCCTGTACGCCTTAACCAAAGGCAGCCATCCTGCCACTTTGAAATTGCAGCCACAATCTGTACCTAGGATCTTTCATTCTTGACAACACAAACAGACAATCCTAACATTGTCGTCCAGCGCACCTTGCAAAGGTTTTCACTTATCGCCACATCTCACCGGTTCCCCCAGCTCCCGGCTTTAATCGCCTCAATGTACCGCAGCCTCAAATCCCTGCAGTTTTGCAGGTGGTTCACGCCCTCCTTCTGGTAGCATTTTTTCAGCTTCCGCCGGAGCTCCTTTGCCGCCTCAACCTCCACAAACTTTTCCCTGACCTGGTAGTCACGCTGCTCATAGAAAGCGACGGGGTCTTTCCGAGGGTGCTCTGGATCAAAGTCATCCGGTGGAGTCTGGTCAAACGGTGCCTTCCTGCTGAACCCCATCCTGATAGACCTCAGCCGCTTGTTTGTGGACGGGCCGGTGTTACACAGAGCTCACTCTGAATCTGAACCGCTCCTGCACTACAAAATCGTACTCGGACCAGCTTTCTGTTCGTCACGAGCACACCTGCAGACGTGACCCTGAGATGCTATAAAAGGCACTAAATCAGCAACCAGAATCAAGCCCCTCCTCCGGACCCTTGCCCTGTACCTTGGCTGGTACAATGGCGCTCCTTCGCAGATCAGTTCTTTCAACTTCTGAAGCGCTTTCGTGCTCCTACGCCTGAGATTTGCAGGCTGTACTGAAGTCTGATTTCAGGCTGACATTGACAACCAAAGTTTCTCTAATTAACTCGGACTAGTTAGCGATGACGGTCCAATCCAAGCTTGCCACCTGGCTTACAGTGACACTCGAAGACGAAGGCAATGCTGATGCTCATTGGCCTTGCCAACTTCAAGTCTTCATTCTCATGGCCGCTCGTTCTGCTATTGCGCCCCGATTCAACACACCTATCAAAGTCATGGCTTCAGCTGCTGAGCCCGCCTCGTCAACGAACACAAAAGGAGCAGAAAGAAAGGGGCGATTGTTAGTCTATGGAGCTACAGGTACGCTCCAAACGAACTGTGCTTTCAGGACGCGCTGACGCTGGTTTTTACATTTTGGTTGTGGGATCATGTGGTCACTTCATCATCACGTGCTGCAGTGTACTGCATGTGAAGCTTTGAGCTGAACTTGACCTAGGGCAGAGATCAATGCTGGTTGTGGGGCTGCCAGGCACAGAGAATGCTGATCAGGACAACCGACAGAGAAAACCTGCATAAAAGCTTCTTGTTACTGCTCCTGTGCACTTTCAAAACTCCATTTACTGACATGCAGGGCATACTGGGAAGCTGGTGGCACGGAAAGTGAAGGAGGTGGGCTTAAACGCAACCTTGGCAGGGCGGAATGAAGAAAAGCTCAGGTGGGCTTCTAGTTTGAGCTGGGCTACCTATGTTGCAGTACGCCAATGAAAGTGCATATGTCGTTGAGATAGGGCGCGTAAGAAGTCTCCAAACTGACCACTGCATGGGTTGCTCAATCAGCAAGCTGACTGCTTCAATCTCCGTGCTACAAAGAGTTGTCTTGGAATGCGCCACCACTCATACATCAAAGGATCTGCCTCAATAAACAATTTGTTTCTGTAATCTGCACCACTACTTTCCCTTCAGAAGATTTGCTTCAGTGCTCCAATGGTTCAAACTTTGCACCACCCCGTTGACATATAAAGTTGCATCTTACAAAATCAGCATTGGATTCTGCACCACCACTCTTTTTATCGGAAGATTAGCTACAGCTGACCTCCACTTCGGCTACTGGCTCAGTTGTTCCAAGCAAAGTGCTTTCATCAAGTTGTACCTCTAGTGATAGGACCTTTTGACGGTGACCAAGACTACTGCAAGGAAAGAAGGGTTGTGTCTATGCAAACCAGAGTCATGTAGCTCCGAGACGGCGAGGATGATCATCTGGAAGAAATCTGCCTCTTGACTTCCAGCAATTGATCAATTTAGGCTAGAAAGATGCGTATGGGGGCATAGATTTGTCATGGGAGCTTCCTGTCTTGAACCTTTCCTTTCCCCAAAAGGCTCATTTCGATCACTGGCAGGAGAAACCTTTGCAAAAAGCATGTCAAACCTGTTAACTGCTCACAACTCCCGATGCGCAGAGCCATTGCGGAGGAGGTTGGCCTGCCGTATGAGGCGTTTGACCTCACCAACGAAAAGGCGCTGTCAGCAGCAGTGGCCTCCCATGAAGCAGTCCTCCACATAGCAGGGCCGTTCACAGAGACAGGGCCTCCCGTCGTGGAGTCTTGCATCGAACACGGGGCACACTACATGGACATTACTGGGGAGACGCACTTCATGGGCTTTGTGCAGGTAACCCCGTTTGTTGGTTCCGTTTTTGGGTTTATCGCTCAAGTTGTAATTGTGGCACGCTGATGGACATGAGTTGTTGCGCATCATCCTTCCGTGTTTCCTGCAATATTGGCTTTCGACCACAGCAGAAATTTGCAGACAATACACTACGCATCTTGGAACACTGAATGTCAAGAGATCTAGTCGAGCATTGTCTGGCGAGCTGACTTCTTACCAACATCAGAGTGCCTCAAGAGTCATGCAAAGATCTCCCCCTGGGTTCCCATCATTGCGCCTCTGCCTACAATATCTGCTCAACCCGCGAGATAGTCAGAGGTCGAGCCGGTCAAAGGTGACCAAATCCAGATGTACGCATCATTCGCGCTCTCCAAATGAACATGATCGTAATCGGCGACCTGGCCTTTCGCAGGGAAAGGATGCTGCTGCGAAAGCCAAGGGCGTCATGCTTCTGCCCGCCGTTGGCTTCGACGTGGTCCCCGGCGACTGTCTGGGCGCACACCTGAAGGAGAAGCTCCCGACGGCGACGCACCTCGACCTCGAGTCGTTCATCATGCGGAACGGCACGGGCGTCTTGGTATGTACACTGATTTGCGTGTATCCCTTCTCGGTTCTCAAGGCCCATGTTGAAAGTGCGTCATCATCTGATGCCTGTCCTGGCTGGTTCTTCTGATCGCGGGGCGTTTGCCATCCTGGATCACTAGTAAATTATAGCTGACTCTGTCCGCTACACGTTTGACAGTCTGAGGTTCCTGATACAGTCTGCTTTTCATTCATCCTGTGACGCCCCCTTGTGCCTCTCTTCTCACCCTTCCCTTCGATTGATTCGTCAGGCTTCCAAGGGGACTATGCTTTCGGGCGCCTTCCACATTTTGCCCTTTGGCGGGCTGGAACGGAAGGACGGCGCCTTCAAGAAAGCAGCCATCGGTGCAAAGTGAGTGCAACCTTGGAAGCAACTCCCCTGGCTCGAGTCAACGCGTCGAAACTTAGATCATCATCGGTCCTACCCAACTACGGGTCCATTTTCTTGTTTTTTGGGTGATGAGTAGTCGATTCCACACCTGCCATGCTTTGAAGCTGTTTTTGTCAAGTGCGGCAAATCTACGACGCACAGATCAAATCGAACGGTTCGATCCGATTATTTGAGAGTTAACGACCCGGAAAGGCACCTGTGGTTCGGGTTGGACCCAACTTGATGACGTGTCCCCGGGCAAAGTAATTTTTGCACAGGCTTTTTGAGAGCTTGCACAGGCCTTTCGAGCTCTCAGTTCAATGGTAGAGACTTACCGGACCTTTTTACTCTACGGGTGGGGTCACGTGTTGGGCACCTCTTTTTCGCTTGCGAAGATGTCGTTCTGCCGACTTGCAGACTTCTCCTCGCAATTTTAGGCAACTCTCTCGTTATCTCACACCCCATCAATGTGCCTTTGATGCAGGCACAGAAGCTTCGAGATTGGCGACGGTGGAAAGCCGGTGCCGGGGTTCTCGTTCCCGGCCGCAGAGCTTATCGCAACGGCCCACTCCACCAACATTCCCAACATTACGACTTACTTCCCAGGTACGCACGCTTTCTCTACCAGATTTCCTCATTGTGTAACTGAGCACTACACCGGCATTTGTTCCGAGGATGACGAGGCGAGCTGTGTGCTTGTCTGAGACTCACGATTCGTAGGCTGCGGTCCGGTGTCTGTTAGCACAGTAAAAAGCTACTTGTACTCATTCTTGTTGAACAGAGTGCCCAGACGTCGGTGTAAAATTATGGTCAGTCGTTGTTCGTCCTTTTAATCAGACGTGCGGATGCTGTACGCTGGGCTCTTCTTCAGTGTCCTGTCACATGTGTAGCCCAACGTTTTGGCGAAGCACGCAGAAACGACTCTGCGTTCGCCGAAGCTGCGCCGTGTCAATCTGGGAGGCTATCTTGGCAGCTGCCTTGGCGTTTTCGTAGAAAGGTTCAAGTGGTCACTTTGGCGTCACGATTTTGCGGCGGGAAGTTTCTTCTACTGGAACACAGCGGGTCAAGAGGTAGCTCGTTTCTTTGGGCAACCCGATCTCGTCCGTTCCGGTCAACAAATCTGTAGACGGCGCTGTCACGAGATGCGATCCTTCCCGCTCACTTGCGTTCCGTTTTCCGGTTCTGGTAGCAAGTCTGCTGCCTGTCCCCCTATCATGCTGAGCCTGCTGACCCTTGACGTCGTCAGCGCCTGGCCGCCACGAATGCGTTGACCAAATGCGATCCGTTCCGCTCAGTCACGTTAAGTTTTCCGGCGCATGTAGCAAGTCCGCTGCCTGGCCCCCGTACATGCTGGGCCTACTTTTTCATAGCGTCGTCAACTTTTGGCCGTTATGCACGCGTTGACCAGATGCGATCCGTTCCGGTCCGCTCACTTCCGTTCCCTTTTCCGGTGCAGGTAGCAAGTCCGCTGCCTGGCCCGCATATATGCTGAGCCTGCTGGGCCCCGGCGTCGTGAGCTCCTGGCCGCTACGCGCGCTCATCACGCGCAGCATCCGTTCACTGCCGGAGCCAAGCACGGTAAGCGACCAGGCTGTCGACGGGTCCGTCTTAGTGAACTGCTTGTGGTCGGACAGTTTTAACAATAAGAAAGAAAAGGGACTGTTTTCTTAGTGGAAAGATCACGCGTCCTTCGTGCCGGAGTTCAGCACGGTAAGAAGTGAAGCGGTTTCAGGCTGTCGGTCCGTTTTGCTGAAGCCCTTGTGGTCAGACAACCGTGACAATATAGAGAATCAGGGGGGGAAGGGTACAGAAAAAGTTTGTCTTGGTGAATTAATCAAGCGCAGCGTTCGTGCACTGCCGGACCCCGAGCACGGTGAGACGCGAGCAATCCCAGGCCTTTGATTGATCAACTTTGCCAAGAGTCGGGGCCTGGAGGGAAGTCGAACGACGGAGATAGAACGACCGAAAAGCTTCCGACCTGCAGCCTTGCCTCCGCGGAGCGACAAAAGTCGAACGAGGAGGAAAGAGAAGGAACAGCAACGTTGTGCCTGCGAATGTTTCCCCTTTCGCTTATTGTCATGCAAGACAGGGGCAAACATGCGATTGGAGCTTCACACACGTGGAGCATTTTGTCTGCTTATCTGATTCATGTTTGGGGGGTCCAATGAACCCCTCGAGAGTGAATAGCAAACCATTTCAACCGACCCATTTTGGATGAGTCGCCGCTTGACCCGTGATATTTGGAAGGTTTCGGCTCTTCCTTACCGCCTTGCGCTCGTTCCTGGCTCCTTCTGATCCGACTCGCTGTCGTCTGTGCAGGAGAAGGCGAAAGCTTCCAAGATGCTGGGAGCGGCGGAAGTGAGGGACGAGAAGACGGGCCGCTCTGCGCGCGCCTCCATACAGGTCAACGAGGGTGAGAGCCTCTTCTGAACCAGCGCCTCGTCATCACTCTCTACAACAGTCCTGAACTTGGTCCCAGGATTGCTGCTTTCCTTGACCCAGTTCTGAAAGTACCGCCGTTATTTCCGTTGGTCGATCTCGGGGGAGTGATTTCTGGGGTATTTTAGAGCGATCACGAAGATGGGCTGGGATATCCCTACGCTTGGTGACGGGAAAGTATGCTGACGCCTCGAAAGAGCTCACCAGTACGTGAAAAGCTACTTATATAGTGCTTCTTCTAGTTTCGCTGTTGCCAGAGCCAATGAGAGGCGCAAGGGATGTCCTCGGCCGCATTTGCTGCTTGCGGTGCGTTCTCGAACCAGAAATGAAGTAGAGATTAAACGCAAGACAGCTCGGGGAAGCTATCATCGACTTCAGTTCCAACGCTTTCACCCGCCGAGCCCTGAATGTTTCTGCTTGCCGATGCCAGGCGCTCTCGTCATCCACGTGATTGCTTCTCTCGTCTTCAAAGTGCTGCACTTGAAAAACTAGACTGGTGCCTTGCACTTTACTCCTGATTTGACGGTTCTGTCCGCACAGGGTATGGCTTTACTGCCAGTTCCGCCTGCGAGGTGGCGCGGAGAGTGCTCGACGGGCAAGTGAAGCCGGGCTTTCAGGTGGGCATGACTTTTGAAACGGAAAATGAGTCTCCAGAGCACTGTTCCGCTTAGAGGTCCTCGCAGGGTTGCAAGTGTACGAGCACACCTCTTTCGTTTCCGTTAGCTCGAAAGCCGTTATGCAATTTTTCCCTTCTGTGATCTGTTCTCTACGCAACTCTCTGTGTATGTAAGTGTTGCTCGAGTTGCTGCGACAAACCCGCTGTGGAGCGTTTGCACAAGATGCTCAGACCTGCTGCTTCGCTTTCCAGACCCCGGCGTCAGCGTTCGGCTCGAGCCTTGTCCTCAACATCCCAGGCGAAGAAGCGGTGTTGAGAGACCTTCCGTAGGTCCGTACCGGCGAAAGTACCGGCGAAAAAGGAAAAGTTTTTCAAGATGCCAAAATGTAGCGGCTTTTGGTGACTCAGCGCTGTTCCCAGCCAGAGGATTGAACTTCGCCTCTCACATAAGAGCCGCGAGACCTCTCGTGACAGTGGCGATCATAGGATTCATATAGCCTACCAAGGGGGGATCCACATTCTAGCTGCCATTGAAATTTTGCGTAGTGGATTCCTTTACTGTGCGTGCATATACTGCAGCTCTGTGCCCGACGGCCGATTTCAGTGCCATGGCTTTTGCTCAGCTGCTGCTGAGCTCTTGAGCCGCGAGTATGTGAAAGATCTACTCGGAAGCAGCAGGTCTAGCTTAGGATTTGTGAGGTAACCCGTCATGTGATTGGAGCAAGCATACAAAACATGCATGGGAAAAGGATTGACTGATGGGTATTCATGTAGGAGAATCCTAGGCACGAAATATATGGTGGCCCTGCGCATATCCAACTGACTTGCGTTTGTTAACGGCGTAACAACCTGTTGCATGCTAGGGCCATGATTGTGCACGGGCAGGACGCACTAGGTTCAATACTTGGGGCGCTGCGCACGGAAGATTGCTGACACGAGCATGAAAACATACACCCATATGAGCTGGTACTATTATACCGTCACACACCGTGAGGCACGTGTGCAGTGACATACGAGTCGAACATGATGTAGCTCAGTGCACCGTACGCGTCGGCACAAAGAATCTATAGCCCCTCTTTCACGGGCAAGACACAGGGCGGCATGACGCCGCTGCATGGAAGATGTTGCCATTATGCAGTGATGTCAAATTGTTGCATTGAAATCGGAGTCATGCATTGCGAGCATTACTAAACACTGACATGTGCATATGTGGCGGCAGATTACCTGCTATAATATGGTGCTAACAATCAAGGCTGCAGAAGCTTTGCATAACTCATATATAGTCTGTCACACGACTGATTGCAATGCATGGTTGTTTCAATGAATCGAACACGGTTCTAGCAATGATGCACATGCCCGCATTAGTATGCATGCATGCACGCATCTTGGAATAGATTAGTTTAGCAAGTAGAAAGTGCGATGCTTTCAACTAGCTAAGAGGAAGCATTGGCCACCAACCAGAAAAGTGTTCCACATTGGAAACTTCTGTTAAAAAATACTAAGGAAGTGTAAGCAGGGTTCAATCCCCAAAGCTGTATACTTTGGTATACAATAAATGATCAAACTATGTGGTGTCCCTGAACGTTGTTAAGCGTTGTTAAGTTGACACGGTGGACTTGGAGTATGCAAGACATATCTTTATGACTGGAATACTGACAGAACTCACTGAAACAGAAGGCTAACTCTGACTTTCGCATCTATGATGCTATCAAGAAACACACCCACGACAATCGCCTGAAAATTTCTTCGAAGAATCACCCAGCTTCGCGCCTCCAGGCCCGGCTGCGCTGTGCTCTGTGCTGCAAGCTCGCGCTAACCGCTCTCGTAACCTACTTCCGTCCTATGATCGCGCTGCAATCGGAGCGCGCTTGACGTTGGAGGGGTGTGTGGACACAGGAACTCTTTTGACTGGCCAACCGTCCCAACCCTACCCAAACGGCCTATCTCTCTTCTTCAACTCCCCCAACACCTTCCCCGTTGGAGACTCGTCATCGCTGATGTCATCATCGTCCCCCTCCTCAGGCTTGGCGTACACAGCCTGGAGCGCCCTCGGTACCACAAGCGGCGCCAACGCCATCGGAGAAGAAGGCGCCTTCGCCTGCTTTGCCTCCGCCGGGCTGATCCATTCCTGCCTGAACGGTACCGCGCTGAACAGGTTGAACGGCGCCGGCGCCGGCGGCAGGCCCACTCTTTCCACTCCCTTGCTGACCTCCGCCACGTCAGCATTCTCTTCTGCCCTCTCCGCACCAGACGTTCCAACAGCCACCTCTGCCTTGACTCGCTCTGATAACTTTGTGGGGAGGCCATACTCTGCACTCTGCCACGAAGTCCCCATGCCGGTTACCCCTCCAAAGAGCCTGCTGGTGCGCAGGGGCTCCCTCGGGAGCGCTATCTGCTCCTGGAACAAGGGGCCTTCGGCAGAGGTGGATGGAAGTTCGCTGTCACCCTCGGGGGGGGCTGTGAGGAGGGCCTTTACCACCGCAGTCTGGGCCAGCTCGTCTGACTCGCTCTCCGCAACGTTTTGAGCTGCAAGGAGGGGGGACAAATTAGGGTTGTCAGCAATGGTACTGCGAGCAAACCCCATGGAAGCAGGACTTGAGATGGAAATCATAGGCAACCGCAAATCTGTGCTGGACTGCAAAAGATACATCAAGTAGAAGACGGGTTTCCTTGACTTTTTAGAGTGCCAACTATAAAAGTCAAAAAGGGCAGATGGCCTGACTAGGGGTAAAAGTACAGGTCTTGCAATTGCAGGGCAAAGGTGGTCAGTTTGTGATGCAACAGGACCATTCAGCAGTATTTGTGAGGGTAGCTGCAACGGACTAAAGCAGTGCTGTAGTAGGAGGTCGCAGATGCTGCGTGCTAGCTTGCAAGAGAAAGAAACACATGATTGGGGCTTATACGACCTTGCAGATACTGGCAGAAAGTATGATTCCCTACAGCATTCAGACAGCCCTGTTGTTGATGGGCTTTTCGGCCAGAAGTTTGATGCACTTCTTCTAACATCCGAAGGTGGAACCCTGCGTTTGATCCGATTGCCCTTTCATCATCTTTTAAATCTGAACAAGACACAGGGCGAATGCTGCACATGCCCCCTGAGTATGGAGCGGGGAACCCTCCCACACTTGGTCAAAATCAATGTTACCCAGCACAAACTCTGAAGCGCAGGGATGCCCTTACATCTCTTGAGAGCCGCCCATGCCGCCGCGGCCGCATTCTTTTCTGCCTGTTTCTTAGTCTTTGCGCTCTGCCCACTGTATCTGCGTCCCGCCACATCCACAGTGCAAATGTACACAGGGAGGTGCCCTGGGCCGGTCCGGTTGCTGGAGTAAACAGGGAGGGGAACGCCGGCTTTCTGAGTAGTCTCCTGGAGCAGGTTTTTGCAGACTCCCGTTTCATCCTGCAAATGGAAGAGAACAACAAGCTTGAGTACAGTGGTGTTTCCGTGCGTCAGAAGATGCCTGCAAGCAAGTAAACAGGGAGGAAAGCTTTCTTGTTTGCGGCAGACATTAGGGCTGAGGACAGAAATGACAGTCAGAAGGCAGAAGATGTTCCAGACAATCTTAGGCAGATGCAGGAAAGTGCTCATGTCATTTTGTTTAGAAACATAACTGAGAAGCATGCAACTCCTGTGAGAACAGCCACATGGCCAGGAAGTAAGGCAAAAAGCCTCAGCATGCCAGGTGCGTATTTGGTGCAGATGTATGGGGGCTTCACCACACAGAGGGCTCTATGCTTGTGCCGAGGTGACGCAGAATGTTCGTACAAGATACATTGATTAAGAGACTGCCAGCACAGACATCAAGACAATCGAGATGCTCTTAGCACCATCTGCAGCTCTGAGCACCATCTGCAAGTTTGCTAGAGAGGGGAGATGCAAACGTAACATTTCAAGGAAGATATAGAAATGAACGAGGGAGCGCCCAAGCTTTTCAGGCTGCGGAAGATTCTCAACAACCAGTCTCCAAACACTAGCTTTAAGTCTTTTGTCTGTCAAGCAGACTGAAGATGGTTATGGGGGAGTCCCAGGAGTAAGCGGCGCTCCTCTGTAATCGTGTAAATAATCAGATATAGGTACAACAGACCTCTCCTAATCAAACCCCTACTGATTTGGCTCGGTAAATAATAAGAACATTCGGGACAGTGCCCCCAGTGTCCTTGAAACAGGGAAAGTCTTACAGCAACCCTATCCAAACATTGCCCCCAGAAGATCGATCATACTTCTCGATCAGAGCCTCAGCTTCTCCGTCAGTACAAAGCCTCAACAACACTGCGAACCACGCACCTTTCCAGATAGACTCCCACCAGCATTGTGAAGCTGGCCATCTTGGAACAATTTCCTGAACCTTTGAACTACAGCCTCAACCGTTCAAACCCTGCAAATACAGATCCCGGTAGCTGATGCTATCAACCAGCCATGGAGTCTTTATTTGAGGGGCCATACTTACCAGCATCTTTGCGGCGAGGGATTGCGCTGGCCCCCTTTTGGACAGCTCTTGCAGAGCTACCTCAGCCACTGCATGCTCGGCCTGTCTGAGCGTGCTGCAAAACCCCGGCCCCTCAAACACCTCGTTATTGAACTTGACAGTCGCCTTGAACCGGGGCGCGTGGTCAGGCCCCTCTCGAAGGCACCCATAGGACGGCAGGTTGAAGCAGCTCCTTTGAGCAAGTTCCTGAAGCTGATTCTTGTACATATCGAGAAGAGCTCGGAAGGGCGCCAAGCGTTCTTCTAGGAGGCTATGGTAAGGAAACGGGCAGTGACCTGGAGCGTAAGATGGCGGCTTTATGCAAGCTGACCGGGATCTCTGTCGCAAGGCTCGTTTGCAAAGACGTATAAGCGCGTCCTCTGACTCCCGCAGAGCCTGCGTCATTCACGTGGAGCACCCAAGACGGGAACTCTTGAACTGTGCCTTCCAGAATGTTTGCAGACTCCACCCTCTACGTAGCCCCCAGATTGTGCATCAAAAGCAGGGCTCGTCGAATCGGCGTCAGACACCTGCATTTACTACCCCTTCATTTGCTCAAACACAGCAGCTGGCTCCTCTGACCCCACGAGGAACCATGCTCGCAAAAGCGCACACCCTCTGGCTTCAAGTTCCTGCTTCTGACAAGAGAATGGAGACACTGCGGTTCTTGCTCTGCAAATTGCCAACAGAAACTGGGACAGGTCACACTCACAGGGGGAGATTTGGAAGCTCGCAAGTGCTGTCATAAACTCGCGTATTCAGGGCTGGCAATGCCACGGTGTAACCTAGAAGATATCGTGCAAGTTGAATTGGTAATATGTCGCGCAGAAAAATCCAAATAAGTAGGTAGACCCCATGACTGCATTTGTTGACACGATTGTAGCCTGGACGGTTGCCGGCTTATCGAGAGAATTCGGCTATCTAGGTTTCTAATTCTTGGACGGATTTCTCGCAGCTGCGCCATCGTATTGCATGAATAATCCGTGCGCTTCCAGAAGACCTGCAAGCAGGCGGGTCACTCCCCTTGCAAAGTCGTCAACATACCGGTATGGGGCTCCCTTCTCCTCATGCAGTGCTTTGTCCAGAGAAGATCATCACAACTTGAGACCTTGCCACCTTGCAGATGGACTCCCCATCAGAAGAAGTGGTGCTACAATTCTTTTAGCCATGCCTGTCTTAGAGGAATACGGCGCCATCAAGACAAGATACCCGATCCCTTTCATCGTCTGCAATTCAACTGGAGGCCCTTGGGGGCCCCTTGGGTATGCTGGCGCATGTGCGCAGAAGGTGTCGCAGACATACTGATGATGAATTCCTCTGTGAGCGGGTCATTTTGCTGTGTCGGAAGGATTGTCACGCTTTTCAGGCAGCCTGTCTACGAGGCGGACTTAATGGAGTGCATTTTTACCTGCAATTGTATGGATTGATGAGGTTGGTAAGGAATGTGGCAGCGAGGAACATGCGAGCTGGTTTGATGACTGTGTGGTGGATTTGTGCAAGATGAACGCCAAAAGTTGGAGGACCTGTCTGTGTGGTTCAGAGCAGAGTCTCTATCTTTGGAGGATGGAGAGGAAATTTGCAACTTTGAATTTTACCTGCCAAATCCAAAGAAGCTAGTACGCGATGGAGCTCCGAATCTGGAGACGGTTCACTTGGCGTGTCCAGTTCTGGAGTCCCTGTGCTTAAACGGCGTCTTCGAGTGCCAGCGTTGTAGCTTTCAGGGAAACTTGGCATTGCAACTTGAAAGATTCACTTTTCAGGTGCGTTCTTCAGCGGAGCGGGCTTGCAAAGCTTTCTGGCATGAGTTGATCACACTCCATCTTATCCCTTTGGTTCAGGAACCTCCAATCTTGCTTGAGTAAGCAGTGGATGACACAGTGGCCGAGGATATTTTCGAAAAGAGCATTGCGCTCCGACCACCCGACGTAATAATGAAGCTACTTGCTGAAAACTTCCTAAATTTCAAAAATTTGAGTCTTTTTTCCTTGAGCACTTGAGTCTTTCTGGAAATCTGCCTTGCCCCTAGCCTTTAAATTGTCTATTCTTACCACTTCTTGCCAAAGCATGTTCGAGGATGAATATGCTACAAGTAGAGGACACAACCCCCTCTACATCAATATTAGTAGTAACGTGTTTGGTTGACGACAACGACACGTATTCCAAAAATGGGGTAAGCTTTCCGAAGTTGAAAGCAGTCCATCTCAAACTGATGCAACCAAATGCTAACCTTCTCAGGGAATTATGAACTGGTGTCTGAGCTTACAAGAACTACATCTAGAGCTGACTGAGATGCACTATCTTGCTTCAAAGCCGCAAGTCGGGGAACCTTTCATCTTTGAAGGTTCATTGTCCCTTTTTAATGAGATTTTACGCCACATGGACCTGTTGCTAGCGAGCAGACGGTACCTATGGAGGTTATGATTTAGAACAACTAGGTGAGGAGGAGTAGGAACAACTTGAGCAGTTAGATGATCGACGTAGGTAGTCTCATGTGTCTGCTTGTGTCCAGGTTGAGGACTTCATAAATAGTGCAAGCGTCCGGAGCTGGGGGTTGCTATGATTGAGAGGATGCAATCTAGTGCAACAGTCAACGCATGTGTGTGCATGTTAGTCAACCTCAGTTTGCACACAAGCCATGATGTTATGTCCGGAAGTGACCATTGCGAACTGGAGGTATGACACAGTCTCGCAACATGGGCGGCAAGGTGCAAACTTGTACGTGCTTGAGGTATGCATGCCCGCTATGTCATGCACTTGAGGGCTCATGTGCATCGGATTGCTCAGGCTTCTACTTGGACAGGAGCGCCCATCAAGGCGCGGTACGCACACTGTCGTGTATGCGTGCTGTTCCCTGCAGTATGCATGTCATGCAAGCGCGAGCTAGCTAGAGCTCTCATGCTCAGTGATATTGCAGGCTTCACTGATTCTTGAGCTTCCGCCAACTGATAATTGTGGACTCACAACAAGCTTTGCCGGGTCAGAAGGTCATGCGCGGGGCTTGCTCAACCATCAATTGCATGATATGCGGGAGGACCTTCCACATGTTGATGCGAGATTTCACCAAGCTGGGATTTAAATACAATAAAAGGCTCTGGCGCGCGGCGTGTGTGTGCCTAACTTAGTACGATCTGTTGCAACAACTTCTGAACGTGTGTGCAGAAGCGTTTACTGAAACTTGAAAGTGCCTGGTCATGACTCTACACAATCTAGACCATCCTGATAAGGGCGATGCTGGGTCAAGGATTGCCGACTCAAGTTTTGATCGGACGCTTGTGAGGCTGCCATCCCGCCCCTAGAGAATCTACATCCCCCCGTACGTCGCACTCAGAACCCTGCAGAATCCCTCAGATAATATCCTGCCTAATCGCCATATGTCCTCTTCTGAAAGGACTCTTTGTTTGATACATATCGTCTCTTCTAGGTAGCTATCTCATAAAGCAACAACGGAGGACCTTTGGTTGAGCGAGCCTTGGAGTCTCTAGTGGAAGTCCTTGCTGCCTATCTGATCAAAGGTGCTGGAGTCTTGGCCAGCCCAAGCACCAGTCTAAGTTACCGGTCTCCATTTTTATGCGCTAAGGAATTGAGGTTTCCGATTCGTACACGTGTCCGTCCTCTTCATCGTACGGTGGCAGGCCCCACTCGTGCGGCTGGAACTCGTCCAACGACTTCAACACCTGGTGCGCGCCGTGGTGCAGGCTGGCGTCCAGGTTCTCGTCCGGAACCATGACGACCGACCTGCGGACAAGCGCGGACGTTATGGACAGGGCGACCATAATACACGAGAACACCTGCCATCATTCTTTGAGTAGATTCAATCTCTCGGAGTTGCCAACGGCTCCGGTTTACTGCTTTGTATTTTCGTTCTTCTTCTTATACCACTCCCAATCAATGAGCGAGCTGAATGCCTGGGATCGCCTTAGAGGCAGGGGGCCGACACTGCACAAAAGATCTGTGTATGTCGCGGTAAGAGGTGGCGATTGCATGCTCATCTTCAGATCGGGTACTTTCGTTTTAGACTTGTCTAGAGGACAGGCTTGCATCACCCTTGCACCGAAGATGCCTCGTCACCTTGTGAAAGACGTTCCGAATCCACTGATCGAGAAACCGCGTCTAACTCGGTACTCAAGATGGCCAGTGTTCCTTACGCTTCTTCGTCCGCGGCCACTTTCAATTGGAGAGCGTCCTCCGAGCAGGCGATGTAATAAGCACACAATTTGCGATGGACTTGCAAAGCCGTTGCTTCCGCTGATCTACTCCGCCGCATGGGGCTGATTCATGCTCAGAACATACCCCCCGCAGCAAGAAAACTTCTGAAGGACTCACATTTCCGCGGCTCGTGCTGCCCTCACTCCGCTAGGTGCGTCTTCGAAGACAAGGACGTACTCGGGTGCCGGGGCAGGGGGCTGCAGCAAGAGGAGAACATCTCAGGTGGTTGTCAAAGCTCGGGCGATCAGACGTCTTTCAAAACTCGGGCTTCAAACCAACGAACGAGTCTCTAAGGCGCGAAATGGTCGAGCTCTTTGTTAACGGACACTTCCGTTGGCTGCCCAACCCATAGCAGCGCTCCAAGGCTAGGTCAGATTATGAGTCGAGAAACATCTCTGCCTCTCACACGACTTCGTGACATGATCGACCTCAGCACGTTCCGATTGCAAACCGTTTTCCACATCCCAGGTTGCAACGGGACACCTGACACATCATGCGGACTTTAGTTCGTGAAACTCGAATTAGGAGAAGCCGGATTGCAAGCTAGCGATGGAGGAGCCTCACGTCGAATCTAGAGGCGGCCGCTTCGAAGATGTCGGGAGCGGGCTTGCCCTTCTTTACTGCCGGGTCGTCCCCAGTGATGACGTGGTGGAAGAGCTTGAAGAAGTCTTTGTGCCGGGTGGTCTTCAACTCGTAGTGGCGACGGTGGGAGCTGCGGAGTGCGAAGATTTGATTCGGTCAGTTTCACGAAACTTATCAAAACTACTCACATCTGCTCGAAGCTTGTACTTTCCAGCACGCGAATCCGAAGGCATGCAAGAGCTGCTTGAGGATGTTGAGCTTCGTAACTCAGTCTCTTGAAAGTGACACGGTCAATCATTTTCAATCAAGTCGGCTTTTTAAGGTAGCCTACTGATATTTGTCGTTCTAGCCATTTACATGCGGAAGAACCAAAGCAAAACGTGAAAAACTTAACTTCGCTTCGGGCCCAAGGGTTTCGAGAGGCAAATTGCAACGAACGCTTCCCTACTAACGTCATTGCGAGCGGAGGTGATGGAGACTCAAAACACAGGATTTTGGCACACTTGCCATTTGGCTTTGCTTTGAAAGTGACACACTCGACGACCATAGTTAAAATCGCTCTGTCACATATAACAAGCGAATCTGTTGCCAGCCCAAGTTAACTGACGACTTCTTGAAAATGGCGTTGGCTGGGGGCCGTTCAGTCTTCCGCTGCTTTTGCTTATAGAGCGACTGAGTGTTTGATAAATCGACCTCCCAGTATTCATTATCAAACAGCCGAAATAGGGACTGGCAAACGTACATACTTGGAACTGATAAGGACTCTTCAAGGAGCAAATTACATTTGCTCAATAACGAAGATAGAATCGTCTGCCAAGAAAAAAAGAAATACGAAAAGCTGCCATTTCAAAGCCTAACCTAAGACCTCTCCTTACTGTTCCAAGGACGCAATTTCTTTGCACCTGCGTCAAACCTCTTGAATGAATGAGCCCCTCAGCTCTTACCTGGTTGCCACAGCCATGGGCACCCGCTTGGCCGCCAAGTGGCGAACCATCCTGTCGACACCTGGCAGCAGGTTAGCGTCCGGGAACAACTTGGCCAGCATCTCCTCCCTTTCCTCCAGAAACCCCTCTGGCGCCAGCTCGTCTTGCAGGCCCGTTTCATCAATGAAGATCTTTGCGGCATCGAGCGCGGGCTTGCCAATCATCTTTGACTTGAGCGCCCAGTCAAAGGTCTTGCCGAACCGCTTCAGAATCTCGACTTGCACAATGGTGTAGAAGCGCTCCGTGTCTGGAGAAATGAAAAAGTCCATTAGGAGACTGGAGACTAGTCCAAGATGAAGTGGATCAACAATCATTGAGCTGCAAGAGTCACTGAATAAAGAACGGAGGGCAAGTGGAAGCAGATCATGCGTGGCTTGTTGAATTGTCACCTGACTGTGATTTATTGTCAGCGGAAAGAAGCCCATGATGTCCCCTACAGAATCTTGCTGGAAACATTGCAGCGGAGCACGATTCATGGCTCCTTTCAAAGTGGGGCATTAGGGAAATTGATCGCACACGTTCAATTGCTCTGGCAAACTTTGACTTCTGAAAGAAGTGCGTCACAGTGGTGTCTACCAGACTTTCACAAACTGGTTCACAAAGCTCCCTGCCAGTCAAATAGCCAGGGTTTACATTTCCAAGTCCGCAAACTAGGTGCGGAACGCTACTCACCGAGCAGCAGCCCGTCCATGTCAAACAGAATGTGCGTGATCTTCCGCCGCTCATTGTGCACTCCTCCCGAAATTGCGCCATGCAGAATTCCGGGGCCAAGCACGGGTGCGGTGGCAACTGCGCCGTCACTATCTACGGGAGCGATCGCTATCTTCACCCCTACCTCCGATTGTTTGCTCTTCATTATGAAACTCTCGGCCTTGTCGGCAGCGGGAACTTCGTCCTCCATGTTCGTCTCGCGTCCGCTCATTCTAGTTGCAATGTGAAGGCAGCGCTTGTGGTTGCTCCAGAGGGACTGGGAGAGGTTTGGAAACTTGAACCTGCTCGGGTTGAGAGGGTTTCTGCCAATGTGCTGGGCACCAATGGTGGATTGAAGAGCGTGAAGAGCTGGACGAAGGGCAACCCTTGAAAACGCCCTCATTAACCGGAGCTCAAATCGCCAGATTCGCGTTTCACACACACTCCATGACACCGGCGAGCTATCACTTCTGCTAATATCAAGGCACTGCAACTTCTTTTGCGGCCCGCACCCAGATGCTCGTCGGTTGACAGCCACTCTGGACAAGCTTGGCGCCTGAATCCCACATTTACCTTTCAATCTGGGCAACAAAGTCGTCTACAAATCTACCCTGAATTCAAGCGTCCTTCAGCCCTTTCATGCTTATGCAACCAGTGCGAGCTTTGCAGTGTATATAAAGTGTGGGCTGGCAGTGGGACTCTGAGAAGCGCAATGTCCACTGCGGCTGCCTGAGTTTTGAAAGCTGCCAGTGCCTGGTTAGATCAGTAACCGAAATCACACAGGCACCCTGGTTACAGCTTTGCCTCCTCTCCAAGTCACCTCCGTTATCGTTCAGTGTCTGGTGGACCGGTAGCTCGCGGCCTCCAAATAATATATTGTGTAGTCTAGACAACCGCCGGTCCGGCGGCCGCCTGCTTGTCGGGCAACTTTGACCATTATCGGTGTAACCCGCCTGTTTTTCATTGGTCAAGCTCATAACCCCTGGTTTGCTGTGTCAAAGTGAAGGTTGCTGAGGGAAAAACCTCCCTGCATTTCTCTTCCACGAGGCAGACATGCATGATGGCATTGACTTCTCCACCCCCTCCTAGAACGCTGCATGAAGGCTGCATGCCACTATGATGGCCCCCAGCTTGCTGCCCTGCAGGGCTGGGCTGGACGCCACAGCAACACCGGAAATGCCTCCCACATTTTGCAGCTCACCAGAGCGAAATTGCAGGCTGTTACAGCTGACTTGCTGTAAAGTTCTACCTAAACAGGCGCCGATTGCAACGTCAGCAACATGGCTCCCCCGGACTACAAAGACTTGTTCTCGATCAAGGGCAAGACCGCCCTGGTGACGGGGGCGTCATCGGGAATCGGGTCCCGCTTCTCTGTGTTCCTGGCATCGCAAGGGGCATCGGTGGTGGTGGCAGCCCGCCGGAAGGACAAGCTGCAAGATCTTGTGCTGGTCGGGACTACAATCTATCTGTTTCTATATGTTTTCAGTCCCCAGTTATGGCCTGTCTTATCATTCTTCTTTTTGCATACTTGGGGCATGACAGCGTAATGCTGACAGAGGATTGCATTTTGAACCAGGTGTGTCAAAGGCAATTGCTGTGGAATATGGGTGTCGCAAAAGCCAGACATGCAGGATATGTATGGATGTGTGAATTTCTCATGTGAAGGGGGACATGGAACCACACAAGTAAAGGTTCGTGCCAACCAACACGCATCCAGTTACTTCTAAGAATAGGGGAAAAGACATCACGGAAGCAATCCAGAGGCTGCACTCGCATGTTCAGGAACTCTGCCATACCCAATCCGATCAGACTGCTGTCTGATAGGTGGTGGGGGAATAACAAACTTGAAGAGCTCAAAATTGTCCTCCCGTTGAAAGCAGAAGGGAAGATGTTTGATAGTTCAGGATGGTTTTCAACACAGAATGTTTATCAGGGAAGTCGATATTGCCTTTTGATCAGCAAAAATCCCACCAAGTCAATGCTTTTCTTCCAGAAGTCTATTCAGTTCTTCATGAGTCAGAGTGGGTGCTTTTCCTGGCTGCAAAGCTGTTGCTTTGATTGTACCCTTTCATTGCTTCCCTTTCCTGTGGGGCCCAATGCATGCTCATCAAAACTCACTTACTATTGCAGGAGATTGAAAAGTCCGGCGGCAAGGCGAAGGCTGTCGAGCTGGATGTGTCAGCAGACCAAGAATCAATCAAGAGGAGCGTAGACGACGCCTGGGCAGCCTTCGGCAAGCTGGACATTTTGGTAAGGAAGGGGAATCGGGCGATCATGAAGAGAAACTTTTCCTGATTTGATGCTAGTTCCCAGTCGAGATTGGCTGCCAATCTGAGACAATGGGTGTTCAGCTGTATCTCCGTTCCGCTAATACCAATCCGTCTTTGTGTTCCACCCTTTCGGGCTGGTCAGAATCGTCAAGGAATTGTCGTGTTCCTGTAGAGATGGACCCCAGCCTTTCATCCAATCGATGAACATACTATGCGTGCTTGAAAGACATACTGCCATACCTCAAAGTTCTAGCATCTTTTTGCCCTTCAGTCCCTCCCTCAGTTCGAAGATTCTATTCCAACATCGCTGTACAGTGTCTTTGGATACCTACTCAGAAAGATGAACCGGACAATGTGGATTGGTCCAGAGAATCAGCACTCTTACTTTCCATCGTCGCACAAACCGGCACTCGCTTTAGAATGGATTCCTTTATTTGTTGAAATGGAGAATCAGTCGCTCAGCCGATTCTGTTGATCGTGATCGATTGGATTTGCGCCTGCTCACTTTTCAGGTAAACAATGCGGGGTACGGTGGCGGCGAGGGCATCCTCAAGGACAGCCAAGAGAAGTTCGACGCAATTTTCCACACCAACGTGCGCGGCCTCTACTTCACGGCCCAAGCCGTCGCCAAGCTGATGGTCGACCACGACATCTCGGGCAGAATCGTAAACACGAGCTCGATCGCGGGGGGGGAGGTGATCCAAGTCGGGCATGCCATCTACGCAGCCTCCAAGGCCGCGGTTATCCAGCTAACCAGGTGGGTCAGCGCCTCTAAAAGCTGGGCGTCCTGTGTGCCACCTTCCAGTTAGTCAGAAGGGTCAGCAAATTCTGACGCAATTCTTCTCTGCTTCTCGAGTTTGCCAGGTGGGTTAGCGGTGTTTAAAGTTGACATTCAGTTTATTGATAAGATAACCAGGTGGGGTAATGTCAGAATGACCAGGTGGGTTTGCGGAATTCAGGACGCTTGATGAAGAGGGTTCTGTGCTTTCTTTTTCACTGTGCACAGGATGGCGGGACGTCAGACTTGATCTTGCCGATTGGCGTTCAAGCGTTCCTCTGGTCTTGATGGGATCGTCGAAGGGAGGTCCAGCTGTCCGTTGTCAAGTTCAGCTTTTGCAAGCGTAGATTATGTTCAGAAGCCTTTTATACATCTTTTAGGGGCAAAGACACCTGCTCGTAGGTCTAGCCTGGCTGTCGCTCCAATTCTGCGCGCTCCCTTTCGAAGCATGTCTCGCGCTTTTACTCCCAAGCCGCTTCTTGGTTCTTACATGTTCAGCTTGTTCTTTGATGTGAGGCGAGTCTCGTGCACTTTAGAGGTCTCTTCGACGGTTTGGCTTGAAGTTGGGCGATTTCCCGTTCTGTTCAACGACAAAGCTTCTGCTGACTTCTGCAGAGCCATTGCGATTCGAGATCGTGGAAGAATCGCCCGGTGTGTGCTTTTTCTCACGTTTGACGTCTTTGCTGACGTGAGCAAAGCCTTCAATTACGTCTGCAGGGCGATGGCGGTCGAGCTGGCCCCCAAGGGCATCAACGTGAACAGCATCGCGCCCGGCGTCTTCCCGTCGGAGATGACGAGCGAAGTGGTCGGGAGCGAAAGCGCCAAGCAAGTCCAAAGGGCAATTCCTGCGCGCAGGTTGGTGTAACTTCCGCTCGATCCAACTTCAACCTGGTTGAATCCCGTGTTCCTCGTGAGAAGTTCTAGACATTTTTCTTTAGGAAGCAAAAGTTTCCCTGCGCTTTTAACAAGGTCTGTGGTTTCGTGCCGCTCATGCTGCTTGTTTCGGCGTGCTGCTCGTTTTTCCCATTGCAGAATGTTCTCCCTTTCGCAATCCGTTTTTGTAAGGACGAGCAATACTCTCTATTATTCGCCTTTGCCTATCGAAGCATTCTTCCGCGTAGTTGAAGCGACACCTTCGGTGTCACGTTTGCTTCTGACTTCTCGTCGCTCATGGCTGAGAGGGCGAAGAGAACAGTGCAGAAGACCTTCGCGCACTCGTCGCTCAGGTCGAAGGGCCCTAGATGTTGTCAGGGCAAGGACAAGAGAGCCCAGCAGAGAAAGTCCTTAGAAGCGTTCGGCTTTTAAAATGGCCGTCTGATTTATCCGTCAGCTTTGATCTGGTTCCTATTTTTCAAAGCAGGAGACGATTGAATGAGCCTATGACTGGGTGGCTTTCTAGACCGTCTTGTAAGATTCCAATGTTGCTGACGTCGTAAGGAGTCAGCTGCTTCAATTGCTTGTTGGGATCTACATCAGCGCCAGGTCGGACGCAATTCCTGGCGTTTTGCTGGCCACTTGGGTCCTCAGCCGCTGCGGTCACTTGAGATTGTCTTACGTCACGCTGCTAGCAGAGTTTCGAACTTCTTGACCAGATTTTAAAGGTCATTTCAGGCGGTATCAGGGTCGGAAGATGTTGGGAACTAGGACACCGACCCGTTTTTTGGGTTCTGACCTTTCAGAGCATCAGGTGGTTCGTTGAACGGACCCACTTTTTGACCAATTCTGGGCGAAGTATTTTGTCGCGGATGTCAACATGGCCCCATTCATTCAACTAATGGCGGTTCGAAAAAACAGGAATTATGAGTCCGACTTTCTGGTGGCTGGTCGAAGTCTACTGCAAGTTACGCGCACCGGTTATCCGAAAGTAGCCCTGCACTTATCGGAGAAAATGAGTCCGCTTCTCTCCTCGCTGTTCTTCAATCTCTGAATGCCTGTTACGTTTCTTTTCCTCCAGGTACGGAGACACGGAGACGGACATGATGGGCGTCCTCCTGCTCCTCGTGAGCGAGAAAGCGTCACAGTACATCGTCGGTGTGACCATCCCCGTGGACGGCGGACATTCGCTGTACACAATGAGCCTGTCGAACCCAACGGCCATCTTTGAGGAATAGATTTTGACGCAGGGCTTAGAACACGGTGATAAGAAAGTACTCTCGTCCAGATAATGCGGAAGTGAGTTAGCAGCTTGAGAACGTCAGAAAAGAGTCGAGATGCAACAACGATTTTAGTTGCTAGGAAGCAGATCTTGTGTACTACACATGATGTACATGTACTTTACTAATGAGGAGAGTGTATCATATAAACACCGCAGTGCAGTAAAGTGCAGCAAAATGTTACGGACTGATATTTCCGATATTTTCTCAGCGGATGGCGCTTCTGCTCTTTTTCAATGAGGATATACCACACGAATATGTTGGGTTTTGCTAGCATCATTGACCGTGGTCACTCTGTCAGAAAGTAAGAGAGATTAAGCCCTTCGACTGGCCCTCGCCTGGCCCTCATCATTGTTGATACCATCTCTGGCCAAATCTCTTAGTTCCTTTACGGCACATGCATAGTACTATGATGTATGAACGGCTCAGCATGGTGGTTTACTTAAATTATATAGACTCGCAGCTTGTTTTGCATGCCGGTTCTAAGCCCCCCGCTGCAGAGCTGGACCACAGCCGATCGACGCACTGCACTGCGGCGCGAGTGGCGACCGTCGCACCAGCATTTGACCAAACCATCTACTTCGTCGGAAACGTCCTCAACGCCAATCATTGTCAATGCACGGAAGACTCCTCATGCAGTCCGTATACTAAGTCATCCTTATCGGCGCTGCATTTGGAGCATTCTGCCGATCCACGGAGGTACAAAGCAGTACAGCGCTTCTCCGTGAGCCCTTCCTGAACGTGCCTGCATGCCTTCGTCAAGTTGGGGTATGTCAACCTCAAGTCCTTTCAAGCTATTGTTCAGTACAGTTGACATTGGCCGATCCTCGAGCCCATGATGCTCAGTCCGTGGCTCCACAGTGCTGCTTTGCTGGGCATGCAGTTGACTTATCATTGCTCGGAGGTTCAGCAAACCAAGAAAGTTTTTCCACCAGGAATAGTTGCTCGAAGGGTTCAGCAAAGCAGGAAGTCTTTTAATCAGGAATAGTCTTGGGCTGTCACAGCAAAGCTGCCTTGGATACCTCCAACAATCAGGCGTCGTTTGCAACGTCAGCATGGCTCCCCCCGACTACAAGGATCTCTTCTCAATCGAGGGCAAGACGGCCCTGGTTACAGGGGCATCGTCGGGCATCGGGTCCCGCTTCTCCGTATTTCTGGCGTCACAAGGGGCATCGGTGGTGGTGGCAGCTCGCCGGAAGGACAAGCTGCAAGACCTTGTTCAGGTTAGAAATCATTCCTTTTAATCGGCTCCAATTAAGGTTACTTTCCGGGCGCCCTTGTACATTTTGCAAGATGTTGTGAAGGTCAGGAATCGTTCCTTTCTAGGGGTTTCAATTGGGTTCATTTGGTTTTATTACGCCCTTGTGCGCTTGGAGCATGAGAGTAGGAGGTGACTGAGAGATGATATTTCACACCGGTTTCACGGAAGCCGACCGCTGCCAGTTTTAGATTTCTGCAAGGCTGACACGTACAGGACTATCTTCGATCAAAGTAAACACGAGTCAAGCAATGGAACTGGACCTTTTGCAACTACATCCCATCAGCGTGTATTGAACCACCATCCACAAATTAGAAAATTTGTAGGAAAGAGACCGAGAAGATTGCAGTCAAGATTCTTTGGAATCTGTATGTCTCTCAAACTTTCCTTCAATCAGAGTCAGTACTTTATCTGGATTCAAGGTACTGCTTCACTCGACCTTCCTGACTACTCTCCTTTCCTGCGGGTCCGGTGCATGACGTTGAGATCTACTCCGTGTGCAGGAGATTGAAAAGGCGGGCGGCAAGGCAAAGGCAGTCGAGCTGGATGTGTCGGCGGACCAGGAATCGATCAAGAGGAGTGTGGACGAAGCCTGGGCAGCCTTTGGAAAGCTGGATATTCTGGTAAGGAAGGAAACGTAAAGGCACCGATGCGGAAAGCAATAGACCTCACCCTCTGAACCGACGAACGTTCTGCCCGCTTCATCCCTTTACAAAATATATGCTGCTTGTAGGGAGATAGAAGCGGAACACCTGTTTCTAGCTCAGACGGCCGGCAGTGTCCTGATTCGTTTCGAGTCCGCTGAGTGTACTCAAAAGGCGCTTCCACAAGCTGCATCTGGACAGATAGCACCTCAGTCGTTGCACGAGATGAGTTTCTCGAGAATAACCTCGTCCGTCTTTCCAGATGGACATCTCGGTCGTTCCAGCTGTTGATGGGCGCCTCTCACGAGGTTTGGTCAGCCCCACAGCTCTCGCAAGCTTGTCAATGACTTGCGATTGCAATGCGCCCAGTGAAAAGTGCCATACGAAACTCGATTTGCCCGAAAGTGTGTCTCCACTCTCCAGGTGAACAACGCAGGGACCGCCGGTGGGGAGGGCCTTCTCAATGACCGGCAAGAGACGTTCGACAAAATTTTCAACACCAACGTGCGCGGTCTCTACTTCACCGCTCAAGCCGTGGCTAAGCTGATGGTCGATCATGATGTTACGGGCAGAATCGTAAACACGAGCTCGATTGCTGGGGCGGAGATGGTCACAGTTGGGTACGCCATCTACTCTGCTTCCAAGGCCGCGATTATCCAGCTAACCAGGTGGGTCAGCGGTTCTGTTGGCTGGGTTAATTCAGCTAAACCAGGTCGGACACAACAATCTGAGGTTGCGCTTTCATCGCTTTGAATAATGATGAGGTGGGTTAGCGGAGTTTCGAACTCAGTGCTTTTTGAAACGGATCAGGTGGGTTAGAAGCGATGGCTTGTGCGCTTCGCTTCTCAGTGAGCTCATATACGAGACTTCATCCTGCGTGGTCCATTACTATTTCGTGGCACTGTCGGAGGATTCCTGCCTTCAAAAGTTGTGAGTCTTCCTACTCTTCGCCTGGAAGCTCTATATGATTCTCCTCGATCCCGTCCTGGCTCAAAGCAACTTGGACTGCTTCTACCTTTCCGCCGGGCAGAGGTTTGCAGCACTAGTTTGAAAGGACAGGAGAAAAGCCTCCGGTAAAGCATTCTCCAGAGATTATCCGGTGCCTGACTGAAATCTGTTTCGATTCTGATATACATATAACGAAGTGGAACGGCCCTGCCGAAGCTTCGTCGTTGAAAGGCAGACTTACCTGCTTCTGCTTTTCCCTTACGTCTGACGCCTTCGCTGACATCAGCAAAGTTCGTGATTGCGTCTGAAGGGCGATGGCGGTCGAGCTAGCTCCCAAGGGCATCAATGTGAACAGCATCGCGCCCGGCGTCTTCCCGTCAGAAATGTCGAGCCCATTTACTGAGAGCGAACAAGCCAAGCAAGTCCAGAAGGCACTCCCTGCGCGCAGGTCGGTTTCCAAATCACTAACTCCATATTTGGATTCAGTCACATATATTTCTTTTTCCTTGTCTTTGGAGTCAACTTTTGTCGATTGATTGTCATTGCTCAAAACTGTTCATTTTATCGCTCAAATCATTTCTCAGGAAGAGCTTGGACTTTCCTGTTGACATTCCTTGGGCGGTACGTAGTTCCTTTTCAACGTTCTGCAGGGCTGCTTCTGCTTTCCATATCCGTGTTTTGATCGCACAACCAGTCGGCCACATCCTTTGGAGCATCCTTGAAGCTACTCGATTCATTTATATGTTGATCGGATCGAATTCTCGTCGTGATTGGTTATCCCCCTCCCCTTTCCCATCATATTCGAATCGAATGGAGAAGGGACACTGCAGAATGCTATCTTCGTAGTTTGTATTCTGCCGAAAGGGCCCCTGACGTCATCCACGCGTGTAAGCAAAGGATCTGCAGGGAGCCCATTGAAGAATCTTTCCCTCGTGCAAAGCGCTTGTTTGACAGCCGTCCGATTGTTCCGTCGGATTTGACCCTCGTCCTCTCCTCGACCAGGACAGGGTTTAATTTCGCAACTTTCGATGCTTGGAGGCCTGGACGTTGATTTGGGAGACTGTGATCTTGCTGAAGTCACAAACGCGAGCATGTTAATATGAATACAAACCTACCTGCAAGCTCTCGAGTCTGTCAAGTGAAAGGCCGCCTTGTCATGACGGTTGAACCTGCCCCGCTTCTATGCATGTTCTCAATGTTCTATTACCATCTTAAATCACAGGTACGGAGACACGGAGAAGGACATGATGGGCGTCCTCCTGCTCCTCGTGAGCGAGAAAGCGTCACAGTACATCGTCGGTGTGACCATCCCCGTGGATGGTGGACATTCGCTGTACACCATGGACCTATCGAACCCAACAGCCATCTTTGAGGAGTAGCCCACCTGGCACGAGTGCGAGCTTTAGGTTGAAGAGGTACTGGAGAGCGATTTGTTTAGATGATGCCTCAGCGGGTAGGGGCTTGCAGAGTCAAAGAGGGCTGCCGGATGATGCGACGATGATGTATGTCGAATAACGAAACTTGCATGATCATATCAAGTGAGTGATATACAGAGCAAGGATCTCGCTCGAATTCTGTACCATAGTTGGTATAAAAAGCGGCCATATGCAGACTGCACCCGCGGTTCAATGGATGATTAGAACTGCTTGGAAAGGCGGCGCGCGCATAAGGTGCATATGCATCCGGCCGCGCATGTGATTCATTGTAGATTCGACCAGACATACTTTCTGGAAAGCGCGGCCATCTTTTCTGCATCGCAACTAGATATACTTTTGTGCGAGCTTCCAACAATTGAAGGTCCGACACGCGTGCATTATCGACAATTTTGACCTGACGTTTTTAAGTTCATGATTTCGCCCGCCTATACTAGTCAAGTAATGCTTATGGCACTGCTGGCCCACGCAACTTATATACATGGCGATTTGAGGCTGGCCGAGCACATGCTGAGTTGCGTGCAGATATTAGTATACACCTATCTGATCGAGTGTGCGTATACGCGGACCGTCATGCAATTTCAGTGAGTGCCTTAATTGTGAACTCGATGAAACCGTGGGCGTTTGTGTATACGCGTCCTGCTGAGGCTGCAAGCTAGCTCAGTATGGCGGTTATGTACATGCGATACTTCGTTCTTGGAGCACACAAACTAGGCGGCGGCTTAGAAATGACCCGCCAATATCGGTCCATATAGATCTGCAAAACATTACTACGCACTTCCAATCTGAGGTAGTTTACGCACATGCCGCGCGCGCATGATCGACGCCTCTCTAGCTCCTTCATGCAGGTAATGCGGCCAACAAGTTTGCAACACTCTGAGCTCCCTTCTTGTCGCCACAAATCTAGGCTAGTGGAGAATCCAATGATGCGTCGACTTCGTGTACTTTCTGCACGTGCCATATTTGGGTCCCACGGAAATGCTATTCCGACCACGATTCGAGCTGAGCTACGAGCGGAATGTTGGATTCACTCTGCTGACAGCAACTGCACGTAAACGAAGAACGTCAAGTTATCAACCAGAGACCCCTCAACGACGTGCATCGGGGATACATGTCTCTTTCTGCCAAACTACGTCCAAAAGCACGACCATCGCTTGGGGTCGAAGCATACATGCGGCAATAAAACATTGCTGCGCGCCTCCGCACCTGCGAACCCGATTGTCAAACCACTCTCCGATACATTCCTCCTCGGTTGCGCTCGGTTGCCGCGCTCTGCACCACCGTAACCACTTTACTTTAAGAAGCTTCCGCTCCCAAAAAGCAATCCTTTGGTCAGAGGACCACAGTGGGACCATGCACAGCAAAGGTGTTGAAACCTTTTCGGCTGACCCGAAAGCAAGGGAATCATCAAACAGGGCCTCCAGAGAAGCTGACGCAGTCGTAACTCAGTCGTAAGCAAATCACCTTCACCAGAACCCCTCGGCAAGCTGAAGGAACTCTTGCTCACAGACTTACCGGGTCTCGCCCTCTAGTTCTGCGGACCAGCAACAGACTCGCACGCTGCGGCCGTTTGCGGTGTCTCAGACATGAAGCGTGCGCGTCTGTCAGGTCCCAGCTTGCCACGTGTCACTCTGTGAGAGGTGCTTCTGGAGGCTCCGCTCCAGATCAATCAGGTCGAGCTCCACTTCCTTGACGACCTTGTGCAACCCCGTGGGAGTCACCTGGATTAAAACGAGGCGTTCAATGTCAGTTCTTTGCCGCCACCCGTGAGTTTAAAGCTCAGTTTTACGATGCCCGACTGCTTCGGACTTCGTCCACTGATTCATTGCCTGAGAAGCCCTTGTGATCATTCCGCTCCCAGCTGGTTGAGACGACTCCCTACAATTGAGTCACGAGTCAAGGCTTTGTCGTTTCTGGGAGAATCGTATCCACTCTCTCGACTGCGGCCGATGAACCGACTCCTGTAAACGGAGAAGGGAAGAAAGGGAAAAAAGAAAGAGAGGAACAAAAAGCGACTTCTGAACAAGAGAGCGTTTGAAAGGAAGGAGCTTCGCCACCTACCCAGATCGCAGCTGCCAACGAGCGCAGCAGCCGGACGTAGTCCCGGTGCCCGCTCGCGTTTACATTGTTTCCGAGATAGTGAATGAGCTCATGCTCCATCGGCTCCTCCGTATCCAGCATCGGCGTCAGCACGCCGACGTCACAGTCCGCCTTCTGGGGCCCTACCACGTCAGCATCCTTTGCCGGGGGAGTGCGGGGCCGGGCGGCCGCGGCGGATACAGCCCCCTGGAAGAGCTTCTCGCACGCGGTGTGGTATTCTTTCAGATCTGCAAAGCGAGGGAGGGTCATTAGTAAGGCTTTAGTCAAGAATTAGGTTGAAAATCAGGTACGACTTCGGCTGGAAATAAGCTAGAGCAACGGGTGACCCGCTCTTGACGACGACCTCAGCGGGTTACCTAGACGAGGAGCTTCGTTTTGGCAACTTCGCTGTTAAGAAGCAGGCACCTTCATTGTAAGGGCGTTGGACTGAGCGTTTCTCAACGAGCGAAGCTGCTGTCCTGAAAAGGAGCTTACGTCGTGCAGCCGGGTGCGGTCCCAAGACCTCAGAAACAAACGCACGCTCATGCTCGCATAACGCCGTTTAACCTGCCTTCCTGATAAACGCAGAGAACAGCAAGCCCAGAGCGGAACCGCCCACTTCCCGGCTTCGCAGACTATGAGTGCACTCTCATGCCGTTCCACCTAAACAAGCCGTCAGCAGAATTCGGACGCTCCACTGTGGCTCTCACCTGCGGCTGGCTCGGCTCTCTTGAAGATGACCTCTTTGAGGTAACGCAGGTAACGGTCCAGATTGTGGAGGTCGACGGGCTCGCCAGGCCTGCAACCACAAGCGGCGGTGTTCGGAACAGGCTTGCTCATTTGCTGAGGGCTCTGACGTGCGAGACTCTCCGCAGAGCTTCTGCTTTCGGGGTGCAAAACTTTACCGTGGAAGGGCCTCTCGCAAACCTATACCATGACTATTGTGGTCAATGAATCCTGCCGAACAAGATTACCCAAAAGTCTCAACACGAGGTCTAACCCTCAGCATGATCCGTGAGCTCAACCCGGTATCCAAAAGCAGGATACCGTGAAATCCTCCTGATCCCCAAACGAGGACGTAAGACTTGCGAGGGTCTTTCTGGACGACAAGTCTGTGAATACCGGCACACAGGGATGCAATCACACTACAAGGTCGGAGGAGGGAATGCTCTTTTTAACGCACAGCTCACCTCGTGATGAGAGGGGGCGCAGGACTGGGCATTTGGAGCCCCCTGGAAGGAGGCGTCAGGTTGCGAAGGACTTCCGGGTTGGGGGTCAGCTGGTGCTGCTTGCCCTTTGTTTTGGAGGTGATGGGCCCGCCGAGATGGTGTAACAGCTTGACTGCGATCAGGATAATGGCCGCCACGAAGGTCTGCGGTAAAAGAAGCAGATAAAGCGAAAGTGGATGATGAGAACAAAGCAATCTGCGCGCTCATGAAGGTGCGAGAGAGGTGCGGAAAAAATTGCGCATTTTCGTGGCAGTAAACAACGGTTTCATGTTGTCGGATAATGAAGAATGCGCAGCGACACAGTCAACGAGGCGCTTCAGGCAAACGGAGGAAGTGAATGGAAAGCGACAAGAGAGTAGCCACTCGCAAAAGACTGCAAAGGGGCGAACGAGAGCGTTCGGGAGAGAAGGAAGCGGAGGGCCTCACCCTCGGCGGAATCGCTCGTTTGCTCGACGAGATCCAGAAGCCCTGCGGCGTGACCAAGTCCAGAAGGCGGTCCACGGGTGCAGCCAGCGAGTCTGCAAAGAAAACTTTCCATACGTCCGTTAGGTCCGGCAGTGACTGCGGAGTTCCACGCCCCAACTCGTACACGTCAAAGCTCAATACGGTTGGTTACCGTAACTTCACTGTATGATTTATGTCCTACTAGACGCATGAAAGGTTCAGTTCAAGAACCGAGGAGAAAGGACCAGCCCTAATGGTCGACGCCTTTACCAAAGTGCAAACTGTCGATTAAAGGTAAGGGCGGCTCAGAACAACCGAGGCGTCTCGGTCTCCTTGCAGGGCACGTCTGCCCGCTTCCTATCCCACACTCTTGCAGGACTAATCAAAAGCAATATACATTCGATCTTGCATAGGAATTCAAACGCGCATTCTTAGAGCCAACTGCGCAACGTCCAAAGGCGCAGTTGCATTCCCAACCCCGAGCCCACGGGCAGACGCAAGGAGTCTCAGGGGCGTATTCTCACCCGGCAGCCCGAGGTCCTTGAGCAGCCTGGCCGCGACCAGGTGTGCATTGATCGGCGGCAGCTCCAGATTCAGGCGATCAGCAATCACGACGGCGCGGAACTCGATGTTGCGCGGGCTGGGAATGCTCAGAGGATGCACGGCGACCCCGCGCAGGCGCTGTTCGATGTGGGGGGGGAGCGAGAGGGAGGGGGCCAGGTACGGAATGTGCCCCTCGAGTGTCCACCTGGGGGGAGGGGGGGGAGAAATACACCGTTTCAGTTCTTCTTGAGTACAGACGCTCCATGTGTGACCTCGAGCAAGAAGATGGAACCGTTCTAGTTCCTTGATAGAATGAACATTACGGTCCTATCGTGTGAAGTCCGGATGGAAGGGAGGTGGCAAAAGGGACGGGTTGTGCCCATCGAGCGTCCACCTCGGGGAGCGGCGGGGAAAAGTGTTTCAATTTCACCAGATTGAATACTTCATTTCTCATCTGCGACTTGCTTATGAAGCGAGTACGAGTGCGTGCGTCGTCGTCGTCTTCGTCTTCCACTAGGGGGAGGCAAAAAGAGAGGTTCTGGATTTTGTTGAGTCAGAACTCCAAGTTTTATGTGCGACTTCCTAACGTGGAAAGGTAGGGCGAGAGAGGGAGTCAGTAGAGGATGCTATTCCTCGAGCGTTCAAATAAAGAGCGGGGGCCAAAGGGAACCGCTCAAATTGCTTTCGATAAAAACAGTTTCGAATTTTCATGTGTAACTTGAGGTTCGGAAGTGGCGAGAAAAGAGGGAGCCAGGTACGGGGATTTGTCTCTCGAGTGTCCACTTAGAGGCGGGGTGGGGGGAAAATCCATTCTAGATTCTGACGCCTACGATTACTCCATGTCTAACGGGCGACTACTTTTGCTGTTGGAAGGTAGCAAACGAGAAAAGCCACGGAAAGGATGCTACCCTCAAAAGTCTTCCGATAAGGAGGGAAGAAGATTGATCCGTTCAAATTCCTCCCGTACGAACTTTCCCATAGTGAATTTCTGACTGCTCTGCAGACTGAGAGAGAGGGAGCAAGGTACAGACTGCTGGCCCTCGAGTATCCACCTGGGAAGGAGGTGAGCGTGAAGCGCTCTACTCACCTGACGATGTCTGTCGGCAGAATTGACTCCCGCAACCAGAAGCACGCGAGGTACGCGATCGAGAGCGGAAGGTCTGTCGGGAGGCGTCTCGACAGCACGCCGAAGATGCGCCTGGCCTGCTGCCCCGGACCCATCCCCGTGCTCGGTTTCTTCTTGGTCGCCTTCTTCAGCACCTTGCGCGCTTTCCGTTTCCGGCGTTTCTTCGGCTGCAAGATACACTGGTTTTTGTGATGTCCTCTACGAAAGCGACGTAAACTGTTGAAACCCTTGCTTTCTAGGGAGTGTCTTCGCTTCAGGGGACGCATCCTCGCAGTTCTAACAGATGCCGAAAGCGGGCTCAAGATGCGCGGACCAGTATGAGAAAATAGGAGGTCTGCGACATTGGTTATCAGCATGAGTCCGACTCGAGGCACTATGACAGGCTCAAACAGCCACTGAATGGTCCCTGTAGAATGGTAGAGGAGAACTCGCTTGAAATCAACACCTGTAGACAGCCGCATTAAAAAATAGCATCAGCTTCCCGATCCTCTTCTCAGCTAGCATTTGGCACTCGAGAACAAGTAGTCCAGAGCTTGCAGGGAGATGAACGGAATTTTCCGGTCACTTGTCTCACTTGGGGCTCTGGCTCCGGCTCAGGTCCGGAATCGGCGGCTGCAGCATCCGCCAGCTCGTCTTCATCAATGGTCGGATCAATATCGTCCAGTCCCGCCACGTCCTCCTCGCCAGCGGGCCAATCTTTCCGGGGAACGTATGCTGCGGCTTCCCTGCCAGTGGGGGAGCGAATTTCAAGTGAGACATTTTGTTACGGCCCAGAAATACGAATTTGCAACTCTCTAACGAAAGTAGGAAGGTGCGATTTGCTGCGGTGAGGTCACTTCGTAGTCCCAATCAAACTCCGATCAAACGGCAAGACGGAATCAATCAACAGGGAGCCATGTTCAGACGACTCACGTGGTGCGATTGACCAAAACGTCAGCAGGACGTGTCCCCACAAACAAGAAAGTGGACAAAAATAAGTATCTTCGAAAGCCCTTGATATGATGGGCACAGAGGCTCTAAAATAAGCAATATTCGACCTTACATCCAAACATTAGTCGTTTGATGTCGGAAGAGGATGGCAAACGAGATATGTTCTACTCGAAAACTGCAAGTCTGACTTCACTGTGCTGGTGTCGACTGGTGAAGAATCGTTGGCCCATCACAGCCAAGAACGAATTTTGGAAAACAATACTCGCCCATTCCAAACCGGAATCGCTAGAAACCCGTTGGCTTTTGTGGGTAAGTCGATCGAGGGGCAGCCTCACATGGCGGGTAATACAAACTTATCAGCCTGGTGTTTTTTATTTGAAGGGAAAAAGGACAAAATTCTTTGCTCCTCTAGCCAACAGCCCCTCACCGCTCAAGACCGTCGCAGAGGACCTCCGACTGCTGCACCAGGCTATGCCACATCTCCCCCGCCACTCCAATCACCTCCTCGCTACACCCAAACTTGGCCACTAGCGCCTCCAACACCCCCTGCAACACCAGCTGCATCCCCGTGACATAAGCTATGGCGGTCGCAGCCACGGGGTCATCGCCTATGGCTGCCCCGTCGGAGGCTTCCATTGCCGTGAGCACGGCTTCTTCTGCGTCCTGCGTCTCGTGCCGCTCCACGTGGCTGTCGATGGTCCTGGCAAAGGCGTTGGGTTTGTTAAGCATGCCGTCTTCGGCGGCCTCCTCCATCATCTCCTGCGAAAATAAGGCAAGAAGAAAGCTCTGTCAAATAAGAAGGATATTCAAGCAGGTGCTACGATACTCACTGTGTGATCCTTCACCCCAAAGCTCTCCATGCATGATAGTAAACCAAGAAGAGTCGATTGTCTGTTAACCAGGGGGCTGCTGTGGGGTCCAAGACAAAGAGGAAGCCCCTTGAAAAACATTCCAGAGGCTTTTACAAATCTGGGTCATCTCTAGGATGCACATGAAAAGTAATAAAGCAGCCAAAGGCAGACGGTGACATCTTACATCACACATGATGGAGGGGTGGTGGTGGAAAGGGGGGGTGGGGAAGGTTGACTGATGTGTAGCATTTTAAGGGCACTCCAGCGCATTGTGTTCTTGTGGCCATTTGGGAGGCTGCTTGCTCTCAGCACAAACTCACTCCATACCTTGGCGACTCATTGAGCCAACTGGTGCAGGCAAGCACACCGCAATTCTCTCAGCCTCTTTTTCTTGCGAGCAATACACAAGGAGTCAGAAAGACTGACAAGTATACTGTCGAACTGAAAGTGTTGAAGCTTTCGATTGGTGTTGAAAAGCAGCATACCTGAGACTGGGTGCCACAGTCCGCACAGATGTACTGCCCCAAGTCGCTTTGGATCACGCTTTCGCTCCCACATACATCACAGGCAAACTGCACCATGGTGATTCTCAATCAAGGACCCACGCTATTTGTGTGCATACATACAGATGGCTTCCAGTAGCCCTCGGGCACCTGCAAAATGCAACGTACAATCCACAATGCTGATCTTGAGCAGATCCCTGTCTCCCTCGAGAGTCGAGGCTCAGAGTCAGAGTCAGAGTCAGAGTCAAAAAGTTAAAACTTTCTTCGCCCTCGAAAAAGTGTTTTCGCTACGTACCAGAAATCGTGTTCCCAGAAATCCCTCTACTGGGCATCCCGGGTGCCACTTCCCGGGGACTGCCTTGTAGTCACAAGGGTGGTGCTCATGACCGGAAGACCGATACCGGGCCGGTTGGGCCGCAGAGCAAGAAGCAGCACCATGTGTGGATTCTTGGCAATGAAACTTCAATTTCAAAAAGTACATTGCCATTGCTGCAGGGAGCTGCGAGCACCACCATGGCGCCGCGCAGGAGCACTCGCTCTACCCGCGCAAACGATGCCAAAGACAAGGAGAAACAGGCAGAGGAGGTTGTTGTGCAGCCAGAACAGGAAGCCGTTCCAGGTACGTGCTTTTCTACATGAGGCGGCTGAGAGAGGGTCTATTGTGCGATGCAATGATGTTGAGGGCACCTCAGCCAACGCATCCTGTGCTTACTGGAACGTCCAAGTGATGTTGAGTGGTGTAGCTGTCTTCGAATGGTGCTATGTTGAATATTGCTGGTCTTTGACTGCATTTTACCAATTTGCGCCTGGTCGTGCTGCTTGCAATAATATGTGTCGTGAACTGCAAGAGAATGTTTATTGGATACTTTGGCAAGGTTTTGAGTATTTCGGGACAGGACGTCTACATGGAAAGATTGTCTGCTTTGTTGATAACTGCAATTACCTGCAGTAACTGCTCTGCTCTGCACTCTGGATACGATTTCTTGTTGCTAGAAGACTTATAGCCCTTTCTTGAGGTTCTTGCTTTATCGAGGCATCACCTGTTCTTTTTGTGTTCTGTTTGTGTGATCCATCGATGAATGCCCATGTACAATGGTGGTAGTTGACAGAGACCCTGGTCTGATAGTAGTGACTGTCTTGCAGAGGTTGCACCACAAGCGGAGAAAGCGGATGACGACGAAAGCATTGCCCTGCTCCCAGTCATGGACGATAGGGCAGGAGCTGAGAGCGTTATACCGCCTGCAGTAGCGAGTGAAGAAGTAGGCACGGGTGATCTGAAGGAAGAGAAGGTAGAAGCAAAGCCAGAAGAGGAGGTAGAAGCGAAGCCGGAAGAGAAGGTTGAAGCAAAGCCAGAAGAGAAGGTTGAAGCAGAGCCAGAAGTGATCAAGAGCAAAGTGGAAGAGCCTGTGAAGAGCTCAAGGCACAAGGAAAGTGAGAGAGCGCGGTCTGAGAAGGAGAGCAGCCGGCGGAGGGAAGATAAAGAGCATGAGAGCGAGAAGAAGGATGCGAAACCAAAGGAGAGCGGCAGAGGCCACAGGGAAGGTGGGGAGGAGAGGAAAGATCGGAGTGGGAGGGACGGGGATAGGAAAGAGGCATTAGAAAGAAAGGAGCAGGGGAGAGGCGATGAGAAGAAGAGGGAAGAGCGAGACAAGGTTGATCGGTCACGATCAGATCATCCACGGGAAAGTGAGAGGAGGAAGGATGATGAGCGGAGGAAGGAAGAGGGTCGCGGCAAGCGGTCTGAGAAGGACGTGGAGACGAAGCGAGAGGACGAGAAGAAGCGACAAGAGGACAGGAGGAAGGAGGATGAGCGGAGGCGCGAGAGCGAGCGTCATCGTAGGGATGGGGACCGGCATAAGGATGACCGGAGTAGAAGGGAGGACGATAGGAGCAAGAAGGAGGAGGATAAGAGCAAGCGGGAAGATGACCGCAGCAGGAAAGGCGAGGAGAAGCCTGGGAGGGATGAGGAAAAGGGGAGGCGGGAAGGGGACAGAAGCAAGAGGGACGATCCGCCAAAGAGAGACAGAGACGGCGAGAGGAAGAGGGACGCTGAGAAGGAGTCAGCGCCAGTGCCGCTGCCGCCTCCTCCACCCCTGCCACCAAATGCAGACGTCGAGAAAGTAAACTTGGATGCTCTCAAGGAGGGGGCGGAAACCGCCAGAGTAAAGGACCCCTCGGCTGATGAGAAACCCAGAAAAGACGAGAGGGTTGCGAAAGACGGCGATAGAAGAGGAGACGAGAAGCGGGAGGATCTCGCAAGGGGACGCTCTGACAAGGACAGGGCCGGACGGCGATCGGCCCCCCGGGAGAGCGACCGCCACCGCGACCGGGGGCGTTCCGACCGCGACCGAGAGAGGGACCGAGAACGAGAGCGGGAGAGCGGAAGGGAGCGCGAGAGGGACCGCGGCCGCCGGCCCCTCTCCCCTCCCCGCCGGAAACATCGCAGCCGCTCACGTTCCCTCTCCCCCAGAGACGCGCGCAGGCGGAGCTCTCCTCGGCGGCGCAGCCCCGCCTCCTCACGGCCCGTTAACAAGCGCGCGGGGTACTATTCCAGCGGCCTGGGGGGGTACTCTCCGAGGAGGCGGAAGAATGGAGACAGGGATAGCCCATCGCTGTCGCCGGACCGGAAGCGGAGCAAGGGGGGGGGGGAGCATGGGATCAGCCCCCCCCTGGGATGGACGCAACGGCGGTTGCACTGTGGCAGCAGCAGATGGCGATGGCGCAGCAGATGGCGGCGGCAGCAGGGGCGAACCCGTTCATTCAAATGGGGGCATGTAGGGGCAACCTTCCTTTTCTGCTAGTGTTCTCTGGCATAAGAGTCTGGCATGGTGGCACTAGTTGTAGTTCGTCCTTGTCAAGGCTCCAATTGCTTAGTATCATTCTCTTGTTGCACCCCCCCTCCCCTTGAAAAAAACAAGAAACTTTTGCTCCAAAATAGACGGTCTATTGCTTGTAATTTTCGGACCTAGAGGTTCTGGAGCGGGTGCTGTCCTTGGACGTTTTACCTGCATCGGCGATGCTTAAACCAAGGAAAGAGGCGGTGTTGAACAATATTTTACTATGCCATACTGTGGAGGGGTCTTCTATCATGATTGTTCCTCGTCGCTGGTGGCCGGCGACAGTGCCCAAAGCTCCAAACATCCCACGTGACTCTTTAAGAAGTCGGATGAGCACTTTCTGTAACTCTTGATTCCGCTGACAATCTTGCTCTTTTTGTCCTCAGCAAGCATCCTGTCCAACTTAAACTCCAAACCTGGTTGTTTTTTTAGACAGTCAGATCAAGTCGTGCATAACCCATTCGTCCCCCTAAGCGGTTCCCTTCTCATCCAGTGCAAGCAGCCTGCCCACTTTGAACCCCCTTCCTACAGGGATGGACACCGTCCAACTCAATGATCCAATCAGAAACCCAATCAAGTCGCGTATAACCCACCACTTGCCACTTTCGATCCCCACTAACATTTGGTCTTAACCCTCCACAGCAAGCAGCCTGCCCAACTTGAATCCTTAAGGGCATAGGCGCCGTCCATCTCACTGATCCGATCAGGACCTCTCAGGACCTCAGATCAAGTCATGCATAACCCACCTCTGGTTCCCGCTAACAAATATCCCTTTTCCTTCTCAGCAAGCAGCCTGGCCAACTTGAACCCCCTCCTTACGGGCATGGACGGTCCAACTCACTGATCCAATCAGAACCCCAAGTCAGTCGTGCATAACCTACTTCTTACCCACTAACAATCTGTCTTAACCCTCACAGCGAGCAGCCTGCCCAACTTGAACCCCCTCCTAACCGGAATGGGTTCCGTCCAAAGCCCTGCCGTGACCCGGTCGCAGCGCCGGCTGTACCTGGGTAACCTGCCCCCGACGGTATCCGATGGCGAGGTGCTCGAGTTTCTGAATGCGGCCATCATTTCGGGGGGGCAGCAGCACGTCCCCGGCACGAGGCCTGTTGCAGCAGTGCAGGTGAGGGGTCATTTTGGATATTTCGACTGTTCCAGCCTGGTCGTTGTAGTGTTTGGCCAGTCGTTTTTTTCGTCAGTAATAGGTTTGGCCGAGCGCCCTTCGACGATCCTCTGCTTGCGGAAAACATCGACGGTTTGGTGACTACACCCGAAAGCGCCTCCAAATCTTGACCAGTCTGTGAGAGTTGAGACGATGCTTCCTTCCCATTTGAGAAAGTACGGCGTTCTCTCGGGCCTTAGTGCAGTCCTTACTTCAGCCCTGATGTAAGCTGCTGATGCTCAAGTCTGAAGCTTGCAGATCACGGATTGCTGGCACGCTGCGCTGCGTGCTAAGCAAGCATGTATCCTGCTGTGCACCCCCGGCCTTCCACCAATCGCTGAGTAGCTGCAATCATCTATACGTGCCACCTCTTAAAGAGGGAAAGTTCCTCGTGAATGTTACATTTCGTTCTTCTGTTTTGCTATGCTGGGCCCCAAAGTCCGACTTGCCAATCGAGCCCATTAACCTTCCCTCTGCATGCAGTAGAGCCTGCTTGACTTAAAAGCTAAGGTTTGCAGCCAACCTATTCCTTCCTCGCAGCTAACCCTGGACAAGGCTTTCGGGTTTGCGAAGTTCACCCACCCTTCCTGCGCCTGCACCTGCTTTCGCTCCTGGCTCTAACCCAGATTTAATCATTTAGCTGACCCTCATCCCTTCCCGCAGCTAACCCTGGACAAGGGTTTCGGGTTTGCCGACTTCACCCACCCGGAGGACGCCACCATCGGCACTTTGCTCGATGGTATCGTCCTTCACGGAAACGCCCTCAAGATCCGGCGGCCCCGGGACTATGTCCCGCCACCCACCGAGTTGCTCGCAGCAACTGCTGGCGCGATGCCTGCCGTAGCGGTAAGCGACACCGACGATGTGGTCACTCTGAGATGCTTGGTGTCAGCTTTAGCGCGTGCTTATCTGTTTTTTGCTCCGGAGAAGACATAGGCAGGTTGACTTGTTTATTCAAACTCTTTGAGGATCTTGTCTGTGTCTTTTACTCCGCTGTGGCAGAGCTATGTGCTGTTGCTTCTCCTCAACTCGCCTGAACCTCTTTCTCTTCTCTATCCTCCTGCCACTGATCTTCTGTTCTCTAGACGGGACTGCCGTTTTCCGTGCGACCTTGTGTTTCTCAAAGTGTCATATTTAATCCGCGTCCTTCTTCTTCGAAACCCCAGACAAGGGATTCGTTAATCGTTCCTGAGTTTTAGCACCTGGGAGTCGTGTCCGCTTAACATTCCCTCATTAAATATCAAACCGTTTTCAAACCACCCGGCCTTACATTTTGGGTGTCTCTTGCAGGGGGCGGTTGGTCTCCCCGGGCAGCCGGCTGTGGCTGCGCCAGGCACTGTGACCACTGCCAGCTCCATCCCCCTGGCAGCTATTCCCCAGAGCATCGTCCCGGGCTACATCTCCACGGACGTGCCGGACGGTCCAAATAAGGTGAGGCTTTCTTGGTGTCTGCAACTCCCAAATGCTTGCTTTTGAGCTGAATCTGCTGGGGGGACTGGGAGACGTTGGAATTCTGTCACGGGTTGGTGCAAGGAGGATGCGAGTGGGATGAGATTGCGCAGCATCTGTTGCGTCAGGAAAGGGTGGCGGACGTCTTTTGAACCCCATCAGACTGGCTTTTTGGTGCTGATATATGGAGCAACGTGGTATGATATTGACAATTTACTTGCTTCTGTGCAGATCTTCCTGGGCAACATCCATCCGTCGATCACAGTCGAGAAGGTGGGTTGCCTTCCCTGCATCCCCGGTTCCTGTAGCGCCCACATCTTAGAATCTCTGTAGGCGTCCCTGCGGCAGAATCGCGTGAAGTCATCTTTTGGAAAGTACGTCAACGAGAATTCTGTATATCACACGCACGAAAGTACGCGTTGCATCTCAGTTTGCTTCCAACTTGGTTGCCCTTCAGGGCTAGTGGTTTTGCACGATGGGAGCCGCTTGCTGGCGAAAAAAGCGTCCGCATCAAGGTTATCGATAATTTTACCGTTTCGCCTCAGCATACTCTTATTTTTGATAAACCTGACCGCTCAACACAAATAATCGGTCGACTCTCCACCGGACTCGCTCGTGAGATGCAGGAGCGCAAAATCTACACTTGGGACGTCCGTGTTGGTCTTGAAGCCCAGCTCGGAATTGGGTTAAACGAAACCGGAACGAGAACCGCGAAACTTAGCCTAAGATTCTGTGTGTGCAGCTGCGCGAGATCTTGACCGCGTTCGGGCAGCTGAAGCACTACGTCATGAAGTACAACAAGAACGTGAAGCCCTTCAAAGTGTACGCGTTCCTTGAGGTGGGTCGTGTACCCATTGAGTGTTGCTTTCAGGGTCGCAGGATCTAGGGCTACCGTTCGGGATATACTTGGCATTTGTTACGATCAATGTGGCCAGAAAAGGAGAACCCTCTCTCTTCTGCGCTGATATCTGATTGGTCGGTTTCTTGTTGTCAGGGATTCATTCGTGAAATGCTCGTGACCATAGCCTCTACACTGCTAAGTCTGGTGCTTAGAACACCCATCAGCGAGCCGTTTCGTCTGCTGACCCTACAACCGAAGCTCGTCCCTCCTCGTTGTGCTTGCGAAGTGGAAGGGTCATCATGCTCATCGCGTTAACGAGCATTTGCAGATTCTGGTCAGGCCGCGACTATGCAGCGAATGCTTGTCTATACTTCGCCCTCGAAGTTCGCCACTGTAGCATCTTACGGATAACGATCTCTCAGCGTCGAAGCAGTTCGGGCACTGTGGCCGGCAATCGGTGTTTGACAAAAGACTCTTGTGCCAGCTCACTTCAAATCACGTGGGCCAAACATTCGACAAGTGATCTAGTCCTCGCTTCTATCGTGCAGTACATGGATTCCGCTGTGACCCCCCAGGCGATCGCGGGCCTCAGCGGGCTGATGCTGGCGCGGAAGCCGCTGGTGACGGCATATGCCACGCCCACGGTGCAGCTGGGCGGCGCGGAGGGCAAGGAGCCCACGTACGCGGTCCCGGAGCTCGCCAAGCCGCTGCTGGAGGAGCCGTCGAAAGTGCTAGAGTTTGCCAACATTGTAAGTGGGACTTGAAAACCTCTAAAGGGTCGGCAAATGGTCTGGGGGTGGTTTCGCGTATCGTTGACTGGGGTATTTGGCGGAAAAACTGAGTTGGACATGGAAGCGGCCACGTTTTGAGGGGTTCTGAAGATGGCGCTCTTTGTCGTGTTGCCTGACTGTATCGAGTCGCCCTCCACTTCCGGCTTCTCGTTGCTGATTAGGCAGAGAGTCTTGCCTGGCACACACACTGGGGTCACGAGGTGTTTTAAGCGCTGTCTCCCTGAGGTTTACGATTCCCTCCGTGTTGAAACACCCGTCGGAGCGCTTCGGAGCCCCGAAAACTTGCTCAAGCTGTTTGTAGGCGCCGTTAAGAGATGTACAAATACATCACGGTGCTTCGTGGCTGTCAGAACCCGTGGAAGGAGAACGTGGACTCCAGTTTTCGTTGTGACCCCCACACCTTTTGGTACCCCCATGCGCGAGCAGCTGAAGGCTCCGGACTGGCACGTGTAACCTAAGGGTTATTCAATGGTAACGTAACCTCCTGCACTTGAGTCGACCGACCGATTGAACTCTCACCGAGGGTTCCAATTCAGTATGCCGTACGGTATCGACGTGCAGTTTCGGCCTCCCGGATGTAGAGACAAGCGACTGGGTGACCTCGCGCAGTAACCAATCTACTGAGACGCGCGCGCAGGGGGTACCAACCATTGTGGGGGTCCAGAATGGAAAACTGGAGTCCACGTTCTCCTTCCACGGGTTCTGTCAGTATTTGTAGCCATTCCACTGGGAACATTCGCCACATTCCGCTCTAACCTTTCTGCTTTTCGTTACAGGTGACTCGGGAGGAGTTGCTCACGCTGACGGAAGAGCAAGTTGAGGAGGTCATCGAAGACATCACGCTCGAGTGCGCGCGCTTCGGGACCGTCAAGTCCTCGCACGTGCCCAAGCCGGTCCGGACCGCGAAGAAAGAAGAAGCGGGCGATACGAAGGATACCATTGTCAAGATGGAGAGCGATGCCGATGCAAAGCCAGGTTTGTTGCAGAACGGCGGGGCGGTAACGGTGAAAACGGAGCCCATGGACGAGGATGAGAAGACGGAAGATGAAAAGAAAGAAGACGAGAAGATGGAAGAAGACGGGAAAGCGGAGGAGGACGGGAAAGCGGCGGAGGACGGGAAAGTGGAGGATGACGTCGAAGAGGACGATGACAAGAAGCGGGTTGTGTTGTTGGGCGACGCGGGCGCAGGCGTCAAGAAAGAGGAGGAGTTTATAAGCGTGGAGGATCCGGAGGGCGTCGGGAAGATCTTCGTGGAGTTCTCGCGGGAGGAGTCGGCGGTGAAAGCTGCGCAAGCGTTGCACAACCGGGTGTTCAACGGCAAGCGCGTGGCGGTCGGGTATCTGCCGGTCAAGCTGTATCAGAAGCTGTACGGCAAGGGCTTCGGGCTGTCGCACAAGTCGTACGACGAGCGGCAGGAGCTGTCGATCAAGGTGCAGGACTTCCTGTACGGCCCCGTTTAGCGAGGTCTTGGCATCTTGTCCAACGTGGCCGTGCTAGGCACGTTTGTAGATCGCAGCAGGTGTCGTCTTGTTTGCGGTCTGGACTTGCAAAACTAGGCGGACTCTGGCTGTCGTGAAGACGACTTCAAAGAAGTAGGAAGCCCGCCTAAGAATCCTGGATCAAGGTGTGGATGCTGCATCCTCAGGCCTTTGTTGGTGAATAGGCCTTGTTGGTGAATAGGCCTGATTGGCCTGCAGCAAACTTGTCTCAAGTACACATGTGCATGGGCGCAGCCGCCTTCCTGAGTCTGCATGGTGCTCGAATGAAGCTGCACCGTACACAATCTTCATGATTATCAGTGCAGCCTGCATTTCCTGTCAGCACACATGTACACCTAGTATATGCAGCCGCCTGGCAGGCTGGCCAGGGAGTTCAATTGACGAGAGGCCGGCATCATGCATGGCACGGGGCCGACGCGGTGACCAATAATGACTGCGATTTCGTATAATGTGCCATGCACCATGAGTCCACGCGCGACCGCCTCAGTCACAAATGAGGGCATACACAGCGGCTGTTGCATATGGTAAATGTATGCATCAATTCATGCGCAGCTGTTCAGTCACGGCCTAGCCACTGGTCGATCATGGTGGGCGGCGTGTGGCAGTGACCGGCCATCATATCTTCAGATTGTTCACGACCTGCTGCCATGCAGGCAGCTACGTATATGCATCTCATGCAGAAATCGGCCGGCTAGCAGAGCAAGAGATGCACATGCAGACTCGAAAGATGCACTTTGTGCAATCTTGATCAGTGCACAACTTGATTGAAACAGACCGCTTACAGGCATGATCATGCACCACAGCTTAGGTACTGATTCCTCAGTAGATTTTGAACCAATCCAAGGCGCCTTTCATTGCTTCACTGGCAGCTCTAGGTGCTTCATAATGTACATGTGAACTGCGGCATTGACACGAACCCTCCTAATTGTGTACAGCATACGATCAGTAGAACATTACCATTCTTCTATCTCCTCCGCTTCTTCTTCGACCTCTGCCGACTCTTTTCGTCGGTCAATTTCGAAAACAGGCCCCCACGTGCTCAGTGATATGCCATGTTCAAGGCTCTCTTCCTGCCGCGCTGTGCCCTCCCCGTTTGCAGCTTTCCACCTCCGCAGTGCTTCGATGTGTTTCATAAATGGCAGTAGCTCCAAAGCAAGGACCGCTGACCCTGCAGCTCCTGGAGCGAGGTAACTGGAGCTTTGCGAGAGAGACGCGCGCTGGATTTGAGCCTGTAAAGAGAACGTAAGTACGATTGAGATCTTTACTAGACTGCCTTCCAGTCTGGGCCTCGTAACCATGTTCTGTCTGGCCTCGAGCTGAAGGATGATTGGAGAAAGCGAACCTTGTTCAGAAACCACAATCTGAACGAGAAGAACATGAGCAGCCCTTTGAACAACAACCTTTATCTTGATGCGACTGGCTCGCGGCTGTTCGCATCTGTAGAAGGAGCTTCTCAAGCCGATCCAAAGATTTGGCGAAGCATGCCAACGGCGGTCCTGAAGCGCTCGAGATATTGAGCCAGCAGGTAATGACCAACAGAGCATCAAAACTGATTCAAGCCTAAGCGATGCTTCCTTGCAACAGGCCTCAGAGTCCAGATATCTCGTCTTCTACGTCCTCCAAAACTTCCAACTTACAGCCCTTCCGACACCCATTCCCCCGAAGTCAACTCCCGCTTACCAAGGTCTCCAGTCTTCTCCGCTCGACCTGCCCCGACACCGGCGCCCGGAACGCTTGCCACTTCCGCGGCGCCGGGTGCACGATCCCAAACAAAACCCCCCGCGCTGCAATCGCTGCCGCTGCCGCATGCCCCACCCTCCCGGGGTCCGGCTCCGCCCCCTGGTCCTCCGCAGGCGACGCCCTCGCGCCCCCCGCACGCCGCCGCAGGATGTGGTCCGCGTCGCTGAAGTACGCCGACGTCACGCTGACGTCATCAATCGCGTCGTCGTCCACGAAGTGGAGCACGTTCTCGTGGAGGAAGGCGGTGACGGCCGGGCCGTCGAGGTGCGCGCGCGCGAGCGTCGCCTCGGGGGGCTGCGCCGAAGCCATCGGCCGCCGCCGCAGCTCCTCCCGGAGGGCCTGGTCTCCGCTGACGTCACCGTTGGCGCTGACCTGGCCGCTGACATCAGCGTCGACTCGCTTGTTGTACAGAAACTTGCCAAGGGCCCTGAAGAGGGACAAGCCCGAGTCCCGGCCCCTGAGCTCCGGTCGATTCTCCGCTTGAGAATCAGGTACCCCTAGGTCGTCCTCCACGACCGACGCTTGAGTACCGTTTTGACCGACATCCTCAGAATCTTCGAGCGCCCCCTTCTTGCCGCGCTTTGCTGCGGCCTTTTTCTTCTTGGCTTTCTTCACCGGTTTGGCGCTCTGGCTCTGCCCGAGGCAATGGAACTGGAGAGTCGCGAGCGCTTGCCGTAGATCCCCCCCACTCTCCTCTGCAATTGCAGCCAGGTCCTCTTCAGGGGGGTCGTACCGTTCCTCGTTGGCAACCCGGCGAAGGACTTTGCAAATGTTGGCCTTCGTAATGTCGTTGAAGGAAATCTGCAAAGAAAAATTTCGACTTCACGAATGCATGAAACAATCATCTCACAGTTCGTAGCTTCTGCTGGATCAAGATCAGGCCGTCATGTTTCTATCGATGCGAACAGACACTCCCAAAGAGATCTTGAAACTGCATCACAGTACCCAAGCACGGAGGAGTCAGGTCACCGACAAAGAAACGGAAGGCTCCGCAAACGGGTTACCCTCGCTGCGCCCCCTCTTTCGAGGGCCTGCTGAAACGCGGCGGTTGCCCCCCACCGCGGTTGATTGTCGCCCTGCCCCGACTGGCCCGCCTGCCCCTCTGAGAGTATCACAACGGTCGGGAACCGAGCGCTGCGAGCAAGAATCTCCAGGCTGTCACACAACCGCTGCCTCCTGTCTCCCTCTGCTGCGAGCGGCATGTCGTCTATGAGCACCACTTTCCCTTGCGGAACTTGCTGGCTGAGCTTCATATTGGGGGGGGACCCGTTGGAGGTTTGAGGGTCTAGGGTCAGGGTTGCAAGGGAGGGAACCAGTGGGACGAGCGGAAACTTCTCGGCTTTGTCGAGGAAGGCGTCAAAGTCGTCCAGCTTGGAAGAGTAGCCGGGACCGACCCCTCTATGGTGCACGTGTTCTTCCCAGAGAGTTGGGACCGGCGTCTGCCATTCAGTGACCTGGAGGTTCAGAGGCTTGCACAGGACGTGCACTGTCGTGCTCTTGCCTGCACCAGGGGGCCCGACCAAGAGAAGCACCTTGCTGCTGCTGGAACCTGATTGGCACGATTCCAGCCATGCTTTCACCTCGCCTACTTTCTTCTTCTGCACAGCCAGCTCCTCTTCTAAAGCAGGAAAGTACTTGTCGGCCCAGATTGTAGTGCGTGGCGTCTTTAGGAGCAGGCTGTCTTGAGTGCCCCGACGTTCTGGATTGCTGTCAGGTGCGGGGTCGAGCTTTGGCTTCTTGGCCGGAGGTTGGAAGGTTGGCCAGGCAAAGGCACCCCCAACCTCTGCTGTAGAAGCCAGAAGACAGCTTTCGTCAGATGGTGCCTTTTTAGCAGGGAGTGTGTTGAATAACGCTGATCAAGATTGATGCAACAAAAGACCTGCCAGAAGATGCTTGGGCTGGGTGCCCTCAGGTTCCTACGTGTATCATTCTATCCGGTTGAGCAAGGGCAGATTTCCCGAGAATGTTGTCAGCAACCTTGAAGCCATGTGTTGCATCGCTTGCAGTCTTCCTTGCTTCCAGGAGCTGTCAAACTGACATCTGGATCAAAGGATCACTTTCTGCATCCAAAGGAATGTCTTCAGCTCACACAGTATCTCCGCTCTGAAACAGTCGATAAAGCACCCCTCAAAGTGAGATGCAGATATAATCTTGCAGACTGTACAGCAGGAACAGACTTGCATCTTTTCTAAGTTTGAGAGGAGGCTTCTCACCGCGCTCTCGCCTAACAAAGCGCTCCACATTCTGAGCCTGTGCTGCTTTTGCGCCCTGCAGAATCCAGGGCACAGAGGTCACTTATGAGCAATTCTGAGCAACGAGCACTTTCAAAAGTTTTTGGATTAGTCTGATATTATGAATTGCACTCGCAGCTCCCCATCATAACCAGGAGCATCAGCTCCGATGATCACGGACAACATCCTTCTGCAAGCTCCCTTATTAGGAGAAACTGAAGCGAGGTGTCAGAGGAGCTCAGTCAGGAGCAGCAGTTATTGACTTTGCTCACATTTCCATTGCTGGAAGCTGTTAGCCCCTTCCTGGATAGTCCCAGTCCTTTTATCGACTTCTTTGACGGCTTGCGTGACTTTGGGGACCCTCTGGCATCCTCCTTAGCGATTATCCCACTCACATCCTCATCCACACCAGAGTCACAATCCGAGTCTGAGAGTATGACAACTGCTCGCCTTTTGCCTCTGCTCGTCATCATTCCACCTTCAGTCAATGAATTGCTGAATTGCAAAAGGCACGCGGACCTTTTGCCAAGCGCAATGTCGAGCAGCACTTCTCCACTGCAGCCCTGATCCTAGCCTAGGAGACTTGATTGCAACTCATCGGCCCTTCCTGCCAGCTACAGTAGCAGCGCTTCCTGCCCCACTGTCTTCCTGATTGGCAGAAAGTCGTCCTCCATTGTATGCCCTAGCTCTCCCTTCCCGTTGTTGCTAGGACATTAAAATCACGGTATATTAGCTTATAACTGAAGCTTCATAAGGGCTCATAAAATTGTACTCAAATATAGACAAATGCAGAGCGTTACATTCGTCCGTGTGTTCTCAAGACGGTGCTGCGCCAACCAGGCTCCACCATCACGATTCTTGCTTCTCCAGCAACGAATGAAAGCGCGGCGCTGCGGATTTTCGGTGGCGTACCCTTGCACAGAATCTGTAATGATAGGCAAAACGCCAAATAAAAGCTGTAAGGTTTTGGTATCATCTTTGATTTCAAGTTTCAACCCATTCCAACCTCTGGCTCTGGCTCAAGATCGCTGTCATGTCTTGAAGTTGAAGAATCACACATTTGAGCTGCACGGTCTTCCACAAGTTCCACTTCAAGTTCAGGAATCAAAGCGAGCAACATCTTGCAAGTACTAGCTAGTAGCGCAGCGCGCCTTCTTTGCTTTGGGAGCCAAGGAAAGGCGCACGTTCTGTATCAATCGTTTTGAAAAGATGGGGGAGGAGAAGAAGAACACCGCAGGTAAGTTGACAATATGGTTGAATGCTGCCAGCAACGAGTTGTGTTGTCTACTTCTGGACCAGCCCCACAGGTCATGGCAAGGTGTTGCTGTTTAATCTGGATGCAGGTTCTCCATCAAGGTCCACAAACTCATCAGACGGAGGTAGAAGAAGTACAACCCTCCTCTTTGCAGTGGCCGAGAAGGAAGAGACTGCCCCGAATGGAGCCGCAGCGGAAAATGGCGCCCCCGGAACAAACCCTCTGGCTCCGGCGGGCGGGCCTGGGGGAGCCTTTGATTTCTCAGGAATGTCTAGCCTCCTGGAGGTGAGGCTGCGTGAAGAGTGCACCGGGGAGATACAAGCAACGGCACTTTCAAAAAGTGCATGTGTGGCGAAGGTTTTCATCATCCTTGCCTTTGAATGGAAAGGTCAATCAAAAGGGTTACAGTGCATGTAAGGTTTTGCTAGTTTATTTGCCTGTGTCTGTGTTGAGTGTTTCTTTTGTTGTGGCCTGCCGCTTGTCCGATTGCAAACGTTGCAGTTCAGTTGAAGGTACTGAACTTCTCCCAGAGTACAGGCCAATAAGCAGAGGATGCTGTGACTCTACGGCATTGTTGCTGAGACATACTCTTGGTGCATCTGCGGACCCGCTATCACGTAGATGGCCAAGGCTTTTGAAAGTCACGGTTCAGATTATGGCATTGAATAAGACTTCATTTAGATGCAGATAAGCAGACGACGCTGTGACTCTACAGCGTTCATGTTCGAGCATACTCTCCTGCTTACCAGGACCCCGCTATCAAGGAGATGGCGGAGCAGATTGCCAAGGACCCTGCCTTCAGTCAAGTCACGCAGCAGCTGCAGAAGAGCATGACGGCCAGCCCTGACGGCAACCCTCAGATTGATCCCCAGCAGTACATGACGGCCATGCGCTCGGTCATGGAGAACCCCCAGTTTGTGCAGATGGCCGAGAAGCTCGGTTCGGCGCTGATGTCGGTTAGTGCATTTTGAAAGCTTTTGGCGCCACCCATTACTTCTAACCATTATCGCCTGGGCTTGAAGATTGCTTCCAGCACATGGCAGTGATAGGATGAAAGGATCAGTGCCTCTGAGCAGGCTTGATATGAGTTTGTTCTGTTCCCAGAGGAAATGGAAGAACGGCATTTTGGTCTGTGCAGCATTGCAGAGGAGAAAGGCAACAGGTTCCTTCGGTTGTATGTCAGCATCCTCGTTGTACACAACTCACGATCAGAGAAATGCTCAGGAACTATCTTCAGGTATCAGCTCTCTGAGCTTGTTATGAACCCTCCAGCGCTCTCATTTCAAAAGCTTGAAGTGACTCGAGAGGTGGCAAAGCAGCCGGGAACAATTGCTGGTGTTGTTTGAGGTTGTCAGGCGATGGAGACGTCAGGAAGTACCCAAGGAGATGTCAGGATTGTTTTTCAGAGTTTCAGCGTTGTCCTTAAGACACTGACAAGCCTCGATGAATGTGAATCAGGTATCTAAGCTCTATGATTAACTAGGTCAAGCCCTTGGAACGGGTGGGGTTGGCTTGGCGGTTAGGGTGGGTCAGGGTGTGGAGCGTGGGAATGTTTGGGATTAGGGTTTTGACTTGGTTTTGCCGGTAAGAATGACGCATGATTCATTAGCTTATTATACATAGAATCAGACAGTTTTCAAACACTTACCGTTGTTTTGCAGGACCCCAACATGGCCCAAGTGTTCCAGACGATGCACAACCCGCAGTCCCGGGAAGAGATGGACAAGAAGGTTGCCAAGCTGAAGGAAGATCCGGAGCTGGGCCCCATTCTGGCGGAGCTCGAGACCGGCGGCCCGACCGCCATGATGAAGTAAGTGCACCAATTATTCTCAGTTCTGACATTCTTCAGGAAGACTTGGTGTGTGCTTGTCTGCTTGGCTTGTCTAGAATGATGTACGTGTTCAATGGTGAAGCTCTAGTGGAGAGGTGGTCAGATCTCTGGGTGTCTGGATGGTCCTTTCATATCATTCCCCTGTTGTCACGTCTTGTGTGACAAATGCTGAAGCTTATTCACTGCAAAGGAGAGCAGGCCTCGTGTTCTGAACAACTTCGCCCAGGGGTTGGGTAAAATGCAGTGGCCCCTTCGGCATCCGCTTGGCAGGTTGTTCATATCATTCTCCATGCGCTCCTGCTTCAACCTAAGTGCGCCTTTGTCTTTGGCGCATTTTCACGAACGTGTTTAGAGCTCTCCATGGAATCTACACAAGTCCTGACCAAGGTGAAACATCCTCAGGTACTGGAACAACCCCGACATCCTGCAAAAGCTCGGCAAGGCGATGGGTGGCATGGGCGGAGGCTTCCCCGGAGGGTTTGCCCCGGGCGCCGGCGGGTTCCCGATGTTCCCTGGTGGAGCTGGAGGGTTCCCTGGAGGGGCTGGCGCGTACCCGGGGGGGTTCCCCGAGGGCTATGCTGAGGAGGGGGAAGAAGACGAGGGCGAGGGCGAAGTTGAGGACGGCGAGGAGGGAGAGGAGCCGCCACTGCACGCAGCGGCTAGCAGCGGGAATCATGAGGTCAGCAGCAGAGGATTGGCTGTGGATGAGTCTCGGTTTCGTGAGTTGTTCACCAAAGTGCGGCACTGGATGGAAAATTCCAGGGACAGAGATATGGAGAGAAGCACAATGGTTTTGAAGGCTTTTATTACGGGGGTAGATTGACGAGACATGCGCTGACCCTGGGAAAGGGGTATGGACAAAATGTCTAGTGAGGGTGCTTGCTGCTTTTAGAGCTGGGCATGGCATACCTCAGCTTTCGGGCCATGAGAGCGTCGTCACGAGGTAGCGGAAATCAGCACTCATGCTTGGGCCACAGGGTTACGCAAGTTTGTGGTGTCTGCCGCCCCCCTCAGCAAATGGGATTCGATGCAGTTCAGTCCAGGCACTGGACGTCAACAAAGCTGTGGTTGTACATAGCTAGGGTCACCACTGCGTGAACTAGGAGTGGGCGGATAGCACATGCATCGGTTTCGAACCACAGCGGCAGTACTCTCTGTGTGATAAACTGCTGGAAAGGTTTCTGAGATGGCTATACAAGGTTCTGAGTAGTCTGGATAATTGCTCAGTGCGTTTGTGGTTTCGCCTTTCCTTTTCCCCCTCCCAAGGGTGGCGCTCTTGCTAGAAGCTGCAAAGATTGAATGCTGGCAGTGACTGGACCTCTGCTTGTGCTGTGCAGGAGGTCAAGAAGTTGATTGACGAGGGCGCGGACAAGGACGAACAGGATGCTGAGGGGCGGACAGCGCTGCACTTCGCAGCTGGTTATGGAGAGGTAAGCAACAATATGGTCAAGGGCTCACTGTGTGTCCCAAATATCTGTCCATGACAGACTTGGCTTGAGTTGCACATGCCGCAGGTCGTAAGCGGTGCTTTTGGATTTTGAGATTCTTTGTGAGCGGCCTTTAGGAAAGAGTTGTCTGTTATAGTGGGCTTGGCAGCACCATTTTATAGCAATGAGTGAGCCCCTCCACAACAAGATCCTGCGCCGCCGCCAAATGGGGAGGGGGGGACTTGCTTGGGGAAAGTGCCCCTTGCTTAAGTGCCCTTGCTTTGTACTCAGAGCATATCGCTTGTCCCCTCCAGATGAAATGTGCGGAGGCCCTGTTGGATGCGGGCGCTGACGTGAACGCCACCGACAAGAATAAGAATACCGCGCTGCACTATGCGGCGGGCTATGGGCGGGCGGAGTGCGTTGAGATGCTCGTGAAGGCTGGTGCCTCATGGTAAGTGCTTGGGCAGAGCGGCCTTGCAAGGAATGCTTACAACAGGGGGCGTTTGTCGCATTTGACGTGTTCGTTTGCAGTGTCTGCTGGTTCTAAATCACGTTGAGATTTTCACCATTGAGAAGGGCAAGAGAGGATTGAGGCCCGAGGGGGCTGGGACTTTGTTTTGGAAATCTCGAAGGCTATCTCTAGGTTGATTTGAGATTTGAACGTCCAGAAGGATCTGATTTACAATCTCCTGGGGTGCCCGTATGTGTTAATTGAGAAGATTCTCTCGGTTTGCTGGTGGCTGGTCAATGGCGATGGCTCTTTATTGCACGGTCTGCCTGCTCAGATTATTGATGTCGGATCTTATCTTGTCTTGCAGTACTCTCCGCAATATGGACGGAAAGACACCCGGCGATGTTGCTAAGCTCAACAATCAGAAGGACGTCCTGAAGTCCCTCGAGACTGATGTCTTCTTGTAAGTAAAGATTGGCCAAGCACTACAGCTTCGTTATTCATTGGCATCTCAATGGTTATCGTAGCAGCAGGGGCATACACTTTTGGTCCGCATCCGTCGGACAGATCGTAGACTGCAGTCGAATGCATTCTTCGAAGCGAATAATTGGACGGTTTAGTGTCATTCAGTGGATGATCATTCTGAGTCGAGACTAGTCCTTCACCTTTCAATTGAGTGGGAAAAGCCGATGGGCGTTCCGAGTTCCTGTGGTTCTTTCAAGCATTGACACCGTGTCTCGAGGCTTCCTGTGCGACAATGGTTATTGATGTGCGAAAGCTTTGTGCAACTCTTCTTAAGCTAGCGCAATCGGTCATGGGCCCTCACTGATTAAATGTTCCCATGAATCAGTGGCGCGGCTGCACGTTGCAAGTATCATTCCAGAATGGCCAATCTCATGGTGTCATCACGTAGTGGAAAAACGACTGTACAGTGTCATTTGGTCAGGGACGGTCATGTGGCCTAGGCCTGATCGGCCAGCTAGTTACCCTTGTTGCTCAAGCCTGCCAGCACTGACGCCAGTACAATATACGCAGATAATCCACTCATGGTGCATCCAATCGGCCATGCAAATGATACAGGTCCGGGTCAAGCTAGCTAGCTAGCTACTAGTTACATCAAGCTCCCTGCAGTAATTATTGCATGATCTAGGTTCGATCTGACTCATTAATTAGCCGATATTCAGAATTACGTGGCAGATCCTGACCCCAAGGGGTCGCTTGGGCAGATAAGTGTAACGTGGACAATGACGCATTGCAAAGAACACGATATTGCCGTCATGCTGTGCATACAGCTCATACGAACTCATACAATGCCCAAGGATCCACATCAGACAGCCATTGATGGGACGTATGGTGCCTTCGTCGAGGGACAACAAAACTGTCATCATGCGGTCACAAAACGGCAACAACCGTCGTCTCCTTGACAGAAGTCCTCACTGATGCGTTCTCGAAGTTCTCTCATTCAGTCCGATGCGCCAATAACAAGACGGTTGGCTCCTCCCTGCAAAGATTAAAACTTTGTTGAGCCAACCGAATCCACTTTTGTGCCCCATTTTTCTCAACATCTGCCACGTCTAAGACCATCTTTAGGTCAACGGCCTCGACGACATTGGTGATTCTGACTAGCATTGCGATGCGCAAAAACAGACAGTACTCGGTCGAACAGAATTTGGATGCTTTCAAATCATGCTGACCTACTCTCCTCTCAGAAGACGCTCAAAACATAAATTAGAGCGCCACAAGCGATATCCATTTTCAAGCTGCGCCGGGGTCTCTTTAAACCCCTCCTTCACTGTGGCGGCCTCACCTTGTCGACAACTTCGACGCTTTTGAAGGCGTGCGCCGGCGCTCCGCCGGACGCCGCCCACGTGGCACTGCCGGACGCCAGCCTGAGCTTCACTTGCAAAAGCGTCCGCAGGTCGGACACCATGACCTTCTGGCTCTGGGCGGATCGCTCTTGGTCCTGCAGATAGATATCCGGGAAAATCAGAACCAGAAGTGCACGAAGCGCTCTGACCAATTCGCAGAGTAGCAAGTTGGGACAATCGTCGTTCGCAAGCACTTGTTAGCAATGTCACCATGACAGGCTGGATGAAAAGGCGCACGACTAGAATTTTCTGGATAATGTGGAAGACACTGCAGATTGAGGTAGTGTCGGGCAGGCCGTTCTGCGTCTGTTGTGGTAATGGTCTGACGCTTGGTTGTCTCATCATGTGAGGAAGGTGTGACGAAGCAAAGTTGAGACAGGCTCAAGAGGACTTGAGAAAGGATGTATTGACAGCCGATAAAGGCGGAAAGGCGTTCGGAAAATGAAATCGAAGGAGGCGGTGTAAACGACGCAGTGGGTTGTGTCAACTCTGACGAAGGCAGCCGACCCGTATCAACGGTCGAAGACAAGGCCTTTTCTCCAACTGCAAAGCAATCGACGCCACTCTTTCTATCGGCGCGCCGCCCCTTAGCAAAGCATTGAAATCGAAACCTCGTCTCTCTTTGGCGTGAAAGGACGATAGGGCTCGGGACACGTGTCCTCACCTTGAGCCTCCGCTGCCGTTCCTGCAGCGTCTTGGCCAGCTCCTCCTGCGCGGCCAGGTCTTTCTTGTACCGCTCCACGAAGCCGGCTCCGTCCTCGACAACTGCAGGCAGCCCGCGGTGTGTCACAAACTACGTCAGTCCAATGTCATCATTCTTCAATCGCACTGGGGTTTTCTGGCGGTTGTGATTGGCGCAAAGCATGCACTTTCACCAAAAGCTTCATTTAAGACTCTCATCTTCTGATTACATCCGGATGTATGTGGCGGTAGTCAATACCGGTGGACGGGGCTAGCTACGAAAACAGTGGTGATCAAAAAATGATCCAGGGAAGGAAGCGCAGAGAAAGAAGCCTGCCACGTCCTTCACGCCTGCAAAGAGCGCCAAGGGTCATATCTCACGAAATATGTCAGTCCAGCTCTCTCAACTTTTGATCGCATCGGGTCTTTGTGGCTGTTGTGATCTTTCAAAGAGCACGCAGTTTCACCAGGGTCGTCAGTGAAGTATTCTCCCCGCTTGATCGCATTGAGACTCCATGATGAGTACGAGCTTCAATCGACAGGGCTAGCTGCGGTGACCAGTGACTGGTCTTCGAAAACTCGCTCAAACACAAGCATGTCTTCACTCCTAGCTGCCCCAATCGTAATGGACGCGTATCCAAGAGTCCCCAAAGCGCTGTCACTTATACATTCAGATCGCCAGGATCAGAGCCAAACCTGCTATGATCCGAAAAGGGTCAGATATTCCGTCCTATAATCCCCGGTGAAAGCGACTCACCCCTCTTGATGTTGGTCTCCACAGTCGCCGCTTCCTCCGCCAGTTCCTTGGCCCGCTTCTCCTGCCTCTGCAGGTCCGCCCGCTCGCGCTCAACTTCCGCTTCGAACTTGTTCCGCTGGCTGCGGGACCGGAGCATAAACGGATGTGAGTGATGGAGGTCTTGAAGCAAGCCATTGATTGTCCGCAAATTTGCGTTTGACCGTCGAAACCCTTTCACCCTTCCAAAAACACGGCGCGGCGCCCTCAGTCTTCCGTTGTCAACGAACCGCTCAGGATGGGAACTTCGCAAAAAATGGTCCGTTTGTGTTCTGTTCAGACGACTATACATCAGCCCAACCATCTTAAACCAGCGGTTCCTCCCTGAAGTCTTCCTCATTCAATCCACTGAACCCATGACTCGTTGAGTATATGACGTCGAGAGCTGTCAATTCACGCGTCCAGCCCTTCCGTGCCCTTCTTGGAACTTCTTCCTCTTTCAGCCCTCTCAAAGCTTTCCTAATTGCTCTATCTAGAATCAGTAAGCAAACGTTTCTCAGTTCGCCCTCTTCAAAACGTTCCCAAATATCTTAATCGTCCCCAATCCTTCCCTGTTTTGCTTCTCAAGCGTCCGTACTCAGAATAGTTAGTCGCCCTCCAAAAGAAGAAGCATCCAAACTCCTGAAGCATCTCACCCAGCCTAAACCAGCGCCCCTTCCTCGAACTTCTTCTTCCAGCCCTCCAAAAGCCTTTCCCAAATGTCCCTAAAACTCTCTGTGTTCGCCCTCTGTATTCGCCCTCTTACAGACGTGTTCAGCTCACCCGTCCAAAACCATCGCCCCCTCCTCGAACTTCTTTTTCCGCGCCCCATGCTCCTCCTCCGCCTCCTGCAGGCTCGTACGCAGCGCGCGCAGGTCCTTGACACGTGGCGCCAGCGCGGCCTTCCGCTCCTTGATGGCGTCATTCACGCGCGCCAGCGCGCGGGAGAGCCCCTCCGGGCTGTGGTCGTCGCTGGCCGCGAGCGTCGCCGAGGTTTGAGAGGTTTTGCCTGCAGAGCGGCCGCGAGTTTAGCGACGCCAGATTTGGAGGCGTTCGGCTGCTGAGCCGTCGCGGCATTTGCTTTCTGGGGCGATGGCTGTGGGAATCGCGAATGAAAGCTCGCAACACCAGCGTTCGCTCGCCGTTACTCTCGGGCCAAATTCACCCGGTTGATTTCTGCATCCTCCGCTTACTTCGATGCCCACTTCTGACGTTCCGGCCAACGGATGACGGAGCGGCTTCTACACAAAGGCCTTCAGTCTGCTTGAGCTTTGAGGGCGACATGAGGGGCTAGTACATGACCTACGCTTGCTGTACTGTTTCGTCCGAGCTTTCGACGCGCGCATCCGCCCTCCTGAGAGATGATTGTCCCGATTTGACAATCGTTGGACCGTGTTGATTCCCGAAAGTTGTGGTTTTACCAGAACTTGCGCCAGACTCCAAACTCCAAACGTAGGAACTTACGCGCCATGCCGCCCTGTTTCTCCGCGTCTTCGATCGCCTCCCGCAGGCCCGCGGCCTGCTCCTGCAGGATCTGCTGCGTCCGCATGAGGACGCCAAACTCGGCCGTCCGGTCGTCCAGCTCCTTCTTGAGCCGCTTATACGTCGCGTTCTTGCTGCGCAGGGACGCTGCGTAGCGCTTGAACTCTTCGCCCTTGAGAACGCGCCCCGACCCCTGCATATTGCCGAAATATATGCTCAGGGTCTTAATAGGTTTCGTTTGAAGTGTTCGAGTCTCCTCGTTAATTCGGCCGTTTCAGTCTTCTTTTAAATTGAATATTACCCTCCTTGCTGCGCGGCGACGCCGCGTGCCGCTTGAATTCGTCACCCTTCAGCAAGCGCCCCGACCCTGCACAGTGCGGGGCAGGAGCTCTGTCAACTGTTGCTTCCGACTGTTGCTTCGGGCTTTGCTCTCTTCTATTTAAGTGAGCGACTCTTGTCTTGCTCCATACCGCTTCGACTCATCGGCCTTGAGGACGAGGCCCGACTCCTGCAGGGGCGAAACGAATGTTCCTTTTTTCTGGCTATCTTAATCTTACTCTTCTTCTTCTTCTTCTTCTTCTTTTACAGAGAACGAGTCCCTTCTTGCTGGGCAGCAGTGGCGCGTTCCGCTTGAACACCTCGCCTTCGAGAATGCCGACCCGTGCACGGTGCAGGAAAGTAGGCTTAGCGAGCACCACTCTTCACTGTCGTTCTGCTTCATTTCGAATTACTGTTCGTTCTTCTAGAGTGAGCGAGGTTTGTCCTGGCTGCGCAGCAATAAGGCGTCCCGCTCGAACGGCTCGCCCTTGAGCACGCGGCAAGCCCCTGCGGACTCTGTGCATGACTTCAACTACCCGGCATGACGTCATACGCAGACAATTCAGAAGCGATTGACTCCTGTAAATGAGCAGAGTCTTCGCTCTCGCAATGCCGCAGACCGCTTGGACTCTTGCCAATCAACTTTGTCCAACAGAAGTTCAGGTGAAGGGGTACCGTTTTGCCTTTTGAGTATAAACGCAAGATGTCCGCAACGATTTCGCGCTATGACAAGGAGACTTTCCGTGCTTGGGCACAGGATCCAATACGGACTTCTTTGAGATAGTACAATTCTGCTGCAAAACGTGAGGGATTGTTTCTGTATTTTCAGGCGACCTGGATACTGTTCGCGACAATACAGAAGGTACGAGGTTTGCCACATGAGGACCTGAAGGCCGGCGATTCAAACTGGAGAGAGAGAAGTCCTCAGAGGGAAAAGGCTCAAAAGAAATAACAATCTAGAACCGCACATGCCCAACTCCTGATCTAACCGTCGTCTGACTGCATCGCCGCGAAACGGCGCCGAACCTTTTCAACACCTTGAGCTGCTGCCTCTTGACAGGCATGCGGAAAATTTCGAAGTCAGCACGAAAACGAAACGTTCACAACCCTGAATGACAAGAGTTTTGAAAGTCCCGTTTGGAAGCCGCTTGAAGCCAAGCACAGCTCGTCATCCAATAGCTTTGCGCCATGTGGCACCTCACCGACGCCGCCGCCGCCTGCTTCTGCCCCAGCTCTTGCGCCACCTCACTCCGCCTCGCGTTCAACTCCTCCAGCTTCTGCCACGTGGCGTCCTTCTTGCGCGCCACGATGGCTGCCATCTGCTGCTGCTGACGCAGCACCGCGTCTTGCCCGGTCGCCTCGCGTGCGTCTCGCCGCTCCGTGAGCGCGTTTACATCGGTTTGAAGGGCCCGGAGCTCAGCCTGTGTGAAAAGGTAGAGTGTAAGCTTGATAGCGGTTGTGCGCAATATATTGCGAACTCCCGCTGATTGCAAGCACTCAATTCCAAGCGAAGCGGTATGCGATCGATTCACATCCCAGATTCTTGGAAGATTGCAGCAGTCAAGGTCGAGCTTCGTCCAAGCACCTGACGAGGATTACCGTAAAAAATGTCGCAATTCCCGCATTTGGAGTCCTTGCCAGATCACAGATTTGAGTTGCAAAGCTCCAAACCGCAGAGCGCATTTTTCGCACTGAATTCGAACGCCAGAACGTAAGATATCGTGAAGATCCGCATCGGTACCCAAGGATTTTCCATCTTTAGCATTCTATATAATAACGCCCTTAGTCCGCCCTCCGTTCAGTCTTCGGGATTTGAACTCTGTTTCCGAGCATGCTTCTCACCCGCGATATCTTCCAAAGTTCGAGCAAGGCGAGGCGAACGGGATTGGAATTCGAAGAAGAGACGAAACGGCAAAGCAAGAACTCAACTCTTTTCAACAGAGCCACACATACACAACACGCTTCCGCTGACAGTCACCCAAGCCACGTGGCCCACCTGCATGGCCGCCAGGTCCTGCTCCGAGCTGACCGGTTCGTTCAGCACGGTCTGTACCGCCTGCAACCGTTCCCGCCGCGCCGCAATTTCCTTTGGTAGCCGCTCCTGCGCGCCGTACCGCGCCAGGCTCGTTTCTTCCGCCAGGGCCGCCAGCAGGGCCGCCGGGCCGGCGCCGCTCGCGGCGCGCGCGTGCGCGTCGCGGAGCTTGGCGAGCGCGCGCGCCTCCTTCTGTCCGGCAGCGTCCAAGACGTCCTGCAGAGCGGACGGAAAGATGGGCAAGCGTTTCGAGCGTGAATCGCGGGCGCCCAACCGAAAGTGGGTGCGATTCACAGGCGCCTGGCACGACCTATGAATGGTGACTGAATGTAGCTTTTGGAGAAAAATGAAGGCTGCGGGACGCCCGCGTGCAAGACTCCTTCTGTCGGAGCGTCCAAGAGGTTCTGCAAAGCGGACGGGAGGGATCGGAGAAAAGTGGATGTGGTTTTGGGAGATCCAATGCTGTGGGACACGCGCGCACGCCTCCTTCTGCCAGGCTTCTTTGGAAGGGAGATTGGTCCGGAATGCATACTGAGAAATGGCTTACCTAGCATCGCTTTGCCTCCTCGAGCGTAAAAAACGTCGGGTTCTCATGCGAAGGGCAAAGCGAAGGAGGGGCCAGAAAAGCCAGGTCAAGCCAGGGCTCGCATATTGTGTCAGAGGCACAGTCAGATACATTTCTAGGACGTCTCTGATGTCTCTGACGTCTCGTTATGAAGTAGATAGGAGGGTAGGCCTGGTTGATTGGAGACACGAACAGCAACGGAGCATAGACTCAAACCACTGCCAAGCGTTGCGAACATCCATCATCCTTCGTAGCAGAATACGATGTTTCTAGATTCCATCCTGTGGCTCCACTATTTTGTTTATCAGCAGCTTCGTCTGCCAGATCAACTCACCTGTTGCTGGGCCAAGCTCTGCGCCAGCGCTCCCGCTTCTTCCTGCTGCCTCCGCAGCAACGAGGCGACCTCCAGGAAGGCATCCACCCCAGCAACATTCTGCGGCACCAAAACCTCCTTGTTTTCAGCCAAGAGCCTATCGCCGTAGCGGATTCGAGCGAACTTCAAAAACAAGTCTTTTCGAAAGTAAACTAAATTACGTTCCCACAACGAGATGGTTCGAGGGCAGCTTGGAATTAGTCACCCTCGTCAGAGGGCAGCCGCAAACGTCCTCCTCTGGCTCAGAAGTCGTCCGTATAGATCTGGCTTCAGTCAGCGATCTGTTGAAAAGGAAACTCTTTGTTGCTGCACAATGGCCAACTTGTGTGCGTTTTCAGCTTGCAGCCGATCGCTTAGCACATGCGCACCTAAGAACAAACAAACATCGCGCTCTCAGTCTTAGTTCGTGGTCAATCATCGCTCTTAGCTGCAGCGATTACCTCAGGTTCACCCACCATGGTCTTCTCTCTGACCTTTACAAGCCGCAGGGTCACCCCAGACCAACTCACCTTGGTCTTCTCCTTAACCCTTTCCACCCGCCCCCCCAGCTGCTCCTTTTCTCCCTCGAGCCCCGCCAGCTGGGCTTTCAGGCTGCGGGGGTCCCGCTGCGTTTTGCGGCTCTGGTCCACCGCCTTATGCACCTCCTTGAACTGCTCTTGGAGCTCTTTGACCAGCGCGTGCGTGTCCTGGATCTCAGGATCGAGAAACAGCTCCTCGGGGATGGGCTCGTCCACCAGGAATTGAGCCAGGTAGGCGCGTTTTTGGAGTAGGGGAAGCTGCCGGAGGAAAAGAGAGTATATCAAGGGCTGAAAGCTGGATATCAACAGAATCTAAACAAGGAGGAGCTCGCCTTAAGAGCTGGATATCAACGAAGTTTGAAACAGAAAAGCTTGAGTACAGGGAAAGTGGAAGGGTTTAGGTGATGTGGAGATGGAATGTTGTGTGAGGGAAGGCCGGGGGAAGGATAGATGGATGTGCGGGCGCAGGTGCTGAGAAGCTATATTGAGTCTGAAGCGAATCGTTGAAGACGCCGGGTGTTAGATCTGGGATAGCTCGATGATTCTGGATTCGGCGGAATGTGTTATGGAGTGAGGGAAAGGAGGGGGACAGCCAGTAGGGAAGGTGAAAGAAGGCATGACTGAACAAGTGGCGAGTTTGAAATTGCGTCAACTTGCATATCAGAGTCCGTGTAACGTGGGGTCTAGAGGGTCACCTGGTTGAGGAGCCACAGTAGCAGAGGATAGACAGTAAGCGGGTCTGCGTCGAGCATACCCTGTCGGAAGGTGGCCCTGCAAGAAACAATATCGTTACACAATTGTCAGACTCACATTTCATAAGACACCACCACAGGCAACTCCCTTTGATTGTTCCTCTATACACTGAAGGTGCATAAGCAGAGTTTTACAGAGTGAAAGACTTATCGGACTGTCAGTTTCACAGTGATGGTTCCACAAATGCAACTTCTACGCTTCTGTATTCCATGTTGAAGTGGCAGGTGCTTCTTTTCTACTCACCCATCGGTACTGACTTTATACTTGAGCACCCTCAGCAGGTCGAGGTGCCGCGCGGTGGTGACATCTGGCGTCTCATCCCGCAACTCACGCCGCTGCCAATCATTCGCAAACGCCTTTGTTACCTTCTTGTGATTCATAGCTTTCATCAACACATTGCGCAGTGCTTGCAGATGTGAAGAGCAGAGGATGCGTCAAGCTGATCAAGTTTGACTGACATTGTTGTGATTGGCTCTTGATGTGAGGCTTTTTGAACTAGTATGCGTTCTCCAAAACTTACCTGTCTGTTATCAATGGTGGCAAGGACATCGTTCAGCAGCTCTCTCAGCTCCTGAGGTGACTTTTGGCTGCAAATACCGATAGATAAGGAATTTAGTAAGCAGACGTACAAGAAAGTACTAAAATGGTGGTTGAGGATGCTACTTATTGAATCATGGTGGAGCAGAACAGGGGACCACATTCTCAAAGTCAATTGAAAGTGTCCATGAAGTCCCATATTAGCCCTAGCAACTTAACGCTCAGTGACTTGTGGTGAGCTAGGAATGTACCTTTAGGGACAGGCCCCGCAGATTGAGCTCCAAATGCCACAGGGCAATGGCTGCTGCAGCTCACCTAAAAGAAACCAACGACAGCGCCAAGTCGAATGGGGCTTGGTTGAGCTTGTCAACGATCTGCTGCAACTCCCCCATTTTGGATGCACGCAGTGTCTCAAAGGGCAAAGCCGAGGAAGCAAGGCAAAAGCAATTATCTCCAAGGATCCGGTCACCTCTTCAAGGACTATCTCTGCTTCCTTCTCTTTCCCTATGGAATAACCAAGCAGATTGTGCAAGCAGCTGGTTGTAAACCTTTGCAGCGGTGCACTGCAGCTGAACTCTTCTGCTTTTCGTGACGGTCAGGTTGGAAATTTATGCCCATTACAATGTAATGGTGCATAGATTGAGCTGATTATCGACTGCTACATAGCGCGCCGAGGTGCTCGAATCTAAACCCATGATCACTCAGAGTTGAAAAGTGCTCCAGGACCCTGGCTGCAGCCCTCCAGCCCTCTTGCACTGGCAGGAGAGAACTTTGCACAGCCTCCGATGTCCACAAGATGCTCAAGAGTCAAGCCTGAGCATGCCAGCACAAGCAGCCCAATGCACGTCTTGAGCACGTCTCATGAGCACGTCTTGTGAGTAAGCTGAAGCTGATGCCATGACACAGAGTCAGTCGCAGCGCATTGCCATGATCCATGACTCTATTACTCTGAGTGCAACACCCTAGGTAAAATTTTCAAGATGTACACAACCGATCGGAACCGAACCCTAATTCTTACGTCCGAAGCCTCAGGTGCGTACCCCGCATCAAAGTTCGAACGTCCGCCAACTGTATTACGTTCCTGATAGTCGCCGGGGCGCAAAACGGCCAAAGCTGCCGAATCTTTTGTCAACTTTCGAAACCGGACTCACGCGGACTGCGGAAAGTCAGATGCGTGTCACCGTCCGATCGTGTACCGTCCGCAGGATCTACGCTCTGAGTAGCTGCCACATGTCAAGGGCCGAGTCCGGTACCGTACTCAGTACCGTACGGTTCGGGCGGCACCGTTGACTGCGTACAGAAGGTATGCACTGTCAACAAGCAACCGGGCACTCCTAGTGACATTAGGGTCTCGCGCTACAAAGCAGTGATGGTGTGTTAGGGTTACGCCACTTCCTGTGACGGTTTGTTAGGGTTACTCCCTTTTCTGTGACTGCTCTCAGATTAGGGTTCCTACTAACGGCTAAGTCACTGTTTTTAGGATTTTAATGTGGTTTGCAGGCTAACTCCAGCATTATTTAAGTCCGGCGAAAGCAGGCCCGGTACCAACCGCGTCCTCAAATATGGCACTGCGGACAACGACTGCTTGTGCCCGTCCGGCGTCCGATTTCGAAAGTTGACAAAAGATTCGGCAGGTATGTGCCTCTTGCCGCCGGGGCCCAAGCCTTGGGCCAAGGTTCGAGTCGGTGTAACGACGGTCAGGGCGCGGCTGCCCCGGGGGGCCCAGTCGGCGGCCCCGGCCGACACGCCGAGGCACTGCCGGCGGGAAAAAATATTGTACAGGTCGGGGCGTTTTTTTGAGCGAAAAAGGGGGTTCGGGGTCGCCGAAGGCGGCCCCAGGGGGTCCTACGGGGCGAAGCCCCGGGGCTCGGGGGCCCCTGAAGTTTGAACTTCAAGGGCTCATGCCCACCGCGTACCATACGGCGCGGCCACGCGCGTCTAGAATGCGAATCTCAGGAAGACAGGAAGACAAGCCGTTCAAGATGGATTACAATCATCTAATCATCGGCACATCAGGTAGCTAACTGATCTGGCACAAGTACGCATATTATATGCAGTAGTATGTGCACAGCCGAATTCCGTCAGAACTATCTTAAACAGCAGGCCGGCTCAAGCTAACACCCCAATTCTTCAAAGATGCATTGCATGAATGCATTGATCTTATTAAGTTGACAAGATTCCGATATCACTAAATCGATCGGTAAAACTTTGACTAGAGTTCTTTAACATATCACAAACGGATGAATAAACTTTGTGGCGATACGACAATAAACATGGTCAATAAACAACTAAGGTTGCCCTTTCAACCGCGACTCTTACTGTAACTATTAAGTTGTTTCATGCTTTCGGGCACCTGCATTGTCCTATTGGTAAGCCGCAACCAGGCCGCTTTCTACAGTGCTTTTTGATACCTTTTCCACCTCTATATTATTCTTAGATGGTCGGGCAGGAAACGACTGGCCACTTTGAAGCTGGAAACGTGTGTCTGTGAGCGGTGGTTGGAAGAAAATGGGGTGTGCAACGCCGCCCTCCATGGGCAACGTTGCAAACGGTGGGTATGCGGAGGGTGCGAACGGAATGTTGTGAGCAAAGGTGGGCGGATAAGGATGGATTCCACCAACGAACGGGTTGATGGAGGTCGACGGTGCATAGTTGGGTTGCTGCAAGGAACCGGGGTTGTGAGCGATGAGTGCGTTCAGGGAGTCTTTCCGAATGAAGTCTTTGACCAGGCCCTTCTCGTACTTTTTCAGAAGAGGAATGTTCTTCTGATGGATTGCGTTGTCAGGCCCTGAGATCTGAGAAACCGTAAGAGCAGCCCGTTGATTCCACTCGTGACACATATTGATCCAATTGGTGGACGACTTGGTGGAGTGCCTGGAATAAAGCTCCGAGAACAGCCGAGTCTCAGCGGGGGTCGAAATCGGCCGGATCAGCTCGCGGAGCGCTGGCCGTCGCACGCCACGTTTTTTGATGAACAGAAGTCGCCCATGTCTTTTCACCTCTTGGCCGGACTCTGACGGTAGACGCACGTCCCCACCAGACCGTTGGGTGGATCCGCCCAGTTCCCCTGTACGACAAGCATCTGGTCAATATTGAACGAAGCTTCCAGGAGCCTGGGCTTTCCCATACACTATCTCTTCAAGCAAAGCTTTTAGACAAGCTTTCTACAAAGTACACAATGAAGTATGTGCAGCATCTCGACATGTGAGCAGAACACAGTATTGCCGAAGGTGGAGTCCCAAAAGTTCGAAGATGACAAGTCTCAGAACTCTGCTTGCTAAAAGCAGATGACACAATAGCTCAGTCCTTTTTGGCACTGAAGAGGTATCCTTTCGGACAGCACTGCTCGAACTTTGAACTACTCAGACTCATCTATGACGACCAGGTCGAGGCAATGGATCTGATCTGAACATGTGGCGACAAAAGAAGAATCAAAATTGCTCTCACTGACCTGTTGCGGAAACACCGTACAATCCTCCACTATTGGGCTGGAAACGTACACCTGGAACAACCGGATCTGCAAGACAGACGCGTCTCAGTGAATCGATCGCGATGAACGGACGCCTAAGTCATGACATGCGCAATGCTCTTTAAAGGAGGCCGCACCACGTCATTCTGCCTTTCACGCAAACAATATCCTAGAGCTTATATTCATCGGACACAATCTTAGTCGGCCTCGAATCTGGGCACTCTTGGAAACGGTGTGACTACTCAAAGCAAAGTGGCCCAAGGATAATTGGACACTCAGTGACTGCCGGTTACCGCCGTATAAAAAGAGTCATCACACCGGAACTCACCGTCTCTTGTGGAGCTGGAAGGAGTGACGTCTTCGTGGTCAACTCGCTTTCGTTTCGTCGCTGCGAAATAAGAAGAACGTCATCAAAAGAAAGTCGCATTTCATCTATCCAACTCGGGAGGCCTCGAATACACGCATCTGCAAATCGACTCTTTGACAAAGACTTGCTGTAAGCGACTTGTCGAACTGTGGAAGAAGGCTTGGATTCGAAGGTTGCTCTAGAGCAAAGGAGGAGATAATCTTACCCAGCTTCTCGCGGCGAACCAGCCGGGCCGCAACTTGCATTGGGATCCTTGGGAGCCCGTCGTGGTGAGGTAAGTGCCCGGGCTGCACTCCAGGTTGCAGCGTAGCTCGCGCAATCCCAGCCAGCCCGTCCCGGTCACAGGAGTGCACGCAATCGGGTCTCAGGTGCGTCTCGAGGCGCACGACCCGGGGCAGCCCGTCCTGACTGGGGGGGAAGGAGTGCGACGGCTGGCCCCATGATTGCCCTGCCGCGCGCGCGACTTGGGGGATCCCTTCTTGGGAGGTTGAGGGAGAGGGTGCGGGCTGCCCCCTGTTTGCGCCGCCGCGCGCGCGACTTGGGGGATCCCGTCCTGGGAGGGG
>DF237035.1:119031-220262 GCA_000708835.1 Klebsormidium nitens
CGCGGCGCGCGCGACTTGGGGCAGTCCGTCCTGGGAGGGGGGGGGGAGAGTGCGGCCTGCCCCCCTGGTTGCGCCGCCGTGCGCACGTCTCGGGGCAGTCCGTCCTGGGAGGGAGGGGGGGAGAGTGCGGGCTCTTCCCCCTGTTGCGCGGCGGCGCGCACGTCTTGGGGCTCCTGGTTGGGGGCCCCGGGTGAGGACACGGGCGGGTTTCGAGCCTGTCCGTCATGCTGGGGCAGGGAGGCAACCGCGGGGGTGGCCAGAGGGGTGGATCCATCCAGAAGCGCTACCGCCACTGGTTGCTGAGGATGAAGTGCGCCTGCAAAAGCAGCCCCGTGCTGGTCATGAGGGGTCTCATATTCAAGCCGCTGAGGTAAAGATATGCAAAGCACAAAGACCCGAAAGCATCAGAAAGCTGTTGAAAGCGTCCACGCAATGAAACTCTCCTAAGCGAAGCGGTGTTAAGAACAACAGCAAGCCAAAGGGATGTTCTGATTGCAACATGGTAAGCTGAACACGTCCTAACGAAGCTTGCGATTGCTGCCTGGAAGAATAAACGAAAAAACGGATAAGGAAAGAAAGCACAAACATAAGACGCAACTTGAAAAATAGAGGAGAAAGTCCTATAACGGCGAACCTCGTCTTTCAATGACCTGAACATAAGCTTTTGTTGACGGTTCGGAGTTCGGCCGCCCAAGGAATTGATGCCTCACCCGCAGCCTGCGCGCTCTTTAGATGTTGCTCCTCCAGCATGGTCTCGACGAAAGTGGCCTCCTCATCCAGAAATTCCGGCTCTTCCCCGGCAACTTCCTGGGAGACCCCTGCCCGGATTGGCACAGTGCCTGCATGGACGCCAAATCGCTCTTCGGTCGGCGGAGCGCGCCGCCACTCTGGACACGGATTTGGCCACCTCATCGCTGCGCATGTGTCCTGCATCGCTTCTAGCAGCCAGTGATCGAACATTCCCCAGTCTTTTGCCCCCTTGCTGCGAACGGCACACTCATAGTTCCACCGGTAGTTGAAGAGGGCGATTAGAGCCCCTGCAAGCTCCGGGGAGTAGTTGCCTCCGCCTAGCAGCGCGTTGAGGTGGCGGTGGTAGCCCTCGAGCGAGGAGCAGCCTCGCACACCGACATAACAGGGCATGCAGCCGGGCGCGCTCACGAGGATGTACATCTCGTCCACATTCAACGGATCTGCACATGACGATGAATTGGTCAAGCATTTGCGCTTCATGTCCTTCAAGAAGCACGACGTATCAATGATAGCAAACCTTTGCTTGCATGCAAGTGCTGCAGTCGTCCTTCTCAATCAAACACCGGCGCCATTACTTACTAGCCGCTAGGGGCACCGCACCAACATGGCAGTGTCACTGAACAACATTATGACGTACCACAGAACGTGGTAAATTTGCTGCTACAGCCGGAACAAGACGGTGCCAGACGACAGATTTCAGTGCTCAAAACCCTGACCATGGAGTCTTCCACGGCTCACCTGTTAGCAAGCCCTCTTGCATGAGCTGGAGCTGCAGCTCGTGCACGTGCTGCACGTCCTCAGTGATGAGAGGGTCACCGTGGATGATGCAGGTTCCCCTCTCATACTTCTTCATGACCGCTTCGACGCCGCTGACCAGCTCTTCAGGGGGGGGAATGGTATGGCGGCAGCGCGCTCGCCAGTAGCTCCCAGGCTTAGCGGCCACCCTCTGCCTGTGTCCACTTCCGCCTTCCTGGACCTCCAGCCAGGAGGAACTCTCGCAGAGCCCACTTGTCTTGTTGGTGGATCTGGAAGATTGCGCTCGAGTAGTCCCGGCAGAAGTCGGCTGCATCAGAACAAGAACCTTTACTTGACTGTTCTCAAGCTCTTTCAATAGAACTTGTCACATGTGCATTTCACTGACACGTTGACCTTTAAAGAGGATTTATGTGCAATCTGCAAAGGCACTTGTGTCGGATGGTGCACAAAATGGAGATCAGGATTATGAAAAGTACCTGAGAAACCCCATGTTGGAGCGTCAACCAATCAATAATGCAGGATCAATGCGTCATCAAAAGAGATCAAGGTGAACAGAGGTCCCCACCTTTGAGGGAGTGGCCATCGGGAATGATCTCGAACACCCGCCGCATGACATGTGTGGCGTCCTCCAAAACTCTGCTCAAACTGGGGATGGCGTCGTACAGCTGGGCAGCTACAGTTTGGGAGTTATCAACCCACATGTACTTGGGCAGCTGCAACAAAAAGACGCACATCTACGCTTAGCTTAAAACTTGGCCGGACAATTGACAGCAAAGACCCAGCCAATTCGCAATGCATTACCTGCTGGCTACAACAACTTACATAGACTCTGATGACTAACTGAGAAGTTACAACGAGCGCACTCCAGATCAGCATCAAAGATCTTACAGGCAAGAGAGCAAACCTAAGGACCCTATCCAGAAACACATGTCTCTTGAAGTACAGACCAAACGCACCTGGTACCCAAGGGCATCATAGCGCTTGAGCACATCTTGAACGCCAGTGGCGTACTCGTCAAAGGAGGTGTCGCCCACAGCCCACTGACCCACAATCTGCGACCACTCATTCATTATCGAGTAGATAGCTGTGTAGTCCTTCCGCCCGTCAGCAGAGCGGATCCGGGAGGCTGCTTGAAAGGTGTGATCCCCTCGCCAGAAAACCCCATCCACCGCAGCCAGATGGCGTTCAAGAAACGCAAGCCGCGAATTCAGAGACGCTAGAATAACACCTGTACAACGAAGACAATGCATCAAGAGCAGACCCTGAGCAAGTCCTCCCAAACAATTGCCAATGCATCTAACAAAAAGACCAACCAAGCAGAATGAAGCAGAATCTGTTCGGCGGCAACAGCATGCGACTCTGAAGCCCTTGTAATCTGCGCACAACTCAGCAGGTAAATGAAAGCGCTGGAACAAAAGGATTGCTTTGTGCACCAGATCTGCAAAGCTGTAGAGCAAATTTCAGTACGTGCAAGCAAGAAAATGATCCAGCAAGAGAATGATCTGACACCCTTAAACATACATGTCTACTTACCTGCTATCCAGGACGTTGAAGGGATCCAACCTCGGTAGCCTTCCTTGTCCGCGTACTCTCCGAAATCAGAGGGGGGGGGGGGCGGCTGCTGAGCACGCCCAGGATATAGGTGTGCACCGCTCTCCTGCTGTCGAAGTTTGGCACGCGCTGCCGCATACTGAATGTAGGTAACCTTCTGCTGCGTGAAAGTGCGCATATGGGCTTCACGTACCATCTTCTGTTGGTCGGCAATAGAAGTACTGCTTGCTACATTCCGGACCATGGTGTCTAGCAGGCTGCGCTCGATAGCCCCACCACGGGTAAACACGATCGGAAGCTGATCCAGGACCGCAGGGCATTGTCGCCGCAGCTGCTCCAGCACACCCTCATCGTGGGAGCGAAACTGGTAGGGCTTCCCGTCGTTCGCTGCGCAAGGAAACAATCCTTTCAGCGCCTTGAGCTGAACATAACTAAAAAGCTTGACCCGTCAGAGTCAACCTACTTACTGCCAGATGTGCAGAACAGTAACGAAACACAATCCACTAGCAAGCCTGTCCATGACACCTCTAGTACAGCTGACAACTCTTGAAGAGACTCACAAGTGCATCATCTGGACCTGGTCAAAACAAGTTAAAAGCTTGCAGATCATGTCTTGAACGTGTCAGAAGGAACAGCAAGAAAGATAACAACGGTTGTACATCTTACAACAAGTTATCAGCACATTGTCATCAAGCCTGAAGACCAGAAGAGTTGGATCTTTCAGCGCTAAACTTGACGTACCTGGACAGCCCTCGCCCTTCTTTCTGCCCTTCCCACAGCGAAAAACCTTGCTGAAGAGAAATGCAAGCGCGTTCGCACTGCACACGCGGCGAATCTTCTCTGAAACCCCAGTCCAGCCATCGGATGTCACCTTGTCCACCTTTCCGCACTTCGGGCAATAAATGACTGGCACGAGCTCTCCAAAGAAAAACTGCCAGAACACAAAGTAAACCACCTTGCCGGCCAGGTGGAAGTGGTTTGGTTGCAAGGCCTTCTGCCCTCTGCTTGCCTGCACCGGATTAGGATACTCTTTCTTCATGCTTGGCCAATACCTAGGATCGGGGGCTTGATCCTTTGACGGGCCCACTTTTGGGTCTATGTCAGGAATCACCCAAGGCGGCTTATTCTTTTTGTCCTTCCAGTTAGCAGGTGGTGCAACCTGATCATGGGCCCACTCTACAACGTTCATTGCACAGATTTCATCCTCGCTCCTTGGATTATATTGGCAGCTGTATCTCCAGACGCCTTAGATCCAGGTCCACTGGTCAGGATGCTTTGCACAGTGCGGTTGGCTTGGACTCCTGTAGAGCCTGTGGCAGCACAGTGACCCGGGCCAGACGCCATAGTGCGGTTGGTACCTGTCAGAAAGGCTCTCAGCTTTTCAAAAGGAAGCCATTGTCACAGGACCTGATGTGCCTGTGTTTTGATTCTTTGACACTGCACAGTGCACCATACCTACGTCAGTCAGTCTTCAACTTGCGAGGTTTGCTGTAAACCTTGGCCAGACTAGGCGGTTAACCAAACAGTATTCAAATTGTGGTCGCCTGCGCTGCTCCCCCCTTCCTTGTGTCCCCCGGCCTTCTGCAAGGCAGGAACCCCACGCAAGATTTGGTCAGCTGCTTAATTTCCAACCGCCAGATGTTCGGCCACTGTGTCATATCGAACGGCAATCTCATGGTCGTTAGTCCGACTTCACGCATCAGATTCTGGCTTCTCGTTGACTGTTAGTCGGACTTCCTAGCACCAGGTGAATCGTTAGTCCGACTTCAATTCCGAAGTCGGACTAACGATGCATCACAGGGCCGGATTCGACCCCGGCCTGCGGCCGCCCGCCCACCGGGGGAGTCGGGACTGCCTCAGTTGGTCCGCAGCGTGCAATGTCGACAGTTTTCAGGATCGTGCGCACTCGTGTTCGCGATGTTACCGGTCGTACAAGGTAACTTCGACCGTGTATTCTACCGGCTTTTCGCTGGTCGAGGACTTTGACGCAGGGTTTCCCATGCCGACTTTTGTCCCGATAACCGGTATTTGGCTGTACCGGCCGGCCGAGCACAGCAAGTGCCTGCATTTCCTGCCGGCTGAGCAGCTGGCGGGGTGCCTTCGGCACCGGCCGGGGTCCCATCTCGGCCGGCCGGGCTCTTGCCGCCCTGCTTCGACGAGGCGGAATGCACCAACATCAACCGGTGCTCCGAATATGGATATACCGTATTGTACAAAAAGTGATGGCAAAAAGTGCACCCTTACGTGCTTCGACCAATCAGAAGTCGTATCTTCGATTCGCTTTTCTCAGAGCCGTACACAAGATCCTGGGATGTATCGTTGCTCGTTGGCACGATTTGCCGCGGCCTCGGATCGCCGCACGACAAGTTCTAAAAGTTCTATCTGTACAGTGTACAGTGTACGAGTAGTAATGATGTAACGGATCTGCAGGTCAACGCGGCGACTCGATGACGCGAGCGGGTCGCAGCAGATGTGTGCATGTGACGCAGCGGAGATGCATCAAAATTTGAAACTTGACACAAGCTTACGTTGGTGATGTATGCGTTAACGGACAAGCAGGAGGCGTCGAAGACGAGGGCGGCGCTTTTGAAATTTCAAGGAAGCTCTAAGATTATTGGAACTTTAAGATATTATTACCTTTGCGGTTATCAGAGCCCGACTAGCGCTCCGATCGGGCAATTTTGGTAGCGATCGCCTTCTCGAGTATAGAAGAGCAAGGCAATACCGGTTAACTTGACCAATCGATGGTGTCAAGCAGTTGCGAGATTATCGGCAAGGCGTGTTCAGACATGCCGTGTTATTTATGTGCATGCATGCTAGGTACGGTACCTATGCTCGGTATTGTCACCGTATAGGTACTGTACTACTGTACCGGTACCTGCACCTCATGTTGAAACTTGGAAGTGCGCACAATCTACCTAGTCATGATGCACTCCTACGGTAGGTACAGGTAGTAGGTAGTTGCTAGCGTCACTGCACGCAGCACAGTGCACAGTGGCGGCAAGCCTCTGGCTGCTGGCACCGATCCAAAAAGTTCATGCCAGCTGTTCTGGCTAGCGGGCGAGGGCCCGGTCCCAGGGTCACTTTTTTGCCCTTCCTGTATCTGACCAAGGCCCAAGGGCGCCATGCAGCTTGCCACAGGAAACGCTGTGGCCTCGGCGAGTCTGTCGACCACCTACGGGTTTATCCTGGTGCAGCCCACCATCCTCGCCACCAAAGTGGCGAAGCTAGCTAAGCGACGCTGAAGTAGACGAGAAGGGAGGTATGTCAAAGGTGCGCAGCTCCTGTCTTGCACGTATGATTGAGCTGCAGAGCTTTCGTGAAGAAGCTGGGATTGTCCAGGATTGTCGGATCTCCGCTTCATAGTGGACTTGTCCCTGGAAAAGGTCTTTATTCAAGCTGGATTCTGCCAGCGTTAGTCTAGTCCAGAGAGTGGCTTGAGCAAGTGTACTTTTCTTTCATTTTGTATTAAGCCCATGGGGCCGTAGCTAGCTTGAATCTGCTTCTGAAATTAGCTAGTTGCGTCACCTTTTGTCAGCGAGCAACTATAGTAAAGCGACGCCATCGGTGGTCATGAAGAGAGATTGGTAAGCAATTGGGAATGGGCGAGTCCCTTCACGATTCCTGTTTTTCTATCTATGTGCAAAAGCATATGGTTGAGGGACACAATGTTGTCTGGGCCGACGGAGTTTGGGTGATGACTGTGTGGTATCGAAAGATGATTTAGGGTCAGCGTTAACTTTCGTGCAGCATGGTGATATTCTTACATGGTAGTGCGCAAGTGCAGCATTCAAGGTGTCCACATGTGACTTGAGAGGGCACATTGACACGTGTTGCGTAATCTGCATGGAAGGTTTCAAAAGAAGTTGCCCTATTTTCCTGCTACGAGGGGCTGATGTTAGTGCTCAACCTCTCATTGATCGCTGATATTATGATCTGCTGAGACGGTGTTTCACGTTCTTGCCTGCAAGCCGTTGAAAACTGTTTTTGTCACTACAGTATCATCATATGAAATACTTACGCAGATACCGTTTTTTTCTGCAGGGAGGCCTTCCATACCGATATCTTCACGAATCACAGGCTTGAGAGCATGACTACACCCCTGTCATCAGCTCATCGCACTTCCCAGCCAGATGTTCCGTGTGTTATGGAGCCATCAAGGATATTGATTCCAGATGTCAGGGAGCCAAACGGTTCAATTGACCCTGCATGGTAAGTATCCACTGTGGGAGTAGTAACATATGCTCTTCACTCCACAAAATGCCTTGATACACCTTCAAGAACTTTTTACTTTTGTCATTTACTTTGACGCTCTCAGAGGTGGACAGAAGCATTGACAATTGTTACTTCATTTTTAGGGCAGACACAATTTGTAGCCATTGACGCCCACCAGCCTGTGAGCAATTGACTCTGCTTGCAAAGGGTCTGAAACTGTCATGTTTCTCCAGACTTTCAACCGTTGCTTTCTCAAAATGCAGGGAGTGCGCAGGCTTCCATTCCCCCGCCTCCTCAGGCTTCCGGGGCTACACAAGCCTAGTCGATTCCCCTGGCAGCTTTTTCATCCCCGTGCCTGGGGCATCACGATCATCCGCGCCTAGTTCTTGCAGCAGCCCCGCCGCGTCTAGTTTTGACTTTAGCAGCCTGCATGCATCTGGGTTACAAGCTGCATTTGGAGCCCACCCCAGCAGCAGCACCTTTCAGAGCCTCTCCCTAGGAACAGCGTCAACGAGCAGCAGCGATAACTCCTCTACTTCGTCGGACCGACCGAGCCGGCGGCGAAAGGTTGCAAGTCAGATGCCAGACTGGATGGACCAGGGGATGGAGGTGGTTGGGCAGGGTGCCTTAGACTCAGATTCTGGTTTCTGGGGGGCCCAGGACCTTGCTGGGGGGCAAGAGTCCAATGCAATTCTGCAATTCGCAGGGGCCAGAATGGACCTCCCTGCTGGAGGTCAGATGCAGGGGGATTTGCTCAACATCAAGCGCGAGGCATGCGACCTGCCGCTTGTCCCCATTGAGCAATACAGCTGGCTGAATGGGGAGCTGCAAGTCAGGTGAGGACGCAAGGAGAAAAGTGCTCTCTGAAATAAACGTGCCAATTTCGTATTTTGGATGTGGCACGAAGACCAAAAGACTGTCTTTGCTGTGTGCAGGTGGAAGAATATAATGCCGAACATAATCATGTGCAATTGCTTTGTATTTATGCTGATTGCTTTCTGGTGAATTTGTTGCATGTGTTGGATTCTGTTTCACATATCAGAACTGTGGCACTGATATACAAGTGAGTGTTTAGAAGACAGTGCTTTTCCAGCGTTCTCTGCATAGAATACTCCCGAACGCGGCATACCTCGTGCCGCAGGAGCAGGTGGCAATCATTTGGCTGAATCCGCATAGAAAAGCTAAGACCTCCCGAAAGGCTTTCTCCCGAGCTTAAAGAAAAGTAGGGAACCTAGCTTTTCAACCTCACAATACGCTACTTCTGAGCTTGAATGGTCCCTTGCTTGTTGCCCTGCAGGGTATTTATACCTCTCGTGGGCGTCCACAATCTACCTGAGAGTTCTATCTTGGTGAACTATGGGACTGAGTCACTGGAGCTGACAGTCCGAGATACACCTAGGGGCGTCCAGCATAGGCTGGCCTTTAAGCAGTAAGTGCAGCAACTGTGCAACAGTTGGAAACATTTTCTCAACTGCTGGAGCCTGCACGTTGGTTCAAGTGATTGTTCCCAAGGCAGGGAGCAAAGTTTTCAGTGTGCGATATTCTGGTGCCTGGAGGTTTGGACTTCTGATCGGGAAGCATCACTTTTACGGAAGTGGACATGCACTAGCTTCGTTATTCGTCTCCTTACATTGAGAAAATTTGAGCTTCCTCCCCTTGAGATACTCTCGTAAATGCTAGCTTCCAACTAAAGGAGAGAAGTCGAAGTCGATGCTTTTACGAAGGCTGTCCTTCAATGCTACCTCTGCTCCCTTTGGCAGGTTATATGGGGAGATCGTCCCCCAAGATTGCAGTTTTTATCGACGTTCTGACAAGCTGGTTCTCAAGTTGACCAAGGTACCAGGGCGGCTGGACGCATTCAACAAAGGAAGGCCGTTGGAATGGTTCGCTCTCAAGTTCGACTAGACAAACATTAAAGAGCCGTTGCAAAGCGTTTGATTGAGGCTCTTGAGAGGGCAAGGTAAAATCATAGTCAAAGCTTTTAGTTGCCCCTCCTTATAGCATGGTGTCAGGGATCAGGTCGCAAGGCCTGAGATCCTTGAAATGTAATTTTCGGAACAGAACAATGACGGCAGAATGTGTATCTCAAGGAGATATAGTTTGAGGCATGACTGTATGTAGGAAATTTGTCCATACGCAGCTGTAACGTACATATGTAGTAAGGTTATAACATTGTACATAGTGGACTTAATTAAGGTAACTGTTCGTAAGGAGCTGAAAGGTTATTAATCAAGTGTTGCATGGTACATGCTTGCAAGCGGTTTGAGTTGACTGTTTTGTCATCCAGGTGAAGAAAAACTGGCATTGAATTCCAAGTAGACAAATTACAATGATATCATTTGTGTATAATCCGCCGTTCGACATGGTGATATGTCAGGGATCGTCGTGCATGTTCAAAGCTGGCTGTTGGTAGCCTAGGCTAGTGTGATCGAGTGTGCATCGATCATGATATGATGGCCGGCACGTCCCCAATGATGAATGTTGCTTGCATATACTGTCCCAGTATGGCGAGCACTACCCACTTAAGTTGAGAATTTAAATTTGCCTCAATCGTCTATTGACAGTGATTGCACTGCACATGCCAGCTGATTGCAAACTGCAAATTCGATATATGGAATCATGCACATTCACATCAATAAGTTCCCATGTATGCCATGGAAGCCTACATGGCCCATGTGGCTACGGCGAATTTGAAAAGAGAAATCATGCCGGCCGGAACTGCAATATACAAGTTCGATCGAAGTACATATGTACATTCTGGATTAGAAAAGGCCAGACTCACCGCGTCCGGACGTCGACTACAAGAAAAAATGTACAGAGTAGTAAGTTGGAAGCTCAGGCTCGCATGCATTAAGCAGACGGACAGGGCGCGTGGATGTATGCGGGATAAAGCATCGTACAGAACACGAACAATTCATAGTGTTAACCCAATGCGAACCACGCATGCCTAGAAAAAAACGATTATATGTTCCAGTATATGGGTACATGCCGGCCCTAGCTGAATGAGTGGACGGCTTTTAAGTGTACTGAACTGTTGTAATGGGATATAGTAATCAGCTTCATTGATATAATGCGCCACAGTTGTTCGTCGATTATCGACCATTTACAAGAGGTAAAATTCAAGTTCAAGCCAGAATTGCATGCCTGAATGAAAGAAACCGCACATTGCGGGGCAATCGTAGTGAACACTCTTATGCAGAATATTGATCAAAAAATCGGAACATAGGGCTTATAAAACTACGAGGCTCCACGTGCTGTTGGTCTTCGACCAAAGTAAGCGCTCACCAGGAAAACAGCAGCCCCCAATGCTGCCGTCACCCAGAGCTTTCGCAAATGGTTGCCGCTTCTTTGCCCCGGGCCCCTACTTTGACTACTTACTTCCACAGGTTCTGCACTACTGCTTCCGTCCCCACTCGTTTTGACTTCCTTATCATATTCGAAGCCATGAACCATGACATCGTGTCCTAGTCTCTCCCGATTCGTTATGTACTTATTGCAGTACACACAGAGGTCCGTCCTGCTACCGCAAAAGTACTCGTGTTCTACAGAATCTTCAGCCGGCATGCTGAACTCGCAATAAGGACAAATGGTCTCGCGCTTAGGACATTGGTTGAGGTTGTGTCTTGCAAGATCTGAAACCTCGATCTTTGCTTGACATAAAGTACAGGGGACCTGCAATGTAAGTGAGAATTGCGATGTGTAGTTGCGAGCCTGTTTTCCATCTAGACTTTGCAAGAAACAGATTCCTGCAGGCACATCCTATTGACTGGATGTCGACCTTGTTCCATCTGCGAGACTGTTTGAAGACCTGGCGGCAAAGATGCTTTCAACAGCGAGATCGGTCGTGAGTTGCCTGAGCAGACACAAACGACGATTGGGAGCACCTCATGATTTGCGACAGCCTACTGATCTCCAGTACTTTCGCCACCTTCTCATAGACTTGTTTGCAACTGCAATCGATGTTGCTTTGACAGGCTGCCTGCTCACTTTCGATGATTACTGGACTGTCAACTCCCATTCAGAATGATATGTTTCGTTGTGCTCTTTGATAAATCTATCTCAACGATGAGTTGGCAAAAAGGGACTCACCAGAGCATGGAATTCATCGAAGTGCTCCGCAGCTCTGACCCTTGCCACCATCTCCCCGCATCGCTGACACTTTTCCAGATTCCGTTTGCAGTGGACAGCATGAAGATCGAAGTTGGCGGTCGATATCACCTTTTTACTGCAGTGAGTGACAAACCAAGTGTGAGATACGACCAGGCTTCTGACAACTTCCAAAAACATCATCACGAACTTCAACAACTGGTGAACGTCCAGACAGTAACAGCTAAGTAAAGGCAATGTAGTCACTGAGATACTTTGGAGCTTTGAGAAAGACACAAGCTACCGCGAAGCTTCAACCACACCAGTTTTGCAGCTGATCAGAAGCTACCAGAGATTGTGATGCCCCCGCTATGATTGATGCAGACCAGAAGACGCGAGGTACCGTACGGTAGACTAAAGTGACTTAATGAAGAGCCAGCGCACAAAATCGCTCTAACAAATTCTGAACAACTGCAAAAGGTCAGTGGCAGCCTTGAGAGAGTGCAAGTTGAGGGTTTCTTTCTGCTTAGGAGTTCAGCCTTTGGCTCTTCTACCTGAACACTTGCAACTTGCGAATGAGTCATGATAATTCGGCAAGAAACACTCTTCAAGCAGATAAGAGGAATCAAGAGATCAACAAGGGAGAGCATCCAAACAGCAACTTGAACATTACGCAACTCCTTTTGACTAAGTCTGCTAAGTGCCACAGATGCTCTGCACACTTTTTCAAACAACTTTTCTGGACCGAGAATAGAGAATCTGGCCAGGACAGAATCTCTCTGACGCATACCAGTGCGGGCAGACGCTTCCTCCCTCCTTGTCTACCATAGTGGTCGTGAACAAATTCCACAGCCCCCAGAGATGACGATGTGTTGTCACTTCAAGCTAACTGATCATACAACGTCTGTGTACCTTTGTTCTTTTGGTTTAAGAACCTCTTTTCTTAAGTGCTCTAGCTGGTCGCCTTCTTGGTAATCTGTCCGCATGAGGAGTTGTGCTATGCAGCTAAGATAAGGACGACCTTCAGAGGGGCACGGTTGAGCAGAACATTCAAGGAAGCAAAACAGACTATTAGCATAGCAGAGCTCAAGGCAACCTAAGCTTCGACTGAGCCGGCAATCACGGCGCCAATATAATCTTCCAAGTTTCTTGTGAACTTGAAGTTGATGTTGAAAGTTCCTTCTCACGTGACTGGCAACTCCAAGCCGCAGCGCCAAACCTCAGGCTCGAGCCGAGCCATCCATGCAAGCTGCAAAGTCCAAGCCTAAAGTTGAATACCACTGCCAGGTACACAGGTGCGCATTGGTGGTGTCAAAACCACCGGGCGCTGCATCCCGCTTCTTCTTCCCCGGGCAATTTTCCGGTCTGAATGTGAAAACAGGCCGTCACAACGGTGGTCTCAACCGGTCGCTATTTAAACGTTCCGCATGCTACACTGAGTGGGGACGTCTTCACTCAAAATGAGAAGAAGACTGATAAGAAAGAACACGGAAGAAGGCGGAAGAGTTCAATGGAGCTAGTCCTTAGTAATCTCCTATATTATTTAAAGGCTAGAGAAGAAACAAAAGAAGCTACCTAATCGACTCAGTGTGCGAATCGATAAGCAATGGATTTCCGTACTGTAGCCCGCTGCACAGCTCAAGGGTGCAGAGCATATCCACAGCTCAAGTTCCATGTTGCTTCGCTGGACATCAGCGGAAACGGCCATATTTTAAGGTAGACAAATATGACGATCCTTTTGGAATTCAGACTGTGCATGATAAAAGAGGAAATCTTCGAAACTACACCTATCAGTCCGTATGTCACCGCAATGCAACATGCGCCGTAATTCGTTCGAGCATAAGCGACTCGGCTGTCATGCAATGCAAATTGCTTAGGTTGTACGTACTACTTGGAGCATCTTGACATGATGAGTGAGGTAGATGACTTCACGTACAGGTGCCTAGCACATCAAAAGCGACTTGCTCGTCTCACTACCAAACCGCCACGGTCTCATTGTGGCGTGCTCTCATACACGCTGAACGGCCTAAAGGTCAACTTCTTTGCTTCACTTGAACGGGCATATTCGGTTTCCTAGGGCGTGGCATCACAGGATTCGTTTGACCCCGCATGCAAACTTCGAACGAATGCGTCCAGGCTTCAATCCACTTCCCGGCAATTTTAGTAATATTTTATACAAATACATCGGCCTTGGGAAGGCCCGCAATCACAAGGTGAAAATGATTGTCTCAATTACTTCGAAAAGACGATGACAAGGGTCTCATTTGTACAGATATAATCCAATGTATCTAGCCCACTTCACAAGCAGGTTTTGCACTTACCTATCAATATAGCCCTCCCGATAAGCCCTCATAATCTCCTCTTGTGCTAGCAACTCGTATGGGTCCACATACTTTGGGGCACCCGCGTTTTGACTTCTTTCTCCACCATGCACAAAGTTCGAACCAAGGACCTGGACGATTCAAAGACACAAAGGTTTGGAAAAGTTGATGAAGGTAACAACCAGTTAAAAGCTTCTAAAGCGGCTCGTGGGCTATGCGTGACAACTTGGAAAGCTGACCCTTAAAACAGACGTCCTTATGTCCAAGTTTCTACATCAACAACCAGCGTCAGTCTAAGCGAAACGAAATTGCTGAATGGAAACATCGTTCGAACGCATATGACGTTGATAGCCATCGGACATATTGACACAGCCTCGCTTCAGTTCCGAACGACAGACTATCTTTTGATCCACGAGAAGAAGCTCCAGTCCGATGACTGAATTCTGTCGCATCCATACAGATGACAAGAAGCCCGAGCTTTTAAGAGTCAAGGTCGCTTCGCAGTTCAGATTACAAACAAGAGTCAGCAATCAAGACAACAGCAGGAAGCGAAGGAATACGCAGCTCGGAATAGTCCCCGACCACGGTCAAGTAAACTGCAAGAACGATATCAATAAGCATGCCCACCGCCAGGCCCCTCCGAAAATTGCCCGAGTGCTGCTGTGATACCAGTTCCGTAATGAACCAGACCACACCTCGCAGAAGTCGCTATTGACACTCTGCACATTTACGGAGCCCAGAGATGCCGCAGCAAGGAGAGGTGCCTGATTTTAAATTTTGCAGAAATTCTCACCGCATAAGCTCCCCCAAAGAGAACGATGGCTGTCAATACCAGCGGCCAAAACGCTAAGAAAAAGGTTGTACCCAATTTCAGCAGCTCCCCGGCTCTTGGAAGCAATCCCTGCACGGAGGTGCACAGTCAGGCCAGCGGTTCTTTACACGCCTACTAAGAAAGTATGGGAATCGCCAGTCAAAATGATTCCTAAGGAGACAGTAGCACGATAAGCCAGTGTCCCAAACGAGCTGCCTCCTAGGAGCAAGCAGCCAACAATTGTTGGAGCAAGAGAACCATTCTGTGAGAGCCAAAACGACTGGCCATGCCGCAACATTCTAATCAAGACCAATCTACATCATCGTTTTCTGCCATGGTCACATCCGCTCCACAACGAACCGTTAGGGTAAACTGAAAGTCACCTCAAGACCCTCGCTGTTCAACTTCCGAGACTTCTCCAGCTGATCCGGTAACTTCGCAAACGGGGGCGGCGGGTCCGGCTTCCCCGCACCCCCTTCTTCGGTTGCTGTCTTTGGTCCCTTGAAATTCGGGTCCTTGGTGCCATCAGGACGCAGGCCCCGCCGCCTGAGCTCCCGCTGAAAGGCGTCTTCAGGGGAGTTACCTGGAGAGACCAAAAAGTGTCCCGACTCAGTGGTCGAATTGGCAATTGGAAGGCACTGGAATCGCATATGAGGCTGATGCAAAGCTGGCCATCGAAGTCATTTATCGTCAAAAGATTACGTGTCTCCGGGGGAGCTGCCTGAGAAAAGTTCAAGCATTTTTGAACCTGTTTGAGCTGCTCTCGTCTCTTGTAAATCGTCTCTGACGTTAAGGAAGGCATGATTGTGGGTCTCAAGTTCTCAGTAATGATGGGCCTCTCTCGAAACTTCTGGTTGAATGATTCAACTGCAGGGGCTGAGTTGAAAGATGAGCAAGGCTATGAGCCTGCTCGTCACCAAGTTCGCCCAGATTGCCCCAGGAAAGACGGGCTGGATCTGTATCTGCCGCTGTGAGGCACAGCAGCCAAATGAAATAAGGCTTCTTCAGGAACTTGACCGAGCTACGTCTTGCAGAGTTGGTCTAAAGGGCGACAGGCAACTTGATCAAAGTATTTCCTTCCCTTGAGGACAGGGTGTAATGTTATATCAAAATTGCCAGCCCAAAATCTAATTTGACGTACCAATCAAAACCAGAGATACGAGCAGGGACTTTGAGCAGAACACTTCTGAAAGGCATTTCGAGGAGTACCGGTGCTTGTGGCGAGCAGCATGCAAGCAACTTGGATGCCCTGATGGTGTGAGCATAAGGGGCAGCTGACAATACAGCCACCACTTGTATCTTGTAGAGCAAAAATAAGCAGATTCTTTATCCTACTTTAATAAGAGTGTGGCACGGCGAGTGGTATGAAGCCAAGTCATAGCTTCCTATCATGTAGAAATTCTCGAACAGAAACAGCTGAAGGTGTACCACTAAAAACAAGGTGCGGCTGAAGTACGCGTGGCTGCAACCAAGCTGCCAGTTACATGAAGTACGTAGCCAGAGCTTGCTGCATAGGCTAGTCAAACACGAATAATCTGTGCGAAGGAAGCAGAATCTCCAAACACAGTCCCTGACAATTTTGGCATACTGCAGTGGAATTACTGAAGGCGCATTAAGAGCACTCTGGCCGACAGATAAGCACAACTTCCGCCAAAGTCTTACAGAAGCAAAGCAATGATCTAAGAAGTCTGTGTCCTCACCGGCGCTGGACTTGTCATCCCCGGCTTGGCTCCTCAGCCCCTTTCTTCCAGGGGCCGTTCTACTTCCTCGCCGACATGGTCCAGATGTCGTGAAAGTTGAGGGGCAGAGAAGACAGATACTACGGCTTGAACCAAAGGCCCATCCTGCCCCTTTTCGTGAACTGCATGGATTGCGGCCAAGTAATGCTGACAGCATTGTGGCTGTACCAACTTGCGCTGTGAGGCACGTCATCATAGGTCTCTGCTTAGGGGTTGTGTGCCAACGAGAGCCCCCGACTTGCAAGGACTGCGGCGCTGATATTGCCAGTCAGGTTGGAGCAGAGTTGAGGGGAGTGTAAAGTCCAAAGAAGAGCTCTCTGACAAAATTGGACGGCGCGCAAGGTGAAGCAAAGCTGCCCGTGCAAGCCCGCAACCAAACCAATGCCAATGATTCAGAAAGACCACCTCAGCAAGGCCGCCAGTGCGATTGGTCAGCTGAAACGAAGTTCAGAAACCACCCCCCAGTACCGCTCTGCGCCCTTTAAAATTAAATTTATAAGTTCAACTTGGAAAGAGCTGCTGGGCAGCACAAATTGGCATGCAGCAGCAATTTGTTTGAAGAAAGACGCATGCATTTGCGGGCACAAAGACACGACATTTGCGGTCATTGCTGTACTAATTGCTGGACGCTTTCTGAAACAGAGGTTTGTAACACTCATACATATGTTGAACCAAACCGTTACGGACATTTCTATCTTTTGCAATCTAGAAACCGGCCCGCGCCTCTGCCCATCGTGACTGAGACGTTGCATGTTGAGCTGCATGGTCACACGAACACCCATGCAGTGATCGTGGCGACAATAAATCTTGGAATACAGTAAATAGGAGCTCCCAGACACTGATTGGCGAAAATGACACTAATGGCGAAAATCCCAGCGGCATTTGTGGCCGGTAGAGTGTCCCGGCACCAAAAACTTCTGGTACCGACCAAGTTTTGTCGTTGTCTCTGGAGATCTTCAATTGAAATTTTGCGGGCAAAGGTAAAGTACGGGGTTCTGAGCAGGGTTAAGATTCGTCAAGGCGGGTGGGAGCACCCGAGCATGTCTGACCATTTTCGCCAGGCCGGCGAAATTCCCTTCCCAGACACTAAATGGCGAAAATCTGGCGAAAATCAAATTGGCGAAAAGAATTAGTTTCGCCACGAACATTGCACCCATGGCTGGCATACGGTATGGGCCAAGTGACCATACGCAAAGTGTATTAGGTAATACAACCCAATACATCAGGCAGGCGTCTTCTAGGATGAGGGGAGGTGCAGCTTGGTCTGCTGCCAGTGATCTAGCTATTAGTATCTGTTCGTACGCAAGCGCATAACAATGCTTTCCTCGATAGCAATGCTGTGAGTTAGTGAGCTGCTTTTGCTCGGCAGATAGGTGGTCTCGTCCACCTAGGATTCCTTTTGAGTCCTCTCAAGTGGATTGGGCAGAAGCGTCAGTAGCTCAAGAAGCTGTTCACTGAAGGACTCCGCCGTCATCCTGCCAGCTGCAGTTGCCTTCCTTCGGGGGAGGAAGCCTGTTGAGGCACCCTGAGCAGTCTTAATGTGTTCTCCTTTTCGTAGCTGAGGTCCGAAATGTCATCCATCTTGCGATCAGCGGCGGGAGCACTGCGATACCTGCAGGTTCAGACCCCAAAAGTGAACCCAAAAGGTCAGCGCTCCAGTTAGCAGCCTTTTGAGTCTTTCATCAGGTGGAAGGTCATGATGGTGGTGGTGGTGGTGGTGGACTCGGTGGCGGTGACTTTCAAAGCCAGTCAAGAATGATTAGCAGAGTACAGATTACCTAGCTTTCATTCATGTTGACTGCCAAGAACAGTAAGGTAATAATGAGGATCACAGTCAGCTGGCACATAGGTCAGCTTACTATCAGTTCTTCACAAGCAGGATAAAGAGGTGTTTGTTGTTGACACTGAGAAGTTGATCAGATGGAGATTTCCTCTGCCTTTGGAAGAAGCTGACTTCACAGAGATTGGCAGGCAATTTATGCTCATGATTGCACTACCTCAACAAGTGAAGCAGCTGGAATATTCAAGAAAATGAAAAGCGAAAGCAGGAGTTGCCTAGTTGGAGCAGATTTGTCCTTTCTCTGCAGTCTTCTTTGCCTTGCAAGTTGCCGGAGAAGACATCGGTCGGCTGGTTTTTGAGGTGAGATTGTCGCTTTTCGTGTCTTTTCGCTTATCTTTATCCTCATGGGACGCCACGTTCTTCACCCTTCCGTTCTTAATCTGAGAGACAACGTAATTGGTGCAAAAGTTGACAATCTGAGGTCAAAGACGCTTTTGCCTTCAAGAACCAAACTCTTGGAATTACTCGAATCTCCTTGACAATCTGAGGTCCAAGACGCTTTTGCCTTCAAGAACCAAAATCTTGGATCTTCTCGAATTCCCTTCCACAGAAAGGTTTTGTCAACAAACCTGTCTGCACTGTGTTGTTAATCTTAAGTAAGTAGGCCCGAAGTAAGCCTGTCGCTAAGGGCACGAGCTAGAAACTCTGTCACTCAAGCTCGTAACGTCCAACTTCATGTGCAGTTGGAAGCGCAGGTGGTGCCTAAAACGTGCGAGAACTTCAGGGCCCTATGCACAGGTGACTGCGCACTCCTCAGACCTCAATTTTTTCTGAGTAATGGCCTTGTGCAGTCTGTTTTTCGCCGTCAAGAAACTCGAAGTTAGTAGGCTTGGACTCTCAAAGAAGCAAGAGATAGATGTCTCGAATCTAATGCAGACACAGGTTCGACCTGACCTGACGTCCTGCTACGCATGCTGTGCAGGGGAATATGGCATGGGTTACAAAGGAAGCACGTTCCACCGGATTATTCCTGGCTTTGTATCCTCTTCACTTGGGAGATGCACGAATCAGCCTGAGCTCGCTTCACACTTCATGAGGAGCCTCCAGTTCCTAACGAATTGTGCACATTGGATCGAAGATTTCTGGACAGTCTCACCCAACATTTGCATCCCTTCTTGATGCCGCTTGTGACTCCAGTTCGGCCGTTGTATACTTTTCGACCTGCAACCACCTTGAAGATGGTACAACCTTTCTTGTGTCACTCGTGACTCTGTTCGCAAACAGATGGCTCAAGGAGGGGACTTCACGAAAGGTGACGGGTGAGAAATTTGACTCTTCTGTTCGTCCTAAATTCACTGTAGTTCGTTCATTACGCCCTTGGTTGTCCCGCATAATCGGTCTAGCTATCAGCTGTGATTAGCATCAAGTCGACCACATCGACCACAACCCAGGGAATCTCAATTTCCGTCTGGCTTTGCTTATTGCCATCGCTTCGATGGTGATGAGTTTGTGTTTAGATGAAGGCGATGAATCCAGGTTTGATGGAGTAGCGAAGATGCGGCCTTCCGAGCATTTTCCGCCTCCCTCCTCTAAGGCGTCTCTCATGCTGCGCACTGCAGACGAGGCGGGGAGAGTATCTTTGGAAGGACATTTGCAGACGAGAACTTCAAGCTGAGCCACTCTGGTCCGGGTGAGGGCACATTTCTTCTTCCGAACAGTTTAGGTGACGTATTTCTGGGTCATGCGTATTTGGCTGGATTTTTTCGCATGCAACTCTCGTGAGCGGAAATCTGGCAGAAAATAAGGGCAGTGATTGTCGACCCGCGCGTGCCAGATCTGAGCTGCGTAAGGAGCCCTCGACGAACCTTTCGTCCAAGGAAAAGCTGTAATCTTCTGGTCATGGTGCCCGTAACCTTTTTCCCACTCTTCTTTTGATTGACGTTGACGTCATCCAAAGGAACAGCAGTTGCTACACTCAGCTTAAACGAGAAGGTGCATGGCAGCCAGGAAGTCTCGCAGTCTCGTTGTTTGGAGAATGCCGTTCACCCTAGGCCGAAGTCCCATTGGTATATTGCTTGACCGAACAAGTGGAGATTCGCCTTTCTTGCTGCAGGGTTGCTGTCAATGGCCAACGCCGGTCCGAACACCAACGGCTCTCAGTTTTTCATTACCTTCAGGGAGACCCCGAGGTAAGCGCTCAACCTGTATTCACCTCGCGCTTCTGAAAGCCCCTTGTTCCCTACGGACCTAGAAGCTGCGGGCGTGTCTGCTGCAAACTGTCCCGTTTTTGAGTCTCACTTCTGCCTTCCTTCCTCAACCGGTCTAGACCATGATGGTGTCTTTTCATTCTACGGTTGACCAAACCTGTACGTCGCTACTTCAGCCCAGACCTTCTAGGATTTAATGGGCATTAGAAGGTGGCGTTTCTCTAACATGTATCGAGTTCGATCCGCTTGCAGGTTGGACGGGAAGCATGTTGTCTTCGGACAAGTGGTGAGTTTATAAAGGTTGTTGTGCTTTAACAGAACTAGCAGGGGATGTATATCACGCTCCTGTTCTGACTTTGGTGCCTTCGTGAGTTTCATCGTGGCCATTTAGCACTTCAAGCACGTTTTTGTGTACTTGTTGTACGGGACCAGGTGACTACTCAAATCTACGCGGACCAGGTGACTACTCACGTCTGCGCTTTAAAGCCCCACTTCTGCCATCTCTCTTCTATTACCACGACTCTATTTTTCCTCCTCGTTAAATGTGGACAGGCGTGGCTCCCTCGTGTCAATATAACGCGATTTCACGACTGTGCAGATTGAGGGGCTCGATATCCTTCCAGTCCTCGAAAGCCTTGGCACACGGAGCGGTGTTCCAACAAAGAGACCCATGATTGCAGATTGCGGACAATTGTGACCAGTAAGCCGTCTGCAAAGGCTTAGCTCAATCGTAAGGGAGATGTCGACCAAATGATCATAAATGTTTCGGGTTTTGTACATTTCGGCGAGCGAATTTTGACGGAATATGCGTTATCTTCCGCATCACTGGACGTGGCTTAGGCCCTATCAATGCTTGCAAGCAAAATTCTCTAGTCGCGTCACAAGCCGATTTTTCTTCTCAAGTCGTATTCTACACGCGTCATGTTTGCTGACAAATGAGGGCGAGGCATAAAGAGCTTTTGAGACCAACTAAGATTGCAGCCCGATCCTACGGGAAGCTCCCGATCTCAATTTTGGACGACTAGTTAATGTGCCGTGGTGCAATGGATCGGTTTCATTCATGCTCGTCTTGCGAGAACAAACGTTGTACTTGAGATCTCTAATTTACGCCAAAACTGACTAATTCAAGGCTCCGACGCCTTGAATGGATGAAAACAACCAGACCCAACAATCTGAGTGGCACGGCTCATCAGTGGCGGTTAGGCTGAAGGAAGTTGAAGGTTCTTAACGTCCAAGCAATTCAAGCCAATCCAAGCCAATTCAAGCCATAATCCAATATAACAGATACTCCGACATTGTCTGAAGAGAGTTACTGTATACTCTTGTTCTCTTGTGGCTCTTCATACGGTTTCAGGTTTTCCCAGCTTCATGAATTCAGGTGCACACTTGGCAACTTGGGATTTCAATCAAATCCGGGTTCGCAAAGTTGACAGTGTACTTGATACCAATCTGCAGGCTGTGCGACAGCCGAGCGATAGTTCGTCGATCAGCCTGATTCGCCGGCCGCCGATCGTCGAGGCTTACGCGGCCGGGCTTAGCGCGAGCGCGCCGCGTCCAGGGTTCTGGTCAGGTTTCGATTTGGCAAACTTCCATCGGACGGTCACCAGTTTTCATCGATCTTCTATTCGACGGATTCGATGGGCGGCCGTCTCGTGCTTGGGTATCAGCAGGCAGTTGTCGTAACAAGTGCTCGCGCGCACACGTTTGCTCAATCTGTTGCAACCCTCCAATTTTTGCACGCCCGTTGGAGCTAGCTCCGTCACCTACCTAGCTTCCTGAGTCCAAAGCAGCATTGCCAGCCTGTTGACAGTCTACATGTCTTTCTTAGATTTTCCATTTGCAATGTCACTCACCACCTGCAACAAGCTCCGATATGTTGACTAATTGGTGCAGCATTGTGGCCGGCCTGCTGCATTGCAGGATTGCATGCCTGCAGTAATGTCTAAGTTTTTCTGTTTGATCACATGCATAGGTTATATGTATCACTATCTTCGGCTTTTCCAAGCACAGGTTTTCTGCCGGGTTTGTGCTAAACGCGCTCTGCGCCCTCCGCCTCACTTGAGCAATGCTGTCACTACGTCCTGAGAATAATTGCTTGGCATTGGGTATCAAGTTGATGCATGTTGAGGACGAAATGTCGCTTCTTCCATAAGACGGTCACCTTGAAGATTAGCGAGATTAGAGCGCAGTGGGGCAGTATCCAGTCGGCTCTCTAGATCTCCCCAATGGCGGCACCTTGGAAAGTGCATGCCGCAAGGACACTCCTGGTGGTCTTTCTATTGGGGCACAGCATTGCGTCAGGTAAGTGGGAATCTCTACTTGCCACTCATTCCTCCACAATGCTGTGGCTATAGTCAGGCATGATCATCAGGGTGTGTCAGCAAGCAGTTAGCCCGCGGTTTCAAGCATTGGTGTATGGGTTTATAAAGAGCGGTTCGCCGCTGACAACAAAAGCAACCATTACACAGCAGCGTTTTGCTGAAATTTGCCTTCCAGTAGCTTTGAGTGTCACAGTCTTAATTTCTTCTCTTTTGCGGTGATATGCCTAACTGGGCTGTCACGACAAGCGCCTTGAGATCAGGGATTCTGCACTTAGCAGATTCGCAGCAATCTCCAACTGAAAAGGCCCTGACGTACAAGAGCAGTACTGATTGTACGGTATTCAGCTGCTACTACTTGAAAAGGAGCTATAGTAAAGGTGGCATGCTATTCAGCCTTATTGTGCGTTGCACTTGGCGGGTTCTACTGGAGTTCTAAAGCACCTCTCCGGTGTTTGCTTGCCACTGGGAATAAGAACTTGGTTGAAAGCTGATGGCGCATGACAGCTGTCAGTTGTTCATCAGTGGATGTCTGACAGCTGTCAAAGAGTTTCGGGGTTTGTTGTCTGAAGACTCTAGTAAAGTAGGCTTCTTTTCCTGCTCTGCCAGCGATGTCTACTGCATTTTCTCTCGACTTTCTGCCACCAATCTTCAGAAAAACCATTTTCTCCCGAGCTCGGTGTTTCATCCGAGTCCAATACCACTACTTCTGCCTGTGCACATTTCTTGTCTTTTCTCTTATGACATGCAAGCAGTTAACAAGGGACTCCATCCTCCATGCTTCTTACGATTTCATTTCACCCCCGCTAACCCATACTAACCACGTCCTGAGCATCCGTAACCAGTGCTGTCTTTCCCGTCAGGTTCTACCGTTGGCGATGCCAGCACGTTCGACCAGCTCTTGGTTCTAGACTGCCAGGCGCGCCTCCACCTCTTCCCCTCCCACCACTTTGCCACGTCATCAGTGGTCGCGCTCAGCCCCAGCCTGCAGACCTTTGTGAAACAGGGCCTCTTTGACACGGTTAACGCGATGGTCAAGCGTCGGGCGCAGTGTCACTGTCCGGCGCTCTCCGATGCGCAGTTCCAGGCCAGCTTTAAGCTGGACCCCAGCAGTATCATTAGGTGAGGGACACGTGTCCTTTCCAAATAAGACCAAAAGAGCCTCACGAGGGAAATCCGACAGGGTCAACAGGTGTCCGAGACGTCCTAGAAATAGCCTCAAGTGAGTCCAAGAGAAAGGAACGAAGAGATTGAAAGGACTATCTACTGCGATTGGGACGTTGACGGCAGGGCTACTTGAGTGTGAGTCCGAGTAAAAGAAAATTTTGAAGAACCCAGGACTTATAGAGAATGCTAGAAAGAAGGAAATAAAAGATAGGCGTCTTGGGTAATGCATCTCGGGGTCAAATTGTGTGGCGACCAGATGACTCAATGTCACACAGCTCGCCAATGACTTTTTGCACAGATCCTGTTTTCATTGTGAATCTGCCTTCTGTGAATTCTGCCTTCCGACTCAACTTCACTTTCCTTCGGTTATTCATTGGTCTGTCTTGCAACCCATGTCACTTTCTTTGTCTATCTTCGTCTATCTTCGTCCGATAAACGTCTTTTTAGAAGGCCGCTCTGTTTGCACGCCGTCCGTCCTTCTGCCTCTCGAGACAGTACTCTCGCAAAAATGGCCCTCAAATGAAGAAATGACACGTGGCCTCCTCTCTCCAGCGCGGTTTCGGACGGCAGCTTGGCTGGCAACCTGGGAACGGTCTGCAATACCGCGGACACGACCTTTGTCCGAAGCTGGTCCGCACTGTGGACTGAATTGGGCAGCCTGGGCCAGTGGCCGAAGTCCACGTGCAGCGCTGCCACGTGGCAGCAGGGGAATGGCTGCAAGGTGGAGCTGCCGCTGGATCCGCAGGCAACGCTGCAGGTGAGACTGCCGGAACGGACTGTCGAAAGAGGACAAGCTTCTGACGTTCAACAGTCCCGCGCAAAGACCGAGCTCGTCCTACTTTTCAAGCTTCGTAAGCGAAGTGCGAGATTGGGGATTTGTCAGACTGGAACAGAGTACTATAAAGGGCGTATCGTTGTGTTGGCACCGAAACTCCTTCAAAGAGGCGATCGGCGCTAAGATGACCAAAGAACGCGTTTGCATTATTGTCACCCTCCCTTGCGCGTCTTAGCCTTTGAGAGGCTCTTTGGCAGAAGCTCTTTAGAGATCTCTCTGCACATAAAGATTGGCGGGAGCTTCTTGGCAAGTCGTGACCACGCACTTCACCATTGTACAAATCACTCGCTCCTCTAAACCTGACACCCAGGTACCAATTTAGAAAACGCTGGAACCTTCAGGGTCTAATCGCATTCCCCGTTTTCCAGGTGGGCATCAACTCTTGCCCTGGCCAAGCCCTGCCGTTCGTCTCCATCAGCTGCCGCGGCGCGCGCTGCCGCAACCTCGCCCGCCCGTGCGCCACGTCCGCAGATTGTCAGCGCCTCTCTCAGGCTCCCGGCACCCCCGCCAACGCGGCATATGCCGGCCTGAACCAGCTCGACGCCAGCACGGGCTTGCAGTGCGCGATCCTGAACCCCGCGAGAGACGACTCGTTCTGGGCGCAGAGGGGGATCCCCCCGACCAACGCGACTTACGTCAGCGGAATCCTGGTGGGCTTGCTGGAGTCGGTGGGGCTGTACACGCAGACGGATCTGGACAACGGGCGGTGCGGCGCGAGCGGGCCGGAAGTGGCGGGGAAGATGTGGGCGCGCGCCCTGCAATACCTGCAGGCAAGAGGGTTTTATCGTTTCAGGGTTTTGGGCCTTCGTAAGGATGTGGTCTTATTGTAGGATTCCACGGCTTTAAAGCCGGACTCGCCGCGTCTTCTTATCGCGCAACTCGTTGTTGTTTGGCGGCAGCGTTTGTGTAGCGCCAAGGACGATGTCGTAGTGTCTACGTTCTATTCTTGCCCGCTCACAATCATCCGGCTGGGTATACGGCGGAGAATGTCCGCAACCCCATAGAGGTAGATCGTCCTTTTGGAAGTTTCCTCATGATTTCGTAGCACTTTTAGATTCGGCTCGCCGGGAAAGAGGAAGACGCTGTCATCGGTCGAACACAATATTGGGGGCTTAGAAGGACGTCTGCCTCTGAAGCATGGCCAGCTTCAGACCGTTCCACTTCCCTCTGAGGATCTGACCTGTGGACGGACTGAAGCGGTTTGGCAAGTTCTCTTTGCCTTGCATCTGAAAAGGGCTGCGCCGCCACAACGAGGGGCTCTTCTCACTTATCCTAAACCCATGCACAACTGCTGCACAGCGCGAGCAACTCTCGACTTTGGACTTTGATCGAATGCGGATGCAATCATCACAGATTCAAAGCCCTTCATTAAAGCGTTAACTTGAACCTTTCTTGTACACAGAGCCTGTACCGGACGGACACGGCCGCCACTCCGGACGGGTTATGCGTGCCTTCGGCGCTGGTTACGGACATTGCGGACAGAGTCAAGCTGCCCGCTCCCGCGCAGACGTGCAAGAACGTGACGGCCATGTGTGAATACCCCCAGTACCCGCTGGTGACGTCAGCGATCAGCTGTGACGCGTGTTACGCCAACCCCTACGTCAGCACCAGGTAGGCTGATGTCAGCGTGGAGCGGAGTCGAGTATTGGATCTCGTTGCAGTAATCGACCAGATCGGACACCGCGTTCTTGAGGAGGGTTTCGATCAAAGGCTTCGGATCTGCTCTCGATCCGTAGCCGGACAGTTGACCCAGTCCACATCTTCTCCTCTGCGATGTGGAGAGAAGATCTCATCATGAGTAGAGTCGAACCTTAAGCCTGCTTGTAGGTTCTGTGGCAGTCCGTCTGGAGGTCTGAGTCAAGTGGCAGGTACTTTCACGACGAAGTATCCATGAAGGGACGAGTAGGTCCCAAGCGATGAAACGTCCGCGTACCATCTCTCATGGCACGCTCAAAATTCGCATATGCTTCATAGGGGAGCGGCTACTTCTCTCGAAATGCGGGTTTAGTCCGCATCAATTGTCCCCATTGGTTTCTTTTTTGAGAAAGCTGGTCCCGGCGGATCGTGCTAGAACCAACGTGTCGTCGGTTGCGTATTTCTCCCATCTTCTCAGGTGTAGAAAAACTCCCGATAAAGTTCATTCTTTACTCCCCGTCGGGAACCAAGCGGCTGCCGAGGGGTTCGTGTTACCTCAAGAAAGTGACGTTGTTAAGACAATCTCGTTTTTCTTTCTTCTTCTCTCTTTCGATACTCGCCCTTCTCCACTCCAGTCTGACCACGTACAAGACCGCCCTCCCGAGCAACTACTGGGCGTCGAACAGCGCCCCGGGGGAGGTCGTTTGGTGGAAGAACCGCACCGTCTGCGTCGCGGCCGACGGCCTGGGGGGGTTCACCGATGGGACGGCGGCCCCCCCGGGAGGGTTCAATTCGAAAGACACGGGCAATACGCGCAAGTGCAATATGACGGCGTACGATTTGCAGCCGTGCGGGGCCGATGAGTGCGCGGGCCAGAGCGACTGCCTGGACAGCGCGCAGTTCTGCGGTGAGCTGGCGCTGACGTCAGCCTGTGGTGGGCTCGAGCTGCTTGTGGTCATTGTGATCCCGCACTGCCATTTTTCTCATGCGCGTATTCCGTCCGCTTCCGTCTGCTCGATCCGCCCGTTCCGTTGTTGTGGCAAATGAAGTCCGCAGGGTCGGAGGCCTTTGCTTGGTGTTGAACATCCCCCGCAAAAGTCTCGTACGCGGTAGACGTTGTGCTTATTTAGTCCGCTACCCAATAGTGCAGTTTCACTTTCCGCCTGCAATCCTCGGGAGTCCTAGCAAAGACCAGGAACTGAGCTTCTTTTTCTCGAGCGTTTTTCTGCCTTCCCTCTGGGAGAAAGATACGATATCAGAACTGACCTTGGATATCATAGTTTTTCTCGCAGAAAGATTGTCAGGTTACCAATGCTCGTAACCTCCGATCGTGCACAATCCCCCAGTCACCCGTCCTCTCATCCAAAAAGCCCCTCTCTTGCACAGGCGACTCACCGGACGACATCCAAGCCCCCCCGCCGGCCTCCCCCACCGCTTCCACCTCTTACGAATTCGGCCTCGACCAAATTCCGGGCTACCCAATCGCGTGGGGGGGCAAGCTAGAGGACGGCACCCCGGTCTTCGACCCCCCCCGGAAAGATGGAACCGCTTTCCGGCTCCCCCAGGAAACGTGCGCATCCCCGGCCGGCGCCCTCCCGGTTCTTCGCTTGTCGTGCGGACGTCCGAGCTTGCAGCTTACGCCCATGAGTCCGATCGCTGTCCGGATTGCGCTGCCGGACCTGCAAGGGCTGCTCACCACCGTGCACCAACAGCTGCTGACGTGGGTACGTTTTCAGCCGTTCGTTTTCGGTGTATCTGGTTCTTTGTTCTCGCCTTACTGACAGTTTTTTTGTCCACTTGGAACTAGGAGCGAATGAACTGGAACCAATTCAAGGATTTGAAGCCAATTTTCATCACTTGGCCATCCGATTTGGGTTGGGGTTAGAACGCGAGCGAGTCATTATCGCTAATGATGCTTTTAGAACGATTCCGTCTCGAGAAATAAGTTGAAGAATTGTCTAAACGCAATTTGTGCGGCGTTGACGAAGGCCGTCTTCCTCATTAACCAGATAACCAGAAGACACGAACAACATTCCATCAGAAATTGTACCTCCATTTTATACCTTGCTCGACTTCGAAAACAACGAATCATCGTTCAGACGATTTTCTCATAAACCCTAAACCCCGTCCGCAGCTCGTCGGCTGTCGCCTGGGCGGCCCCGCGGTCCCCGCCGGCCAGGTGCGCGCGTGGTTCGACGCGTGGCAGCCCGACTTCTGGTCGACGCTCCTTTTTTCGGGGGGGCATCAGTACGCCGTACAGCACTTTCTGTCGCTGGCCAGCCCCTGGAGCGTCATGCGCACCGCCATCACGGCCGCGACGCCGGGCACGTGGCCCAGCCTACTGGTGAGTGCATAGCCTATGGGGTAGGAGCATAGGAGATGAAAAGTGCAAGTGCGGTTAAAAACAGTACGTCGGAGGTAATTTCTCTCGCTGGTCAGACAAGGGACTCTCATGCCCCCTGCCATCGCGGCTGCGATTCCGCGCACGTGGCCCAGCCTTCTGGTGAGTGCATAGTTTATGGCGTAGGAGCAAAGGAAATGGATACCTGAAACGTGCATTCGCCTTGTTGAGCCCAGCCTATTGGCGAAGACTATACCGTAAAAAGCAAAGCCATAAGAGAAGGTCTTGCAAGCGGAGCGTGTCGGTAGGTTCTAGCGTAAAAGCACGGGAACAGGCCAATGGCAGGGCATGTCTGGTGCAGTTTATGTCGGTGAGACGCCTTTGAAATTGGCATTACTCAGCGATGATGAAAGGCCTCGCTCGACTTTCTCATCATTGATTGATCATCGAGAGGTAGCACGCAAACTGGTGGTTGTGAGGCTGCTTCGAGCTTTTTGAGAGCGAAAGAAATGTGGAAACGGTCGAAGCCAGGTAGAGGACCGGTGGAGGTGGACGAACTTTAGTATGCAAAAAGAAAAGGAACCTCAAGAATTGAAATGCGATTTGAAATACGAATTCAAGCGAGGGACCCCTCCCCCGCTTGGCCGACTAAAACTTCCGCTTGTTTCCATTGTTTGACGACACAATGGTCGCGACTTCCATTACGCCCCACTCACCCGCTCCCGTTTTCTCCACAGGCCATGCCCGCCGGTTGTACCCTCGCCGACTGGATGACGTCAGGCACGTGCCGGCTGCAGTTTTCGGGGTTGCGCGCGATGCTCGATAGAGACGTCACGCTGCGGGCCGTGATCACTAGGTGCCCGGCATTCCCGGAAGGCCTCCCCGACGTGTACCTCGACTGTGTCGGCGCTGACTGCACAACTGTGTTCCAGGTGGGCGTCTTTTCGGGTTCGGATTTTGGATTTATATTTTGGGTTTGCTTCCTGCAATTCGTATCTGGATGATGTTTCCAGATGTGAACCTTACTGCAGTTTTTCAAACGCTCTAAGAAGGTCGGCTTTGCTTCTCCGAGGTCGAGATTCCGACAGCGAAAAGGAGAGTTGTGAAAGTACGTATTTTGCAAAAGTACTGCTTGATGAATTGAAGTTAGTCTCTTTATCGTTTTCCAGGGTTTTGCTGAGCCAAAATCCAAGATGTGGGCAAACCCGTCTCATCCTGTGCGCCAGTGCTTCTATCATTCAACAACTTGTTGTAACAACGTTTCCATTATTTGTGAACTTTGCTGCATTCTACTGCTGACGTCGTCTTCTCCTGCCAAACCCCATGGTTGCTGACGTCATTCCTTCCGTCCGCAGCCTTACAGCCTGACGGCGTGCGACTCCGACTCCGCTTGCGGCGCCAACACCCGCTGCGTGCAACTCTTCAACTCCACGGACCCCCTCGCAAACCTCCTCTGGCTCCCGGACGGTGTGAACGCGTCCGCATTGAATTCGGACACGTGCGCCAGCCCCAGCGCATTTATTACGGACGTCCAAAACCTGGTCCGGACCGCCGCCGGACTCCCGGTCGCTCCAACCGGGCAGCCCCAGGGGAGCGGCGTCTGCATGCCTGATCTGCTAAAGCTGGTTAACGGTGCTAACCTAACCTGGTTCGACGCCCAGTTAAACACGAGCGGGTTAACCGGGCAGACGAGTGTGAATGGGCTCGCGGAGTACGCCAAGCTGGCGGGCGAGCAGGGCCACCCGTGCGGGGATGACGTCATGAGCCAGCTGTCGGCGACGTCATTCTCGCTGGTAGTGACGTTGACGGTCGGCGGGCCGTCGGCCGCAGGGTTTGGCGCGACGCAAAAGGGGCAACTTGCGAACGCGGTTGCAAAGGTGCGCGAGTGCCATTCTCGGATTTCCGGAGCACTCTAGGCCTTGGCTGGAAAGCTGTCGTGTAATCTGGCAAGGAAGTCTTTCGGGCGAACGTTTTTCGGGTCGTTGCCAGTGCCGCACTCTCAGATGAGGATTTGGCGATGGGCACTTCTCTTTTCGGCGATCGTTACAGACATGGGCTACGTTCGCTATTTAGAATTTCGGATTTTTACACAGTTTGGTAGCTTTCTTTTTGGGGCGAATTCGGTGCCTTCTCTGGACCTGCCCTCAAAATGCCGCTCAGCTGTCCTACCGTGTAAGTTTGATCCTTAGCCCCTCCGCAGTATTACATCCCTGATGATTCGATGCCGCACAGACTTCAAAGTAGCTCCGAACCGTTCCTGAAAACCCGTATAAACCTGTACCGATTGTCGACAACGCTCATGAACTTTTCGCCCTCCCCTGTCCGCAGATGGCCGGCGTTCCGTCCGAGCAGGTGGGCATCCTGTCCGCGTCGGACGTCGTCCTGTCCGCGTCCGACGCCCGCCGGCGCGCCCTGCTGACGTCAGCACCGACCGGCACGTTCCTCCAGGCTGACGTCGGTGTCCAGGCGGGCAGCTACGTGGCAGCGCTCGCACTCGCGGACGCCGTGCGCGCGTCGGAGGCGTCAGGGGGCGCGGCCGCGTCCGTAGCCGCGTCCGGGCTGACGGGGTATGACGTCATCAGCGTCGCGTTGAGCGTGCAAACGAACGTCGCGCTGGAGCCTCTCAAGGCTGCTGGGATGGCAGGGAGGGTGAGTAACGCAATGGCAAATCGAATTTTTGAACTTTCCCCTGCTGCTTTATGCCTTGCAACGCAGTACCTCTGTCTTTAGTGGTCTCCATTTTGAGTGCTTCTCTTACGACTGCGATTCCCGACTCCAACCAGATTGCTCAACCAGATGACCGTGGATCAGCGAGTCGTCTTTGTGTTGCAAGAGACGCATCAAATTGTGTGTGATAGCGAATCTTGATAATGTCTGAGCGGGCCACTTCTTAGCGGGACTATCACTGAGCAACAAAGCAAAGGAGACAAGACAACAATTCGTATGTGCAGGCCGCCTGGGGAACCGTGGCCGTTGGCATCATTTTGAGTTTGCTTCACGCGTTGATATAAATGTCCAGTTGTCAAACACCAAAGCGTGCAAAGATTAGCTTTCGCGTCCAGCGCTGTGCAATTAGTCGATAGTCCTTAATGGGGGGTTCATTGATTGAAAGATCAGTCACTAACGAGATTCTCAGCATCACCGTACGTCTGAATTGATCCTGCCATACCAGTTGAGCTCGTATCGAAGTAGAATAGTGTAGCCGCCTAAGCTACCTTGCCGGAAGGCACATGCAAGACTTTGATTACGTACGATCGAAGTTTGCGCTCACTGCAGTCATGCACTCATGAGCTTTTTTCGCTTTTGGCCATCAAAAAACTTTCGATTTCCAATGTCATGGTATATATGAATTGCTATGTCGACGGTCATAGTTGCATTGAAGGTGCAGACTCAGTGAGCTCGTTACTATAAGAATCCTACAACTCAATGCACATGCCAGATGTCATGCACCGTCTAAGGTCTAAGTTCGCTTAGTAAAGGGCCGCCTACTGAGGCGGCAAGACTCATGCAGACATGCAACGCGCGATTGCAGTCCATGGACGCAGAGGCCACGGATCTGGGTGTAGCGCGTTTAAAATGCACATAGCTAGACCGGCCTGACTATACAGGGGCGGATCGCCTGGCATGTGCATGCATGGCGTATAGTCATCCCATCATTGTATAAACTTGGCTTATCCACTGCGCCGCACCATCAGGCCGTAGATCCACAGATTTGTGCATATCTAGTGGATTTTATAGCAACGTTGCTAGGCTTGCCCATGAGTACATGCAACTTGCACTGCCACACTCACTGCACCTAGACACAACTTTCACATCCCAAAGTGCACGGATATCTCTGGAGTGAGCTGCGGACACCCTTGTCACGTCCGTGGCATTGCCAGTGCAACTATGTACAACTGCAACCTCGTATAACAGAAAGGTGGTCCTGCTGCTGCCCTGTTATAAACTCGCAACTCCGACGTCGAAGCAACTAAGACCAGACACAGGTGTCAAGCTCGTTTGACTCCTAACAACTATTACTCTCAAAAGTCAGCTCAAGCTGTAGCTAAGCTTGGGCCGCAGGGGGACGGTTGGGATCGCCCACCGGCCGAAATAGCCCCCGATGCAATGATCAAAGTTGGAGGCTTCTTTGACTCCCGGAAGGGAATAGACGTCGAGCAGCCACCGCTGCGATTGGAAGAGAAGCATGCGCTCAATGACACGGCAACAAATGCTTTCGAATAATGTGTAGAAGAAGCAGGTAGGAGTAGCTGAAAGGAAGGTTAACAGAGTAACAGCAGGGTCTTGGTTGCCAACTCGCAAGATTTCATGGGAGAGGGAGAGGCGGGGGTGACCCATCCGCAATTGCAGACAGAGTCGAAGATTCAGGCCTTGAAAAGAAGTGGAGTCAATGACAGATTTGACAGAGAATGAGGTGCGGCCGGGCGAAGATTGGGGCGGAATGTGTAGGTTGCGGGAGTGCATGCAATGTTTGGGGGGTTTTGTAGGAAGTGCGTTGTGGGGAGCGACGTGTGAGGGGGTGTTAACGTAGGGAGGGGGGGTGTGTAGGCCGAGTCCTTTCCAGGTCAGCTTTTCAGAAAGTCTTATCCCGACCCGAGGGTCATGGATAAGGGGGTTTGGAATATAGTTTTCAACCAGCAATAGACGCGTCTCGGTAAACCCTTACTGACTGCGTCATTGCCCCAAGCGCAAAGATGCCAGTCTTGGCACGGAGCGACCGCTTATAAAGCTGCCGGGGAACGGGGGAGCTTGTGGGTCGACGCGTCATTAGTTTGTCGACGTCAATTTCATCGATCGAACGGTCCGAATGTCGCAATTCTGATCAGCAACAACTACGACAGTGCCCCTTGACAACGACGCCACGTGCCCCTTGAAACAGAACAATTGGCTGACTTATACTCCGCCGCAAATCGGGGGCCTTGCATGCAAGAGAAAGCCTGCCACGTGGCGGCGCGTCTCACCAGCGTGTTGGGGTAGCTGTCCGCGAGCATGGCCTTGTTCACCTTGAAGCGGACGAAGTACACGTGGTCGTGCCGGAACAGTGTCGGGAACAGCCGGACGTCAGCCTCCGTCAGCGTCTCGCCCAGCAAGTACCTGCGCGGCAGATGAGACACGTCTTCGTTTTCTGGACGATGTATCTGCTCGGAGGTAGGCTTTCCGCAGAGTGCAAGGATTGTGTTCAAAGTCTTGAGCAGCAAGAAGTTGCCCGGCTTTAAAAAAAAATCCTCCATTTCTGGTTGTTCGTTTACATGCCCATTTTGGGGATGCCAGTAGCCTCTTCCTTTCTGCGTGTTGCTCAGAAATCACCGTCCATTTTCTCGCCCTTTTTTGATCTTCTCGACAATCGCTTGAGGGGTTGAAGCACAGCACTTTCCTTGGACAAGCGGGGTACAATTGTGAGATGCTCGTTCTTTTGGGAACCTCTGCTGGTTCAGGGATTTGTTGCTCTGAGCGAGCCTTATGTCTGCCGTCTCGCTCAATGTCTGCCGTACAAAAGGCAGGGGGAGAGGAGACACAAGATGTTTTAGCTACGACCGGGACAGGTAAACGGAAGCGTTTGTGGTTTTCAAAAAGTTGTAAAAGCTTCATCTTCAGAAAACGAAGCAACAAAGCTATCAGTGGTTGAATGATTATACAGAACACAAGAAAGTCTCTTATCCAAGGAAAGTTGATCCGAGAAGTCAAATTTTTCTGAATTCTGCAAGACGCCACCCACCTGTGTTTGTCGAGAAGACACTCCACCCGATCCAGCGCCTCGAAATACTCGTCGAACGCCTTATCATACGCGACCTGCCCCTTTGCGAACCCCGCCTTATACGCGCCGTTGTTGATGGCGTCGTATATCCAGCCGTTCACTTCGTCGATCCGACGGATTAAATCGTGTGGGACCAATTCCGGCGACTTGGGCGCGGCAAATTCGCGGAACTCGGTCGCCAGCATGCGGATTATGTCAGCGGACTCGTTGCTGACGATCGTGGCGGTCTGCTTGTCGTACAGCACGGGAACCTGCTCAAACGAGGCGAATAAGCTGCATGGGAATGTTTCCTAATTTGGGCTTGTGCACTTTTGTCTTTCGTCTCAACAAAACGGTCTTGCTCATGTGGCACCGATATTGATTGATCGACAATGACACCTTTTTGACAATTGTCGCGTCTTGCTTGAAGTACCAACTTCGATCGGGCTTCAATTTGACGAAGGAACTCCGGCGAACCAGATCAAAGCCTACATGTCTGGCCATTTGTGGCGCCAGTCTTTTGAAAGACGTCCGATACGAACGCCGAGCAAAGGGTTTGGAAATGAGGGGGGAATACGTCAAGAATAATCACTAGGCCCCACTCTACAGAAGCTGGCAGACTATGAAGTCCCTTTATGCCCTCAGCACCAGAGCGTACGCAAGAAGCGAATCCAGACACGGGCTTGCTCTAAAGCTGACAACCAACAACACGTTTCAACTGAAACTCAGTTTCCGACTCCGCATGGAATCTTAACAACCTAGTTCTTGTAGACTTGGGGCACGCACCGACTTTTCCGCCGATCCCGCGCGCGCGTACAGCTCCCGGATTCCGCCGATTCCGCCGGCGACGGTGTCGGGGGTGCACCCCGGTTCGCCTGGGTTGAAGACCCAGCCCTTGTCGGGGTCCCTCCGGTAGAACAGCACGTCCATCGAGATGACGTCATGCAGGCCCAGCAGCGCGCGCGTCAGCACGCACCTGTCGAGATAGGGGGAAATCTGGGTGTGAGGGAAAAATGAGTATGGTAGGACTAGGTGGTGGTTTTCGCTTTTGGAGCGTGGCGGCCGAGAACGGTCTCTCCGATTTAGGTAAGCTTTGCAGGGCAATACCGGCGGTTCAGGACCTGACCCCATTAAATCGTCACAAATGCTTGATGTGGCGCTTTCGGCGGCGAGCACAAGGCCGAGCATGCGCGAGTATGGTCCCTGCCAAAGAGCTTCAAGTGCAATGTCGCGTCCGTGGAGGGGGAATGAGATAGAAAGCGGTGGCGAAGTAGAGATGAGCTACCGGGAAAATGAGATTTTTGACCTGGTTCAAGGTTTCAAGACGAACTGCTGCGAAGTGCGCGTGTCAGACTCCTGAGCCAAAACCCATGATCATACCCAACTACCGAAGATGAGTCTCAAACTACAAACTCCTTCCAAAACGAAGCGAAACGCAAACATCCCGCAACCTGGTTTGACATCCTCCAACCGTTGAAACAAAAACATTTTCAGCACAATTCAAGAATTCTCTATTCTGACCTGTGGCACCAAGGGCAGTTGTTCGCAATGTACAGGTGATACCGCCCCGCCTCAGCCTTGAAACCGGACGACCCGTCCGCAGTGATCCAGTTCCGGAGCTTGCTATCCGGGCGTACAAATGCGCCGTGCGAGTAGGCGCCTCCGGACGCCGACGCTTCGGCGGCCGCTGGCGAGCCGTTGGACTCTGGTTCGGGAAAGTGATGATTATTTTGAAAACTTGCAGTGTTCAGCAATCTCAAACAAGTGGCCCGAAAGCGTCGGCTTAAAATGCTGGCTGATATGATACGTAGACGTGTTTGTCAAGTGCAGATACAAAGGAAGGCTTCTGAGTACCGAAAATCGTAAGTTAGAGGAAGGCTTTAGGTACCTTTGCCAAAGGATGCCTGCATCCATACTCAGGGAGGCATCCGAGTCGGAGTGGATCCTGAAGGGTTTGCTCTGCAACTCATGATACTGTCCCTTTGTATCGAAATTCTAGAAGTTGCGCTTGGTTGCCCTTCAGAATCTTCCAGATTGTAAATTCCAAAGCTTCAGGGTTCAAGGTTCTAGTATACTCGGTTCCAAAGTTTAAGGTTTCAAACTTTTTGGGGTTAACATTCAGAATGAGAGCGGACGCTCGGACACTCACCTTGAGGCTGAGCGGAGTCTCGGACGCCTAGCTTGCGCCGGCAGAAGCTGACCTCAGGGGTGAACGGCGCCCCCCCGCGGGGAACGAGCTGGGCCGGATTCTGGGCGACAAAAGTGAAGTAGTACGAGTCTTTGATGTGCGGGAAGGAGACGGTGGTCGCCACCGAGGGGTTGGAGTAGAGGTCCTGTAGGTAGATCAGGGCAGGGGTTGGGAAGGGCGACTGAAATGGCTGAAGAGCGCGTAAGTGGTCGCCATAAAGGGCGGGGACGCACACGAGAAGTGCGCAATGACAAGATGTAGGGATGCGCTTCGACGGCGAGCGGGAAAGTTTTGGCCAACTAATCGACCGTACGTAACCAGGAACACAGTGTTCTGCGAGTCATATCTAGACCTCTGAACCGTAATACGAAAGACGACATCATCTTAGCGAGCACGATGGGCAGTTCATGGGATATGTCAGCTCACTCAGCAGGGAAACTTTGTGGACTGACAACAGGCGCAGTAAGTGGGATGAAAATGTCAACCTAAGATTGATAAAACCGAGAGGTCTGCGACTGTAAATGCCTTTAACCGCACGGCAGACCTGGACGCGCAGATCTCTCTCGTGAAATGGAAATCCATGTCTCATCACTGGGACTTCTATAGCGTACGTTGGCATCCTGCCTTCCCATCTCGAAGCTGCCGACAGATGAAGAAACACATGCGCGCCTTAGTAGAGAACAGTTACTCTGCTTGCAACCATCCAAGAAAGGAGTGAATCTGTCCACTGACTAAGCAGTAACCAACAACCGTTTCAATTGGCCGAAGTGGGCGCACCTCCATGTATGTTTGCAGGTTGGGGTAGTCCGCGATCCGCCGTAGCATGCACTTGAACAGTCCGTAGTAGACGATGTCGAACCGGATGAGCGTCGCGAACAAACGGACGTCCGCAAGCGTCGGAGAAGGCACGCTCGCGCCGGGGGGGTAGTATGAGACCAAGTAACGCTGCTTCGCCAAAATTGATTCGCACCGGTCAAGCGCAGCAAACACGCGGCGGCACGCGGCCTCGTAGTCTTCCTGGGGGGTAAGCGAAGGAAGGTTCGATTAGGGTCAAGGGGTTAGGATAACGAGCTTTAGGATGTTTACCTGAGATTTGCAAGGGGGATTCAAACAGGAGCCGGATTGTGGGGACACGACTAGGACAAAGCAAGTTGACTTCTTGAGTTAGTCCAATGAGGTTGGATCCCTGTGCTGGAGACTCCTCTCTTCGCACATATTCCTCTCTTCGTACGTATTGAATTACCGAGTCCCGCTATTACGAAAACGGCCCATGATAGCAGAACTTGATACGGACTTCGCAGTGTGGCCCAAAACCAGCAACCTCCGTTTCTTTTGGTCCACGGCTGCCTGAACTGCAACCAAGCTCCCAGAAAGCTGGATCAATCTAAATAAAGGCTCCAAGCAGTCCAAGACCAAGTGCGGTCACCTTCTCAACATGCCAAGAACGTGGGGAGAAAGCGTGGTTCTCCCTGCAAAACAAAACGTCATGCTTTTCATTGAGCTTTAGACGCCCAACAGAAGTCAACGAGGACGAATAACGAAGTCGTGGACGAACTCAAAGAACGTGCCAGCTGTATCGTGAAGCGTCATACCTGGGTCGTTGCAAAGCCCGTCCGGTATACGCCCATGTTCAGCTCCGGGCCGAGCCAGTCGCTTATGGCGTCAATCTCCGATCGGAGATGGGGCGGGTAGTAGTCGGGAACCGGGACGCCCTTTGCGTGCTCCTCGAACTCGCTGTTGAGCATCTCGGAAATGTCGCCGCTCTCGTTGCTGACGACCCTACCAGTTTTAGTATCCTGCAACAAGAGGACAAAAAGCTGAGGAGGGGAATCGTGAAAGTGTCTTTTAAAACGCAGGCCGGATTGGTTCCTTCAATCGTCACTACAAATTTCGGGCGGCTCGGCAAGACAAGAACAACCCAATTCGGACAACAAATATCTGGAAGAGTCACGTTGAGGAGAGAGATAGAAACGGGAAAACTCTTGCAAGATGCACATACGCTTTGCCAAGCATTCGACGATAAGGGAATGCTGAATGCACCGAAAGGGCGATGTCACCCCAAAAGGGGAAGTGCAGAAGAATAGTCCCCGCAATGCGACTTTTCTCTCGCGTCCGTGAACGGCCACTCTGGCCACGGAGGACCCCAGAAAAGGCGTCAGGACTTTCTGCGAAAGCCGCATTTTCGTCCAGATCCAGGCACTAGCGCCCATCAACAGATTGAGGTGACTTTTGAGTTACGATACCCCAAAGAAAGGCACGTTCCTTTCCCCACATGTCCAATCTTTTTGACTCCGATCAGGGCCGTCCCTCAAAAGCCACAGTTCTCTCTTTCTACTTTGAAACGGGCCGAAAACAACAACCCAACTCTACTTTCTTCCCTTTCTAACAGGACCACGTCTCACAAGCTACGGCCCAATTTTAGCTCTTGAATAAGGCCATCGAAACTCGGAAACCCGAGAGCACTTCTCACCCAGAGCACTGGTACGGACACTCTCCCCGTGTAGTCCTTGTCCGAAGCCAGGTAGACGTCCGTAAGGAAACGGGCGTCCAGTCCGATTGTGTCCGGACGACACTCGGGGTAGCGCTCGTCGCCTTCTGGCCCGACAAAGTGCCACCCCTTGGGGTTGTCCTTCAAAGGGTGCAGAACAGTCATTGGGACAGCGGCCTGGGAAGAAGGGGGCGTATTAACGGGTTAACATTCGGTTTAAGGATGCTAGAGATTTGCGTTTTGAAATATCGGGGTTTGGGAGGTGAGGAAAAGTGCGTCGAGAAGGAGAATCCAAGTGTGATAGGTAGGTGCCATCGATTTGGGTGGCTAGAAGCCTTCAGGACTGTAAAGAATTCGGGGCTGATATTCTACTGGATTGGCTCTGGCTGAAGCAGTGACAAGATTGTCTCGACGATTTTTGGTCAACTTGTGTACGATCAAGGGATCCTGCTCCCTGATACCACTGGAGTTTAGGGCTTGGCTACTTTGTGTATCCTTTATGAGAATCGTATTCAAGGGAAGATTGCCATTCAGACTTGTTGACATCTTTTCAGTATGTCGGCGCATCTGGTTTTCAGTTGGGACCTGTTGTTTGTATAACGTGTGTACTTATGATTGAGTCGTAGATGCGCAATCATCTCCGTGGTCAGCGCTCCAATTAGGACTTCCTCGTTGGCACTGACTGTGTTCTGCTTTAGCCCCAGTAAGAGGGGGATCCCTCTGCTGCCTTTCTTATCGTTTCTTTTCTAAAAAGTCAATCCTTGGGTGGGCACAGACTGGTCAGAGCCATGCATGTCACATGAGCAGAATCTATAGGCGAAAATGCAATGTTTTGAAGCAATTGAGATAGGGTAACATGTAGACAAAGGGAGGGGGGGAACAAGAAGTCGCATGCATTAGACAACTGGTACTGAAAGAAAGAACAAGGAGCGAGGAAACCTAAAAGGAAAAACAGACCCAGAAGCACAAAAATAACCGTGCTGGACATACGCCTCACCTGCAGACCTTTGAGAGAGCGCATGATGATTGCCCTATGAGAAAAGGGACACGCCAGGGAAACCAAAAGGTGGTATCGTCCAGCCTCTGCCGGCAGATCGGAGGGGCCACTCGGATTCCGCCTTACCCAGGACTTGAACACAGTGGGCTTGATTTCAGAGCTGCACGCATAGGAAACAATGTCCCAGTTTGTTGGAAAGCAGCTTCTTTCAGGATAGTGCTGTGGTTTTCTTGACCTCAGATGAGAAGGGCGGCGCATGTCGGTCTGATGAGCCAGTGTTTCTTGACTGGACAATCTACCCAAAATCCCAAGCTGAATACATGCCTTCTGCCAAGCTCAGGAATTGAATGATTGTCTTTCCAGATCTTTCTGAAATGTATGAGGGGGTGTTCTGGACATGGTTCTGGCTACAGGGGGGGGTGTTGAAATTTGGGGTTCGCTGCACTGACATTTCACCCAAGGCAGCATGCTTCGCAATTTTGATAGAGTAATAGTCGGGGGAACTGGGAGGCAACAGGGTTTACTTCCGGTTCTTTATCTACGGCATTGAAGATCGACCTCCGAGGACTTCTTGCACACGCAAGCATGCTGCCTACCTCACTTCTGTCCGTCAATTGCAGATGCTATGAAGAGAGCGATTTGTACACGTCCGTCAATAAGGGTGAACATGTAGAAAAACACGTATTATCAGGAGCTAAAACAAAGTGATACACATTGCAGACAGCCCATGAATTGCAACAATGCTTAGTCACTGGAAAGACATTCAGAACTACCTGTCAGAGCCCCCATCGCCAGCTGGCACTTTGGGCTTCTCCGGGAACACCTGGCCTCTCTCAATGTACACCATTCTGGATGGGGGCTGTTGCGCAGAGTTAAGTCGCGACAAAATGGTGGTGGTGTGAAAAGACGAGCCGAGCAATGCTTGTACAGCCTTGCTTGTAAAGTATGCTCGCTGAAAGGATATGCGGTGAGAGGTTTTTGAGCTGCCCAATCGGGTCCAAACGTGGCAAATACTGGCAGAAGCGGGACGTGTGCGCAAGATTCTGATTCCAACGCCAAACAAAGGCAAGCTGCCAACACCCGACCTGACAATTAATGACATTCGCCCAGATCAAAGACCGGTTCCAAACGCCCTTCTACCTACTCCAAAGCAGGGTACATTGAATGATTGATACGCATACGAAAGACGCAATGCTGTGTTTCATTCGCCCCTATTCGCGTCAACGCAGGCGACCATGCAGCCATATGCCAATCTTTGGGTTGCGCTGCTTCCCGGTGCCTTTGGGACAGATACTCTCAGCACCGTCCGATCCTTAGAGCGCGCGCGCTAAGACCGAGTGCAGCGGTTGATTTTAACAATCATGTCATGACTCATGACCAGTGCCGCTCAAGCAGCCTCAGATAGGTAGTCCTAGGAGACTGCCGTAATCATCATCTTACTGTACCGCGACGTGGCTTGCTTCTAGTTATCTTGATTGCAGGTTTCGCAACAAGGCTGTCAAGCTCTTCAATCTTTAATATCATCCGAGAGATTCTTCAATAAGCCTGCAGGAACCGGCAATTTTGCTTGCTGTTTTGATTGCAGGGCCCCCAAAATCATGGTCCAATGTCCCAGGCCAATTATCAGGCTGAGGCAGAGCTTGAGAACAGCATGCATTGCATGGCGTCTTACTTGGGACCACACGCTCGCGAGATCATCGGACATTGACAACGGTCCTGGGAACGATTCCAAGCGTAATGCTTAGGGTCCTTAATGACGTTGGAACTAATCAATCCCCTGTGGGCAGCATTGCACAATTTGCAGACTGGCCGCCATCAAGGAGATCATCCCTGTTGGTACAACGTCTTTCCAGGAACAAAGACATCTTGAACCAAGGTTGCTGGGAAGTTTAAGCAACAGAATCCTTCCTTACAGTCTCAAGATTGCAGTATCGAGCTGTTAGCTCGAAAGCCACGAAGGTGTTCCTACTCTCGAGAATCATCGACAAGATCTCGGTCTTTGATTGTATTGTTCGTTATCGAAGATGGCTTTGCACAGTGCTAGCTTGAAAGTGGTGCTGGACTACGAGGCAGTGCGCAGAGCCACCAACAACTTTGCGCCGTCGCAGCAGATTGGTAACGGCGGGTTCGGACCGGTGTACCAGGTGGGCTCCCCTCGGACGCCCGACAACGATGTGACTGTCCTTCGGAGTGTCCGAAATGACTCAGAATGAGCTAGCTGACACCTGTGGTCCGTGCGAGGTCTGCCGAGAACGCACCCTCAGGAGTCTCCACGAGCTACTCAAGAGAAAGCGGACACTCGTGTTCTACTTTGAAGTGTTCCTCAAGTGTTTTTCAAGTCCTCATTCGTTCAATCCCTGCTTCATGATTGGGAGTTGTAAGTTTCCTCATCATCCCCAATGTCAGACGACACCATTCCGCCAACTGTGCCTTTCACCATTACCTCTACCATCTTTTTCACCCGACTGCTGTGCCCACCCTTCGACAAAAATCCAATCTCTCAACCGCTGCTATTTTCAGGGCACCCTTTTCCACACGCCCGTTGCGGTGAAGCTCCTGAGCAAGGACAGCTCTCAGGGGGTAGCCCAATTTGAGTCCGAAGTCCGCCTGCTAACCGCGCTCCGCCACCCAAACCTCGTCACACTTCTGGGGGGCGCCATCGGTCCGGGGGGGCAGCGATGTTTAGTTTATGAGTTGATGAAGGGGGGAAGTGCGGATGATTACCTGCCGTTTACCTTTTCTGGGGGGGGAGCGATTGGCGGTATGAAGCGGAGGGGGTTGATGGGATGGCGGCAGAGGGTGAAGGTTTTGGTGGGGGCAGCACGGGGGCTGCAGTTCTTGCACGAGGCGAAGCCCCCTGTTGTGCACCTAGATTTCAAGGTGAGGGGGGGTCCGGTGGCGGAAGCTTTGAGACACTGACTGTGTTTCACCCTTAAGCTGGAGGTAACATGCGTACTCGACGTTTTGTTGATCATTCTGCAAAGTGGGGTCGTTGAGAGGCAGAAGATTGTTGGAAGCCGCTGAAGCAAGTTAAGCCAGTCAATCATAAGTACGAGATTAATGTTGGATTTACCACTAATTTCAAGTTGATATTTCTGTAGCCATGGGAACGACGAAGGTCTCTTTTCCGCGGGTGCGACTGAAGAGCAGTGTCTATGGGCGATGGCGAGACCATGCCTTTTACACTTTTGGGCGGCCCAAAGCACGTCAAAGTGATCTCACTTGATATTCCCCCCGCTCTGTAAGCGGAGCCCCGACTCAGTCAAAGCCGTATCTCTCTCCTATATGAGAGCAGAGCCTATTCAAAACTTTCGATGCTTGAGTCCTTACTTTGCCTAACGCTTTTTCCTGCAGGGGTCCAACATTCTGCTGGACGAGTTCTTCAACGCCAAAGTGGGCGACTTCGGGCTGGCCCGCCAGGCCGCGCTCGCGCACCCCAGCAAGACGCACGCGAGCACGCGCCACATGGCGGGCACGTACGGGTACATCTGCCCCGACTACGCCAGCACGGGCCACTATGACGCACGCTGTGACGTATACAGCTTCGGCGTGGTGTGCCTGCAAATGCTCACGGGGCTGCCGGCGATCACGGAAGAGGGGGCCACGCTCGCAGCGGCGATGAAGAAAGATTTGCAGGTATGGCCGTTGGTGACCTCACTTGGAGTCTGTGAGGTCTTTTGCTTGGATTCGGTGTGGATTCTCGGCTGAGAAAGTCTGCGTGGGAAAGAAGAAAAGGAAGATCTGGAAAGATGGTCGACCCGTTTCGGAAGCTCAGGATGACGCAATGATGACGAGGGCTTTGCAACGAAGAGGGTTGCTGACGGAGCGTGCCTTTTAGCGGAGAGACTGCGATGGTGGAGAGACGCTTGAAAGGGTACAGCCTGCTTCCTGCAGAATATATGGAGAAAGTTGTGCCCTTACTTTCGGCCGTTCTCAAAGGTTTCTATCGGCCTGATCACCCTCTTCTCAGAAGTCATCCCGTTGCGGAACACGTCTTTCCAGCACTCGTGTCCGCCTTGCACCAACTCCTTTTCTTATGTTCGTCCATGTCCCAGAATGATGACGTGGCGTTTTCGCACGCCGATACGGAGGCCGCCTGGCCGCGCGCTGCTTACGTCAGGCTGGCCGCGCTGGCGTTAGCGTGCGTGCGCGGCCACCGCGCGAAGCGTCCCTGGATGGGCGAGGTCCTCGACCAGCTGGAGAAACTAGGCGACGGCACTTTCGACGAACTTTCGAACGCGGGGGAAGTCACTGGGCGGAAAACTTCCAACGTCGAAGAGAGGAGGGGCCATCTGAGGGCTGTCGACGCAAATGGTCGAAGCAGGGTTGGAGAAACTAGAGAGAGCGGCGAACGGTTTGCTGAGGGGCCGCGCTTCGATACGAAGCAAAGAACGGGCGACCGAGCTTCTGTCAGCGGTTCGGAAAACACAGCCGGGGGGTCCGAGCGCGGGGGAATCCGACCCCCCTACTCCGCGAACTACGACGTTCGGCTCTCTGAGTACGAAAAGGACGTCGTCGGCCCGAGCGCGCTCTGGGCGCCCGCGCGGCCGGCCGCGCCCAGAAAGTGCGCGCGCAAGAAAGGGGAGCAGATGGCCGACGAGGTGGAAGGGGTTCTGGAACCGAGAGAAGCCCCGGAAGTCAGCTGGTGGCCACGGAGCGGGGGGCAGACTTTGACGCTGGACGATATCCCCCGGAGAGAGGGAGTCCACCCGGGGATGCCTGCTGCGGGTGGTCCCAGGTAGCGCCAATTCTTAGATTCCCTTTGACAGTGATTTTCCAAAAGATTCCTTCGTACGCAAGGCAACACGAAAATTCAGAGCTCTATCAATCGCTTGCGCCCTTACTTACGGACCTTAACCGTATTTGAAACATTCGGAAAGAAGCCAAAGACGTTGTGACATCGTTTGAGCGCGCAGTTCTGATCTCTTTACAACTTTTTCTTCTTTAATTGAAGCCGTAGTGGACTTGCTTGCGGAGTTTGTCAAAACCAATTTAGCGTAACGGTCTTCAGTGTTAGTTTGCTTGTCGGATAGCGTTCTAGAGTGACCCCGCAGTCGTTAAACACAGGTTTCCGAGCAAACGATCGAACGAGCTTCTCGTCGTAGAAGCAGTCTCAAGCCACTATGCAGGACATTCATCCAGAAACTGATCAAATTAACGGCGCATCAGTCCTTGACAGAGTGCTTGGAGCCTCAGGCGATGGAAGCAGTGCTGTTCCCTCAAAACGCTTCACCTGTTGGACTTCCCTGAAGCACAAGGCTACAGACACCCCCTCGAGGACCTCAACAGGACTTTATTCTGTTCCCTAGGTGTTTCCATGCTCACTCCACAAGCCCAAAGTCACCAAACTTCGGCGTCATGACCGCCTCTTGACGCGTCCGACTCTGCGTCCGTTTACAAACGAGGCTTGTCCACCTGCAGTGATTGAAGCAAATGGATCTTATCATCTCTTTTTGGTTCTGCTGCTGCAGCGGCGGGCCGATGCGGGGCGGCTTGTCACAGTTCGCCATGTTCCCGCCGTCGCATCTCCGGGGAGCGTCCCCAGCCGTCCGATTGGCATCGAGCTCTTCATCTAGCAGCAGCCAGGGGTCGCGGTGTGGACTTGTGCGCAGATGACAGAAACCTGTCTCTTTTGAAAGTGTCAATTCGGTCAACGGTGCTTGGAAGCTTCTTGAATGAGGGCGTGGGATGAATCCGCTGGCGAGCCCGCGCATAAGAAGGTGACACATGGTAGCATGGCATTATACGTTTGGGTGCTGTCAACCGATTTTGATCATCAAGTTGCTGAATATCGACCGTAATACAGGTTTCAAACATAACACCTTGGAACCCAAGGGTGAATATCATGCGTAATTTGTGTACGTGTGCAATAGCTAATACGTGGCCAAGAAGAGACACGCCGCCGTGGATATACGCAACATTCGAAATACGTGCAAATACCTAGCCATATTTGACTTTGAACACTCCTGTTGCATCGATGTTACATGCTGCAAACTTGTTGCTTGAACTTGCGCCGATCTGCAAGTGATTATCTATTGGCCTGCGCCTTAAAAAAGGACCTTTTGAGATCCTCGAGGCCGTACCCAGAAGAATTGTCCGAGGAGCCACGAAGAGGACCAAGAATCACAGAGCAGAAAGTCGAGGGCTGCGTCCTGACTGCAGTAACTAGTAAAGGCTTCGAGATTCAGGAGTGTATATGCTCGAAGGGTTTGCTGACGACCATTTCACACGAGCGCCAGCATAAGCACGTTCATTTCCCCGTCATACGAGCCTGCAGAAAGGCCCGGTCTTTGCAGCCTATAGAATCAATTGAAGTGCTCGTACATGGGGTATGCGCATGCGAGCTCTGTATTAGCGCCACAGGCAAAACCAGATGCTGGAGGTTCGCGCATCCTTCACGGCAACATATCTATGTCCTAATCGTCCTCAGGCCTAAAACTCCACTTGAGTTTGAAAGAATAGCAGCCTCAGCAAGCTTCTAGATTATGATGAGGCATGGAATTCTTTGGCAGACGTATGCGTGCTCATTCGTGGACCGTCAAGTATACTTTTGTCGCCGTTCCGTCCTGTCCCAGCAACAATCTGCTCTACTGGCATGCATCTACTTCATGTATTGGTTCACTGATGCACATGAGATGATATGAAACCCATGCATCGTCAAGTCTGCTTCATGCAGTGCATTTGCATTGATTTTTACTGAACTACGTCTGCAACCGCCACGGTGCACCATTGACGAAAATGTACTGAAGGATCTTTCGACTCTCATGCAAAATAAGTAGACGGTACACCTCACATGCATGCCAGCACGTACTGACACATGCATCAACTTATGACACGCTCCGAGTCATATATGGCCGCCATGCCTGCACAGAACTTTGGTCGAGCTTGGGGCCGGTCATTGATCGATGTATCATGCCATGCATATCTTAGTATGACGGTATATCATGCATGTGCACTCTACAATCATACTTGGTTGGACTTTTCTAATCAAGCAGCCGTGAGATCCTTGAGTCGCTTTTAATATGGACACTTTTCATCCATTGATGAAGTGAGCTTCAGGAAAGATGTCAATGCATGCCAGCACGTATATGCAACGCAGCGCCATGCAAACTTTCTTCGGAGCGCAAGCATCTGCTCTACAAATGCGTACTAATCATGCACTCAATCAAAAATCTAGATCCAAGTCCGATCTGGCCAATTTGGGATTGGTGCTGAGACTGAGACGGGAAACTGAGACGGGAATATTATGATCACAAATTGCACGAGACTAAATCACTGTAGCTTCCAGACCGCCCATAAACTCAACAATCTGGCCGGAATCTATGAATGTTTCAACCTGGTTTTTGAAAGAACACGTAAACAGAAAACCTCTATTGGTTCGTTTCAGGAGCCATTTTACCCCTGAAATGCCATTTTCGATCTTGCAGCAATCTATAACGCTGACAAATTTGAGACAGTCTTTATTGCGGACGCCACCTAGAGAAAGCAAAATTTTCTCCAAGAGCTAAATCTGCTCAATGGGAATGGCCGGAAAACCCCCAGACATTCCCCAAACGAAATACTGGTACACAACGAAACTGTTGGGACAAGATTGCATCTCAATCTACTGCCGACCCCCTTGGTCAAAACGGGGCGAAGGTTGCTGCGAGGGGTGCCCATGTCCCTGGTACCCCTCGTACAAATCCAACCTCGGATGGAAAGGCCCCGCTTCTCTTTGCTGCTCCTGAGCATTGTACATTTCACGGTTGCTGTCCCCGTAAGGCCTCCCAGGTTTCATCTCCGCCCCCTCCTCGTGCTGCATCATAGGACTGTTCGCAAACATGGGGTGGTCCAAGAACGGCATGGAGTGCATGCCCAAGGGTGGATGCATCGACGGCATGGGGGGTAAGTGCGCGCTGGGGGGGTGCATGGGTGGCAGGGAGAAGCCCGGCATGCCAGGGGGGGCGGGGGGGTGGGGCGCGCCGGGGGGAAGGTTTGCAGCAAACAGGCCAGTCCGCATGGACATGAACTGCAAGAAGCAAGCACTTTGGTCAGATTGGAAGTGATTGATGCCTCACATTCTGCCCGAAACCAGCAAGGTGCTGACAACAGTGTGCATCAGTGCACAAGCTGGGGAGCAGCTCAAGCTCAAGGAGCACGCACTGACCTGACTGCAATGCAAAGCAGAAGTAGCAGAACATGAAGCAGGAACACAGGAAGAGCCAGCGCACAGCTAACCAGCTGAACCTTGGAAGACTTTCTGATCGACGCTCACCTGCAACTGTGTCTGCAGATTCTTGAGGTACTCAATCGCCTCATCCAGCACACTGGCCTTGTCCGTCTTGTTCGAGTTGGGAATCAGCTCCTGCAGCGCGCGCATGCGGTCGTTGATACGATCCCGCCGCCGGCGCTCCGACTGGTTGTGCACCTCCGCTGCCCGGGACCGCTTACCCTTATCTTTGCCCCCCGCCTTGGCTGCCGCCCGCCCCTCCGTCTCGCCCGTGATCCACGTTCCCTCTGTCAGCGTGTCATTGTCCTCCTCCAACGCCTCTGTATCGCTCTTTGCGCACCGCTCGCGTTTCCGCCCAACGGTCAGCGGGTTCTGCTGGTACGCCCGCGAGGTGGCCAGCGAGTCCCCCTCCGAGTAACTGCTAGTCACCGTGGTTTCATTCACTGAGTCCCGCCCACCCGTGAGCGTCGACGCCTTGGCAGCATCCGGCAGGGCCCTCGAGCCCGACGAGCTGCGCTCCTTTCCTACCCTCCCCCCCCTGGGAGCAACAACCGGGCTGTGAGGAACTGGCCCCCGCTGCAGAAGCGAAGCCCAGGCGGGCGCCCTGACACTGGGCACATGTGTTGCTCCTGGCGCAGGGCCGTTCGTCCGCTCCTGTGACAAACTGCTGAGCACGACCGAACCCTCCTGCCCGGACGGCCCAGCATCCATTGACTGCCGCCCCAACCGCATTGCCTCTGCTGCCATAGCATGCTGCTGCATGAATGATTGGGGAGGGTAGCACGGCACCCCTTTCCCAGCCTCGTACAGCGCTCCCTCAGCGGGCTTGGGCTGAATCTGCTTGAAACCGGTGCGGGGCCTGTCGGGGGGCAGCTGAACGGGCGAAATTTGCCCCCGGCCCCAGCGCTGCATGTCATGCCGGTGCTGCTGGTCCCTCATCAGCTGCTGCCGCTGCAAGTGCGCCGACGCCTCTGCCTGCTTCTGCACCAGTTCCGCCTGGAGCTCCTTCTGCCGCTCCTCCAGGCTCTTGTCCCCCCCAAATCGGTGCGCCGGCGGCGCGTTTCTCTCTGGCTGGCCCACGCTGAGCTCCCCGCTGCCACTCCCCGCACGCTGCAGGGGGTTGCTGGAAACCCTTCCTTTACCATCAGTCACCATGCTTTTAGGGGAAGGGAGGCTTTGCTCACTCCCCTGGTTTGGCGCGACCCCCTGGCTTTTCAACCCGCCCTGGTTCTGAGACCCCCCAGAGTTTTGCGGGTTCTGCGACCCTGCAGAACCCTGTTTCCCGTCCTTGCTGTGGGGCGCCCTCCGTCGCCCCAGGTTTCGGAGACCCTCCCTCCGGCTGCTCTGGCTTCAACTGCGCCGTTTTCTTCGACTCCTTAGCTTTCAACTTGGTCCCCGCCCCAACTCTTGTAGCAGCTGCCGCTACCCGACTCCTGTCAAAGATGGATGGGTACACCTGCTGCCTTGGGAGGGGGGTGGGCAAAGCCATGCTGACACCCCCCCCCTGGGATGCGACCGGCGCCCCTTTCTCGCTGGCAGGCATGCTCCGAGTGGAGGCCGTGGGCCCTGTAGAGGCCGGGGCGGTGACCCAAGGAGTGCTCTGGGCCTGCGTACGCACCCGGGACAGGGCCTCTGGGAGGGAGCTTGGCAAAAGCCCTGAAACCCTAGCAGCGCCTTCGGCGAGCGCGGCTGCTGAGTTGGCAGCGCGGGCAGACGTTTGACCCCCGTTTTGCGCAGGCTGGGTGCCAAAGGGGTTGGCACGGACGAACCGGGTAGTGGTCAGACCAGAAGCAAAGCTGTCCTTGTAGGCCTGGACCGCAACAGGTTGGGCGGGCAGGTTACCAAAACCCTCCCCGCAGTAGTCTGTGTCCATGGACTCGTCAGCAGGATACTGCAGAGCAAGAAAGCGAATAGTTAGGAAGACTGCTTGCGAAGGAAGGTGCACAAGACAGCCTCAGGACCAGCGTAACCTGTTACCCCTAGAGCAACCAAGAGCAATATGAAGGTACCAAGCAACTCAATAACAAGGGCAGGAATGCAGGATCAACGACTGTGCTTCTGGCACAACAGGAATATCGTTGAAGCAGGAGGTAGACTTTGCACAGCTCTAGTCCAATGTGCTTAAGCAGACTGTGCGCAAACCCTTCCCTTGGCCACAGCCTCCAAGCAACTGCAAGCTATGCAGCATGATGCAGAACAGCAGGGCAGAAAAGCAATCACCAGACCAGAAGGTTACCTGCAGCCACGACTCCATTTCGTCGTGCGCCTCCTTTGCTTGCTGCGCTGCAAGCGCACTGTTCCCATGCTGCTCTTGCTGGTTCATCTCCTCCTCCAGGGCCCCCATTCTGAGCTCAGGTGCAATACCATCGCCATCCATGTGCTCAGTCCACAGCCCCTTTGTGCATTCTATCATCCCGCCATGCTCCTGCCATCCGGCCAGGTCGCCAAAATCGGAGAGAGGACTGCAGACGCAAGTGTACACAAGGTGATTAGAGGGTGTTCTGCCGAGTTCAACCAGGCTCCTCTTCTGCTTTGTTCCCTAACAGATTCATTCCCTACCCTGGGAAAAACCAGCAATATGCCAATGCAGACACTCTCCTACTACTTCAGAACAAGCTCGACGATGCGGTAAACCTGAGGAATGCAGGGCCAGAGAGGCGGAGGAGGTAGCTCCGCAAAATGGTCCAGATTGTCCTCTGCTCAACCCCACAATGCAGGGGCATATGACATGAGGGCAACTAATACCCTTGCAGGATGTACTCGAAGGGCGGTGGCAACCTCTTGCCCAACCTCTTCCCTAAACGGCCCGGTATTACTCCACAATACTACCCGCAGTACTTGCACTGCTGACCCAAGTCCACCACGCCTCAGGCGCCCCCCCTCCAGAATAGCGAGCAAAAATGTACCCCAGCAGAAGACAACAAATCTCCCTTTCTGACAGAGATGCTGCCCTGTCAAACTGTACTTGCACTGCTACCTTGCTGACCCCACCCGCACCTTGCCTGGTGACAAAGCCCAAGCCTAAGCTTACACCAACACTCGTGCATTCAGAAGAGGCATCTTGGAGGCAGCATGCATCTGCTAAAGGCAACTCACTCGAGCCCCGCGCTCGCCATCTCTTTGCTGCTTGCAAAGCCTTGCTTCGACATTGCCATGTCCGTTTGCTTGTACACTGTTGGCATGTCCATTGGTTTAAACACCGAGTCAAACTCTCCATGCCAGTCAGGCACACAATGGCCCATGTCCTGCAAGGCAGAAAGCCAGCTCTTCTTCAACCTGTGTGGGATGCTTCTGTCGCTGTCTGCGACCAAGGCATCGTCCAACATGTGGCAGTGTCACTCCAACGAGCTCCACCCTCTCGTGCATGCGATACGTCTTGAGTTTCCAAGGCTGTTGGCAGCTTTTACTTTTCCACTCTGTGATCCACCAAGGAAATGCAAACCCGTCGAGTTAAAATAGCTGAATCTTGTGCAAGAACTTCCAGCGGAGGGCCCAATGATAACGATACAGCTAAAAATTCTGCTCGACGATCATTGCAAACCCGATGCTCAGCTAATCCAGTGTCATTTGCCTGAGACTAGCGCCTGAGCAAAGGCAATCTTAAAACCAATACGATCCCGGATACTGGTTAGAAGCAGGCCAAATCATACAGAGTGCTGCCAGAGACGCTGGGGCTTGAGCTGGAACAAGGGGAAACCATGTGCAGGCTTCAGAACACCAGATGCAGCAATAAGGGATTCCCGTCAGCAGGTTTCCACAGTCTCACCTTGAGCAACAATCTCTGAATCTTGCTTGCTTCTGCCTCAGCAGAACTGCATGCTCCTGAGACCTTCTGCCTTCAGACCTCTCCTGCCTCAAATCGCCCCTGACGACAATCACAGTCAGCCCTGGTTTCTGTATTGCGCATTAAGCGGGCCAAACCTACTCAAAGTGCTCTTTCAAGCGGTTGTTTGCAACTCAACCCAACCGCAGATATACCATCTGAGTTAAGGCTTGATGATGCAGCAGAACCTGGTGCAAACCCTGACAACGCAAACAAGGGGATCTGATGTTGTGCCTCCCTGTGCGGCTTGCCTCCGCAACGCTCTGCCTCTACCAGAGCATCCCTTCGACGAAAGTCACCAAACAGGGGGCATCCAAAAGCGGCGCAAAGGAGCTGGTTCCGACCAACTTCACCAGCACTGCAAACCCCAACGACGCCAGACCCTCAGCTCAAAACCTGACAGCCTGGACGCTTGTGGCAGACATTGCTCAGCCACTAGCTTGCCTCGACCTCTCTTCCGGCATCATTCCCGCAGCCATGTCCAGACTCCAGACCTGAAATCTGCTGACTGAAACGCGCTCTGACAGGATGTCGTTTGCACTCTGCTTGTGCTTGAGCGCGAGCGGATTATGGGGCCTGCCAGAAGGCGTTTCCCGCTAGTACCGGACCTGAGCGATGTGACCTGTACTACCGTACCAACACGCCGGTTGGGCAGATCTTTGCCCAACAATTGATTACGTATGTTTTGAAGGGTGGGCTAACTCATTTTGGACTTTTGAGAATTTAATAGATTTGGAATATTTGCAGGAAACCCTTTTTTCACCAACCAAAACAGGTGAAAGATAAAACATTAAAATTTCCATATATTGTAGATCTGGGCACAGTGAATAAAACAATATTTCAAAGTATAGAAATATTTTACCCATGACCGGCGTGTTGGTACGGGTAGTACCCATGTACGAGGGTCGCCCAAAACCGGGGATAGATTTCCATTGCCTACCGGGCTACTCTTGGCACCAAACCTGGCTACCTTAACCATATTCAAGTCTGTTTCGAATCACGGAATTTGAGTCGTTGGATAATCTCATGAATCATGATCGAACAGCTTCGGACTCGTACAGAGTCCAGACTCCGGCGTTTCCGACAGAGTTGGATTGTTAAACTTTGACACAGGATCAGTACGGTAAACCAGGAGAGCTGGTGGCCCGGTAGCTTTTTCCGGACCAGTTCCGCATGTTCCGGGGTGATGGGGTGCTGATCGCACGATGTACGGATCTAGTACCTAGGTAGGGCCATGGAACAAGTAGGTACCAGGTACCTACTAACGACTGGTACAATTGGCACCGGGAAGGTACAGAGAAAGTACAAGAAAGTACGGAGACTCCGAATAGCCAACCGTCCCGGGATTCCACCGGGAGCGTTCCATGTTTCGAGTTTCCCCGTCTCTGGAATCCAGTCGGGGCCCCTCCCCAACCAAAGCCATTATTCTCCGGGCAGATCTGGACTGCGGACTCAGGCCCAGATTGCTGACCAAACACGCCCGGCAGTTCATCTTGGCGAAGCTATACAACTGCATGGTGATTGCCGACGCACGCGCGAACAACCGACCTGGTCAGATGAATTATCAGCGAATGTCAGAAACAGAAGCTTGGAAGAAGGAAGACTTCCGACTTCTTCGCCGCCCGTGCCCCGATTCCCGAGCTCTTGGAGGTTGTTGTCGTGTTTCAACTTTGACCTTGAGCTACAGCTATAGCAGGCTTGCGCTTGAAAGTGGAGACACTTGTTGTTTGCCGTCGGATGAGGGGGAGGTCCTTATATCGAATCCATCTGACGGACGTATTTGCGCAATACAAGTTCCCAGATCAGCCGGGGGCCGGGGCCCGAAGGTGGACTCTGCCGGGAGGATTCGGGAGAGCGGCAATGGCCGGGCGGCGGGAGGCTGCCGTGACCCGTCCGTCCGCGCGTTGACGAATCGATCACGACTTCACCAACAACTTACAAGTACCATAGGTACCTACCTGTCCGACCACGTGGTCTCGGAGGACCACTTCATTGGTCAAACCAAGCGCCATGCGCCAAAAGACTCAAGGGTACATACCTACTACACACTAGGTACAGGGTGCCCGGTACAAACCATAGGTATAAGGCGTTGACATCAGCCGTACGGACGACCGGCGATCCGGTTAAATCGGCGAACTAACCTTCAGACAAGGAATAACCATAAAGTTTAATATCTATAAGGTACCGTAGAGGATTCTTGTACATGTGAGGCCCCGGACAACATTAGAAACCTAGGGTAATGTGACCGACAGACCCAAATGTCACTGGGAAGTGCCCGGTTGTCACCCGTCTGCTTGCGAGACCCTGCTGTCAGAGGGAGGACTCAGGAGCTGCTTGTTACCCGGTTGCTTGCGAGACAGGGCAGGCCCGGTTTCTTCTCGGGTACGCACTGCGCAGCGCGGGGTACGACCGCCCAACCACCAAGTATACAGTCCTCTTACACAAAACAGTAGCTTATAGGTAGGTCACAATGACTAATAGGGGACTATTATATATATAGGTATCAATTTTCAAACTTAATTTACCGGTATATCACAAGAACGTAATCGGTAAAAGCGAAACCGTCAGAATCCGGATGTTCAGCAATTTGCGTGGCAGCTGATGAACCTGGCGGCTCAAGTAAATCCAAGCTTTAACCAGCTCAAATTATCGGCCACGATCTGACAATCTTCACAATGAAGTTCCCAGCCAAGAACATGCGACCAGATTCCACCTTCCAAGAGCTTCCGAGCCACAAACCAGACCCAATCCTCGATACGTGTGGCTGAGCTTACCCCGATTATGCGCTAGATTCCGATCCACCTTTGGAAATCCCTCGGCAAATTCGCGAAATCTATTTTCGTGATCTGTAGTGTGCTATGACTACAGTTGCGCATACCTACGCTGATGAAGTTTGACATAACCTATGCCTTGTGTCTAATTGACGCGCCCGCGCGCCTCTCTTGCGGCCCAGGCCCGCACTGCAGTCTGCAGCTCCAGCCTCAGGAGTCAGAGTGGCAGATCCGGCCCCTATCCGGCCCCGAGCCCAGGCAGCTTGGCAAAACGGACAAAGAAGCCAAACATTTTTGGGAATAGAATGCTCGTCGACGCCATGTATTTTAACCGGGCACTGCTCATAGAGCACAACCGAGTGACTTTGGTGGGGTTGGTGGGCGGGTTAGGGTGGGCTAGGGTGGGCGTGGCGGAACGACTTAGGGTGTTAGTTAGGGTTATGTCACTGTATTTAGGTTTTTAGTGTTGGTCGGAGGCTCCCCGGTAGCACTCTGGCCCGGTACAGAGACCGTGCAGTGGTGGGTACCTTAGCTTGCAACGGTACTTGAAGTCCAGTCTGCGCGGTACCCACCTTTGTTGGACGAGCGCCGACTTGCGTACAATTCCGAAAAAAGTTTGGCTTCTTTGTACCCCTTGCCCCAGCTAGGTAGGTCAGCCGTGCTCCTGTTTGTAGAGCTGAAGCTGCTGAACAGCCTACATATTACACCTACCTAGCTAGGCTTTGGGGGCCGCCAGAGTCAAGTTTGCAGAAAGACAGGTCCACTGGCTCAATTAAGAGCAGTTTCGTATGCGCGTGAGGCCAAGGCGGGCCAGAATTGAGGGGTGTGTTCCCTAGCAAGCCTAGCAGTCATTGAATCGCCGGCTGTAGATTCCGTGGCTTCTTCTGGTGATGGCTGGCTCAAGCCAGCAGAAAGTAAGTGACACCCTTCTGTGGACTCTGTTATGTGCAATTGCATCCCAAGTCTTCTCACTTTCAAAGGATAGATCATCACGGGTTTTCAAACTTCAACGATCTGCTGTTATGCCCTAGCATGGTTCTCCGCAGGTTTGAAGCACCTTGTTTTCCAGATTCGATATGCGCTTTGGTCGGCGATGCCCAATCGGACTCTGTCAGATTGGCCAATGCAGGAGAGTTGGTCCTGTGTTTCTTGTCAAGCAGGCAAGCCATTGGTTTTGCGCGATGTTCAAACATCCAACCCTTGAGATTTACGATCATTGGGAAGATCCTGTCTAAGAACTTGCCTTTTCTTCAAGCATCTGATCGCGCTTCCAATCTTGAGCGTACTTGCGCATTGAATGCCACCACCCTGTATATCAATTTCGTACTTGAAGGAGTAGAGTGTCAATGTTGCTTTGCACCATGCTAAAGACAGCCCCTTCTAACCAAATAAGAGTCCAAAAACGAGTGTCAAACCTCTTTCTCCTTTGAGTCAACAACAAATTGGTCTAAGGCAGCATATAGCCCTCGGAATTGTCCTCAACTTCCGTAAAAACATCAATTGATGCTGGTCAAGTGGTTGCAACCAGATGACTTGAAGCTGTCACACAGTGCTTACAAGTTCATTGACAGTATTTCAAGTGATCCTGGGTTGTAGCTCTGTATACCCAATCTGTGTCTAGATACGGCCGCTTGATGGGCATCCCGACGCTTGGTCCGCCCATGTTTTGCAGGAGTCCTTCTTGCCCTTGTTTCAAGTCTCGCCAGGCTTGAAAAATTCTACAATTATTGGTTGTGCATATCCTGGCAGAACTTATTGGTAACTTTGTCAGCGAAAGAGAATAGAGTCGACATCTCAGCTCCATGAGGGTTACCCTGTGTCAGGCCCCAACTTAATTTGGTGCTAGCCGCTGCAAAGAGTGTTGACTGCAAAGCTCGGTGGCAAATAACGACCTTAGTAAGTTGCGTTGACCTCGGTCTCTCCCCCGGACAGGCCCTGAGCAGGATCGCCGCCAACCGGCTGCAAAGAGGGTCGACGGCAAAGCTCGGTTATCTACCCCCATGGCATCAAGAACCATACGACTCGGTTATATCAAACACGAACGTCTTTTCGCACAGGCCCTGAGCAGGATCGCCGCCAACCGGCTGCAAAAAGAGTTGACGGAGTGGCAGCTGCACCCTCCAACAGGATTCAATCGAAAACCGACCGATGACCTCCAACGGTGAGGCTCTCTTCTCCCCGAGTGGATTGTTTGCAGCATGCTGACCATAATTTGGTTGTTTACAGAGGCGCGCAAAGTGGACCGGCAAAAACATGCAGAAGAACGCGTACCATGGCCCAACGGATTGTCCTGTGGGTTTGAGGGTGGATTTCAAAGATGCGGACAGTGAGAATTGAACCAACTCGATCGTCGATCCGAGAGTGGACGAATGTTTTTGTAAGACGGTAAAACTGGCAGTTGCAGTCTTTTGCGACCTTTCTCCAACAAAGTTCCGGAGAGACTCTATTTGAGTCGATGTGAGCATCTTGTGTATTTCGAGACAGGCTCTTCGAAACCCCTCAAGGGTAAAGTAGGCCGTATCTTGCTGTTAAAACGACGCGGCAGGAGTCCAAAAATTGTATCTTGGCACCACCGTACCTATCCTGAAAACAGGTTGGCGTTTGAATCGAAACCACCTCCGCGGCGGTATAAGCTGATCAGAAGTACGAGCTCGAATAAGATGCCTCTAATAGCACAGCATAGGCGCCCATGTTTCAAACACGCCAGTTCCCCGGCATCTGACCTCGCGCAACGTGTTCCTGTCAGATGGATCATAGCGCTCGACGGGGTGCCGGACACGATTTATGCCGGAGAGCATTTCGAGCTGCAGGTCGAGTTTCCGGAGCATTATCCAATGGAAGCTCCTCAGGTGAGCCGTCCACTGCAAACCGCTACAATCAGGTCCACGCTGCTTTGTCCGAAACTGGATTTGTGCATATGCGTTCTGCCTTAGTATGGACTGGGTTTAGGACGGTTGAGGCGTCCGATCAGAGTTAGCATCTTTGACCGGAAAGAGTCATCTTTGGCATCTTGTCATTGATACACTTTCTCGTTACGTGCCCCGTCAAGCGCTGCTTGAGTACCTAACAAACACAAGAAGAGTTTTTGGAGCACGGAAGCCGTTACTTTGCTTCGTGTTGCTACCACAGCGGGCCGGTTCCTTTGAAAAGCAGCAAAGCGGTCGCCAAAGTCGACGTTTTATCTGCGGAGAGGTCGACTTTGCTGTCAGGCGCTATTGACCATCTTCGTACCTTCTTCCCCAGGTTATCTTCACCAAGCCGCCCCTTCATCCGCACATCTATAGCAACGGGCACATCTGCCTAGGTGAGCCGCTCCTCTTTGCCGCAAGTTTGGAAAGGCCCATCTGCTTTCGAGTTTCTTTCTTCTCATTTGGCATCAGGTCGGACTGTTCGTTCCTGTCCGCTATGTCACGCTTAACACAACTGACAAGTAGATGGACTGCACTTCGGCTAACTTCACATTTCCTCAGTTGGCTTCGATCCGGTCTTTCGTCTCTTATCGCTCACTGCACCAATTATCGTCTGACGGTGCGGACATCCAATCGGTAACGTTCGAATACCTGAATGCCCCATACTCCAATTGACTCTCATCCATGGTATAGCCCGATCTTGAGGTGCGGACGCCGCATCTCCGTGAAAGTGGCGGAGCATGTTGGATTTCCGTCCGATAGTATCTTGTGGGCCGCTTGTGTTGCTTCTCAATGCTTACTGGGCTGCGTACTCACCATTGAAAACGCAAGCTTTTTGAGCTCTCTGCTCAGACGCATCGAGACATGCAACCGCAAAGTTGGTCCTGCAACGTAGGAGTGCCTTCGTCGACATACCATTTCGAACCGCCTTGCGCATAGCGCATACCATCCTTGGATTGAGCCATCCGGATGTCTGCGAACCTCACCAGACCGATAGCGTTTCATAGATTCAAGTACAAGCCACTACAGTAATTGTGGTAATACTCTCTTGCAGACATCTTATACGAAGCCTGGTCGCCGGCCTTGACGGTCAGCTCCATTTGTATAAGCCTCCTGTCCATGCTCTCTAGTAACACAGTAAAGGTGAGCCCCCGTTCCTTATTTATTTCTCTCTCCGGTCACAGCTGCGTTTTACTTTGTTTTGATGGTCTCATCGGGCTCGCAGGGCTGAACGATAGAAATGTGGCCGTCCGCGTTTTCGCGGGCTTTCTGTGACGCAGATTCATGTTTAATACGAGCCTTAAAAGGCCATCATGTTTTCAGCTTGAACTTCCTTGCGGAACAAAGATAGCTCACAGCTTGTGAGCTGACAATTCAGAGGGCGTCAAGCCGACTCTTTTCTGGTTGCAATCTGTTGGATTGGTTAGACAGCTGTTTCTTCAAATTTGGTGTTCTGGGCCTTTCCAGGAACGACCTCCGGACAACGACCGCTATGTCCGGAACTGCAAAAACGGACGGAACCCGAAGGACACCAAGTGGTGGTTCCATGACGACAAAGTTTGAGCTCGTCTTAGAAACTCTTGGGATATCTACTTATAGTGAGATGACATCGTTTCTCGCTCCGATCTGTCCTGTTCTTCGAGAATAATACTGTGTACTTTGAAGGTATTAGCGGGATGTATTCCGTACAGTCTTAGTTTAGAACTTGTACATAAAGCTACGGCGAAGCTATAGGGACGTTGCGATTCTGCCAGTGCTGATAAATGTTCTTGTTCGCATGTTGCAATATTCTTCATCTTCCCGCCCATTGCATTGTAGAAGTGCACCGATGCATGTACCAAGCTTGACAATTATCGGTCAAGAATCATGCAGGGTATGCAACAGGAGCCGACTCATGACGGTCACTGGGGGGGTATCTGATAATGCTTGGCACTTGCAGAAGCCACAGGCTCCGGCTAACAAAGTTGCATTCGTTCTCCAAAAGACCTTAAGTCTACCGACTCTATCAAAAGCCGGAGCTGCCATGCACTACCGTAATGGACGTGGTCCATGCACGTGAGCGTGTGCGTTGGATGCTGGAGTACAGGTGGGTTCGTCAATCGTCTCTTCTACGTCTGCCTTACTCAGCAGCCACTGACCAGAAACCTGCTGACAACCTGTTCGGCGGGCCAGTCTCCAGACGCTGGGTGCATGGGCAGTTCGACGATAATCAGCTAGTGCCACGCTGCGCGATCCAAGGATCTGACATGGTAAGACTTTCACCGAGGGCCCGAGAGTTGTCCGGTTGTGCAGGTCAAGTCACTGTTTGGGCGAACAAACTGATGATTGAGTATCGCTTCGTTACTCGCGTGCTGAAGTTGGAAGGACTTGCTTGCGCGCGCCCGCTGCGGCAGATTTCTAGGGGCACGCGTGACGCGAGTGGATGTTGAGGTACATAATGCACATGCATGCTACGGTTTCAAAGGCATGCATGATGCAAGCTTCAGGCAACCGCCTCAACGTGTCAAAACCAATTGAGTGACTGCCTGTTTGAAGTCGGTACGATAAACCGCTTACCTGGCCCGGGTATGTCGTGGCTCCAGAGTAGCCTCGCTTTGGAGACTGGACGCACTTCTCTGATGACAACATACCGTGTTGATAGTCTTGAGGCCGCCGTTTTAGTAGGGTCAACGTTTGGCGGCTGCGGTCCAGGGGGGTTCTGTTCTCAATGATTGGCAGGCTTGCATGTCACATGACCGGCATTCAAGTTTCAATTGCGTGCGCCGTGACAGATCCGGTATCATCCGGGGTTCAATGCATCCATAATACAACGCCTGGAATTACATCATCTCAAATTCCTCAGGGGTGCTTTAAATTGTCTGCATGATTGGCATGTGCAGATGTGGAGCCCACCAGTCACGTTTCTCATGATGTCCGAGCTTGGACTGGCACAGCACTCCCGCGTAATGTGCACGCGGCGCGTGCACTCATGTGTCAGACCTCGACTGAGCACGTCAATGCATGCAGCCAGTACGGACATGAGAGTCTTAAGAAGGAAATTGCGGTCACTAAGATAGATTTTATATATTACTTGACCTAAGTATTCGCCCACTAAGCACATAATGCATCATGTAACGCACCGGACTTATTGAGACTGATCGGTTTCATTACAAGCGCCTGTACATGCTGTCAGCACGGATACAGATACCCTAAGTACGATTCTCTCCTCCATTCGAGTCTACGGTGCGGTAGCTCTGCGTAACCTCAACACACAAAAATGAGACGCCGTCAGTTCTCGCGTAGGATTGCTTCTGTGATTTCAGCGCATAAAAAGTCACCAAATCCTTCCGTCTTCTTGGACCACATGACCACATGGGATAAGAGCTCCTAGCTGCATCAACTCGCACTTCTTGCCTTTCCAGATCACAACACGGACCTGCCTCGACGTCAAACTTTCCCGCATGTGACTAACAGAGGATATCGCCATCAGCCGTCTACTTTGGCAAAATTCACAACCCAACCATGTGGGCTTTCTGCAGACGAAGCCACAGGTTTCGTGGCTCGGAAGACTCCAGCTGGCAGTCATTCATTGGAGCTCGGTGCCCCTTCACACCGTGCGGGAGCGACAATGGAGAAGCGGACTCGAGCCAAGACCGTACAGCCTTTAGGCCTCCGTAGGGAGTGGACCGGATACACGTGGCGCCGTGTAATTGGGCGGCTATTGCTGTAGGGTGATGAGCCTCTCCATTGCCTCAAGTAGACTGGGGGGCCATTGCAGGGCAGCCCTAGCAAACCTGGGAGGGGAAATGACGAATCAGACCGTTGCAAACCTACGAATCGGTATTCCTGGGTGTCGGGAGATTCGAATGGAGAAGGGAGCGTGTAGTCTCCTAGATAGATAAGATTAAACCGTTGAAGCAAGCAACGAAGCACCGAAAAAGAACGCGGATTGGTCCTTCACTGGAAGGGAGGTCCACTTGTCGAGCCCATATGTTGAAGTGCCTACGTTACACAGAAAGATATTTTGTGGACTCTTCTGAAGATGGCGCCGACTTTTGACTACGGCCGCCTGCCTTACCTCTGGACGACGCGAAAGTGGGTGAGGGAGTCCGATCGGACTCGATCGACGGTCTAGAACGTAGATAATGAGAACGCTCCTTGCTTCGCTCAAAGAAAGTTGCCAAAGAGTCCATTTCCAACTCCACTACCTGTCCCACACTCCAAGCCGACCATCGACATTGAAACGAAAGTGAAGCGAGACTGAAGCGAAATTGAAGCGATTGCGTTTCGAAGCTCTCAGAGAGATTGGACCCTCACTTCATGGTCCCAAGTCGGGGCTCCTGCGTGGTCGCCGCGTTGAGCTCCCCCTCCGCACGCGCACGCTTCCCCTGGCTCCACAGAATGGCCGCAAGCGCCGCGTGCGCCTCGGCGTAGTTGGGGTACTTGCGCACGATGCTGCTGATCTGCTGCGCCGCCTCGTCGGGCCGCTTCAGCTGCGGACAGAGCGGGGAGAAACGCTGGGTGTCCGTATGATCAAGAAGGGTGCGAAGGAGCTTTGAATGAGTGTCCGAACGGGTGGCGAGGTGTCCGAACGAGCTCAAATCAGCGCCCACAGGTTGCTAAGTATCAAACGAGCTCACATGAGCGTCCGAACGGGTTACGAAGTAATCAAACGAGCTCGAGTGAGCGTCCCCATGCGTGTTGAGCTTACGTTGCGTTCAAAAAGCCTCCAAAAAGCGTCCAGATGCAATGAAAGTACTCAACAGGAATCCCGTTCGTCCCGTTGAGGACAGGGCGGAAAAGATAGATCGAGCGTCCGATTTGTTGCTGCAAGTTTTCCAAGTACCTTCAAGTGTGTGCTAAAGGTACTCCTTTGAACACACGGTTGATTTTGCGGACGCGAACGAGCCTGTACCTAAAAACCTCAGATGAGAGGATGGAGACTCGGCAGTTTCCAATCGACGCGAAACCTTACCTGGAAAAGAACGGTGGCTGCTCGTAGCCGGTACCCCGCAATCCCGGGGGCTAGGTCAGCCGCTCTTTGATAATCGGAAAGAGCGCCGCTGTAGTTTGCAACTCGCGTCTCAACGTTCCCCTTGTTGAACCAGGCCGCATACTCTCGAGGGTCATTCTTAATAGCAGCGTCACAGTCGTTAATTGCTTCTGGATATCGGGCGAGAGCCTGCAAATGATTAGGGCAGTCTTTCAGGGCGTTCCTTGGGCGCTCTATCTGCATACAGGTGTATGAGGCAACCATGAATCGCCAAGAATAGCAAGTCCTCCAAACCTGGTTGAAAGAGGACAGACTAGGTTCATTGCTTGTTGGTGGTTGTCTTAAGAAGACAGACTTCGTTGGACCAAACACCAAATTACGGGAGGACTGTACGGCAACGACAAAAGAGAGTCACGACAAGCGGGGAACCTTTCGAACTAGGAAGAAGACTGATCGAGACTTTCGAAAAGCAAATGATACCAGTAGTCGAGCAAAAGAGTAGGCAACGTGTCCGTTCGCTTTGCGAATAAAAGATCCCCGCTCCTTACAGAAGGCCTGTCTCAAAACGTCTACAGCTGATCCCGACTTCAGAGCGGAACAGTATTGGAAGTACAAGACTTGCAAATTTACACCCCTCCTTCGAGGATTCTTCCCGCAGCCTGATGCTGTGCACTTTAGCTATATAGATAGTTGCCAATGCAATAGATACGTTAGTGCAATGAGGACCCCTCCAGGCCGCTCGAACTTCGAAACGTGATTCCTACCTCATATGCGATCGCTCTGTTCAAATATGGCACTGATGCCGTCGGCGCCAGTTCGATTGCTCTTGAAAAGTCCGCCGCCGCAGCTTCGAACTTTCCTAGGGAGAGCCGCACACTGCCCCGGTTGCTCCAAACGGAAGCGGAGTCAGGAACCTCCTTCAGAATGTCGCTGAACATGTCTTCGGCACGTGCAAAGTCCCCCGCAACTGTCCCATTGAAACTTGAAAGACTCAAGAATGAGCAATCATGGTTCCTGGTTGCTTTAGCACCTTCCGGACCGCAACACCAATTAGAACTTGCTTCACCGGAGGCATTGAACAGGCAGTGAAGACCTGTACTCACGTCAGATGGACTGGCAGTTTGGCGGCACGGCAGTTTCGAGCTTCTTGATACTTTCGTCGTGTCACAAGCGTGATTAGTTGGTGGGGCACAATACATCGGTGGGGCTGGGCGGAACACTGACACACATCAAATGACCGTCATCATCTCTGACACAGCAAACGCGGCAGCTCTCAAGTGGCAAACAGCCCTCCGTATCTGCAGGTAACGCCATCGCTGACCACACTGGTGGCGCCTATCCCCTCTCTTATCGGGGGGGGGCAGATCAGAGTCTGAAGAAGACCATTGCGACACATCCCCTTATGGAGTCCGTGCTCCGGCGGGCCTGCATGCAAGAGAGCCAGAAACCAAAGCCGTTTGACCATGGCATTCGAGCCTAATGAGCTCACCCGCAGCTTCAAGCGCCTGGCGCAGCTCCGTGTTCTCAACATCTGCAAGCCTCACATTGTGGTTGGGCTCTGCCCACAAAACCCCGGGGGCCGCAGCGCTGAGTGTAAGGGCAGTCAACGCAGCCCCCACATTGCGAAGGATCTGTCGCCGACTCGACCGGCTGCTTTCACTGCTGGTGTCTTGAACGGAGGCGCTGGGCTCTGATTGGTGTTGCTCAACAGAGGAGGTTTGGATAAGGGAATTTGAGGGAGGCCGAACTCGGCATTGGCAGGGACATTGCTGTTCTTGCATGTGGTGCAAGCGCCTGTTCGAACCGGCAGCTTTCTGTGAAGACAACGGTGTTAAGAAGTTGCTCGTGAGAATCTGATCAGCATTGCGCGTCGGTTGTTTGTGCAGGAGGGTGTAGTTTACGTGAGTGGTAGTCTTGCAAAACGTTGTTGACGACGCCATTGTGACTAGCTCAACGCTGATCGTGTACAAGTTCAACACAGTTTAGCAAGCATTTGAAGACGCCTGCATCGCTTCAAGCTGTACGTACGGTGCTTTCGGCAGCTCAACTGCGGTTAAGCTAACTGCGTTCTAGCCAACCCAGAACCTCAAACCCACAGCCGGTGGTGGTAGCTAGAGCTAACCCCGGGTTAATCTCGAAATAGGGTTTTGACGCCCTCAATCAAACCACTGAGCTGAGGCCCTGCATTCCTGCGCAGTGACACATTGTAGGAAGACCAATGCCAATGGCAACACTGACAAAAGTCGCAAGGTAGGTGTTTTAGACAATCAATTGCAGAGGTCGTTCAGGTTTCTCGTCTAGCTTTGATCTAGCCCTGCCGCTGCACGATGGCGGCTGCAACTCACGGCGCCAACGTATGGGCCGCCCTGGCTTCGGTTCGGGCCAAGAATCCGCTGGTCCAGTGCATTGCAAACTACGTGAGCATGGACCTGGCGGCCAACACGTTACTGGTGAGGGCCTCGCCAACTGATGTGCACCTCAACAAGGGAGAATGCAAGGATTTCAAAGTGCTTATGTCAATCTCCAACAGCATTGCACGCCGCTTTTTGGTTTTCTTGGTTTCGTTCTCTGCTTCTTGACTCTTAAATGGGTGTCTCGGGTTGGGCGCTTGGGTGCTTTTTCTGAGTGAATGAATGCCTGATCTAGATTGGAAGTCATTAAGGGCTAGAAGCCGCCAATGTATCCCCCTTCCGCAGCATCGACTACAAAAGCTGGCGCTTATGCTGGAAAACTATATCTACTGTGCCCTGGAGCATGGCATCTGCTTTGAGCGCCCATTGTTTGGATCAGCGCAAATAAATTTCCTGAATTAGCTGCTCGAATGTGCAGGCGGCCGGAGCGTCCCCTGCTATGGTGCATTCAGCAGAGGAGGTGGAGGAGTTTATACAGGTAGGCGCTCTGCCGCTCGTGCCGTCCCAGAGCCCCCTCTTCACAAAGACCAAACAAGCAACTTCAGCCTTATTGTTCAGACTATTCTGGTCTGTTCCTCAAGGTTTTCGCCTGGCCTGGACGATGAACTTTCAATCATCATAAGCAGGTTCAATGGACAGAAAGCATTGCTCCTCAATCTTGTCACTCCTCCCACCGCACCAACCCTCCATCGTCTCCATAATCTGCACGTTGACACCACATCACCATTTCATGACATTTGCAGATTGCTGGTGCTTTGAGTGTCAACATCGGCACACTATCGCCTCCCTGGGTAGAAGGGATGCGCCGTGCCATAGCAGGCGCTAAAGAGGCGGGCAAGCCATGGGTTTTGGACCCAGTAGGAGTTGGGGCCACCACTTATCGAACAAAAGTGAGCCCTTTCTGTCATCTCGGCCCAATCTTGGGCCAAGTGCAGTCCCGTTTTCTCATATGTGGCAAATCGCACATGCTCTCGCGTCTGCTTATCAGCCGGCCAAGCCGGACTTCTCTTTGCAATGACGAGTCGACGAGTGCTCATTGCCGGAATTCAGGACGGCTCTTTCTTTTCTGCAGCTCCTTAACAAACCTTCTCACACCTTTCTCTGCTCATGCAGATATGCCAGGAGTTGATAGCAATGGGCCCGACAGTGATTAGGGGCAATGCGTCTGAGATCCTGGCAGCGGCGGGGGCAGCCACTGAAGCTACCAGGGTAAGATTTGCGCCCCCTGATATTTCCCTTTGCAAAGGTGTCATGAGGGGGGGCGGAAACTGCTTTTGACATTCGGGCCTGCTTTCAAATCGACGATGTGCGCGCCCTCAGAGCCGATATTCGAACCCGAATGACACAAACTTCTGGAAAAGCAAGATCCAGGATGTTTGAAGATATAGAGGCTCTCGAGCATGGCTCGTTGCTGACAGCCCTCTGTGTGGATATGAAAATTGCGGCAATCCCATGTTGCAGCGAGCTCTTCCATAGTTCGGTCCTCATTTCTCGAAAAACTTTCAGCTATAAGTTCTCGAAAGTTGGCGGGCTCCTGGATACTCGGATTGCTCCCCAGATTTGATTCTCTTCTGGCCCAGCAGGGCGTTGACAGCAGTACTTTTGGCACTTTATTAGAAAAAGCTCGTGAATCTGACTTAAAAATCAATTGCATGATTTGGCGAGCTCTTCCGCAATCCGCGCAGTTTTTTGATAACAGTGTCGTTGTTCTCTCGTTGTTCTCTCGGGCAGCAGGGCGTTCACAGCTCTGCCTTTGTCACCTTCTCAGATCTGGGTTTCGAAAGTCGACGTGGTGAATTATAGCACAGTTTGGCGGGCTTTCCAAATACTCGCCCCGTTCTCTCGACAGCCTCGTATCTCTTCTGGGCCAACAGGGCGTTAACAGCTCCGCCTTCGTAACTTGTCAGTATTTGAGTTTCGAAAGTCGACGTGGTGAATTATAGCCCAGTTTGGCGGGCTTTTCAAATACTCGCCCCGTTCTCTCGACAGTCTCGTATCTCTTCTGGGCCAACAGGGCGTTGACAGCTCTGCCTTCGTAACCTGTCAGTTTTGAGTTTCGAGAGTCGATGTGGTAATAATCAACGCGATTCGGTGGGCTTTCCAAATTCATTCGCCCCGTTCTCTCGACAGCCTCATATCTCTTCTGGGCCGACAGGGCGTTGACAGCTCTGCCGCCTCCACAGACGCGCTTTCTGCCGCCAAGCAATTGGCCACTGCGTGCGGGTCCGTAGTCGCCGTAAGCGGCGCTATCGACCTTATCACGGATGGAAGACGGGTGTTGCGCGTGGCCAATGGGGATCCCCTCCTTCAGGTCAGTACCAATTTCGATCCCACCTGTTACGTTGCTTTTTGGCACGACAGTCAAAGCTCGATTTGCCCAGTTAAGCACTGCCTTTTCGGAAAATATGTTGCATCGCCTTTGCCATACGCTATTGGGGAAAAGATCCGGACACATCAAAGCGAAGGCGGGTCCACAAACACACTTGTTCCCAGTCAAACCTTTGTCACCATTTATTGCGCAAGAGTTGAACACCGTTCCAAGGAGAACTTGTTTCTGGGTCCCACATGACATTTGATTTCGGAAAGTCGCCCGTTACCCTTCTCCTAACCTCCACAAGGCCTACCGGATCGGTAAAGTGATACATTCTCAAGTTGAGCTCGAGACCTTGCTCTTTACTTCCCGACCCGAAACGAACACCTGATTCGGCTTGCGTATCAAATCTACCATCCAAATCTTACCGACTCAATCAGTTCGGAGCGATCTCTCATTATCTCGGTTACGTATCTGAGGAGGGAAAAGAGATGGAGCGCTGTTGACCCCCTCGCGTGTCGGCTGCAGAAAGTGACCGCCACGGGGTGCTCCGTGACGGCGCTAATCGCCGTCTTTCTGGCCGCTAATCCCGAGCTACAGCCCCTAGAGGCGGCCGCATACACCCTCGCTTATTTCGGGTGAGCTTTTACACGGGCTGTTTGGACCTAACTTTCTATTGGTCGTGGAGGCTACGCTTTTCTACCGGTCTTACAAGCTCAGCTTCCTACCGCGGTCGGGAAGCAGCCGCCCCCAGTAGCACGCTTCGCTAATTTTCCTTCTTCTCGCGATTCTTGGACCGTGCGAAATTTAAGAGGAGCTGCATCAGCGTGGGCGCTTTTCTGCTTGCGCTACAGGTTCTCCGGTAGGATCCGCCGATCTGCTCTTGGTTATGTCTTCCCTTCCGGAAGTCGGTTAAAGCATCTAATGAACCCTTCTATGGTTGCCAAACTGCTTTTGGCTGTCGTCTTTTCTTTCCGAAGTCGGTTTGAGTATCCAAGTAATCCTTCTATGGTGGATTTTCGCAGGCTGGCAGCTCAGGTCGCAGTTGAAGCGCACCCAGGGGGACCAGGCACTTTCAGAGCGCACTTTTTAGATGCACTGTACGCTTTGGGCGAGGAAACCGTGACGCAAGGAGCCCTCGTTTCCGAGGATCCGCTATAACTCGAGTGGAAACCAGGCCACGAGGGAGGCAGCATTAAGCCCCCGAGAGGAGATTCATTACTGCCATGCATGCCGGTGCAAACGGTGTTGTCTATGTCCTAGCCTGATGATCAGCTGCTTCGAGGCAGCGCATCTGGTCAACTGTAAGCCTCAAGGCTCAGCCGCCCTGTCTTGCAATTGATTTCTCGCATTGGCCTTACAGCTATCATGCTCGTGCTGCGTTTGAATGTTGATGATATATAGACAAGATACTCCTGGCATTGAGAAATGGCCGGGTAGTCGGCGAACATCACACATATCATGCAAGCAAAGTTAGGCTAGCCTGAAGCACGCTTGCATTCCATTGGCGTGTATGTGCATGCATGCGTGGCCGTCAGCTTTAATCTGTAGAAAGACTCGACTATATAGTCCCTAGCACCTGACACTGAATGTCTACATGATGTTTTATAAGATCATGTGCTCACAAGCGCGTGCCACTGCGCATGTTTCAAGTTTCTAGTGCATGACAAATACCCGGCGTCAAGCATGCCAAATTTGATCAACCCCGCCGCGGCCGCGCCATGGAATGATCTGCTGGCGAGCCACATTGCGGCAATGATCAAATGTCCGACGTGAATGATATGGGCTTGAGAAGAGATGCACTAAATGGACTGCAAAAGTTTGCATGCAGCTCACCGCGTCAGTGACGATAATTTCCATAATTGCAACTTAAGGCGCTTGCATGTGGCAATCAACTGCCCAGGCAGGCTTACATACCGCGAGTATACCCGGATCGACGCGCCGATTATAGCGGTCGGACAGCTAAGCCCGCCGGCCTTCAAAGCGATCATCTCGATCGAATCTGATGCAAGTGATTCTGCCCGCACGGTGAACCTTGCATCAAAAGGGGCCCGTTCAACCTTTTTCAAAAGCGAACTCCAGACGGCCAACAGCTCCATAACAAATAACATAAGCTAATGCACATGGATCCAATTTTTTACCGATAAAAGCAATTTGACGATCCAGATTGTACGTATCCAAATTTCTGCTTTTGCCATTGACCGCCGTCCAGACTCGTGCATTTTCCATGTAGGCTCCACTAGACCGTCCTCTTGACAGAAAGTTTCGATTTTAGAAGTTGACCGTAATATATGTACTAATAAATACAGCTGTCACGACAAACTCCAAGTTAGCGGTGCTGAAACGGCACTGCCACGCGCCTTTCTTATGCGCCCGCCGCCATGACCTCCCCCCACCGCACTTCCTGTTCCAATACAGCAAGCGCCCTATGCAAACTCGCCGTGAGCTCCCGCGCCCCCCCTTTCCTCCCTTTTCCCTTCTCCCCTCCCCCGCTCTGCCGGCACCGCTCCACCTCCGCCAAAACCCCTTCTAAAACCACCCCCCCGGAAGACGGTTTTCGTCCTTTCCCCATGAGATGCCTCACTTCGTCCATTCTTAGATGCACCAACTCTGCCGCCGCCGCCGTTTCCCCACCCTGCTCCCGCCATTCCTCGCTCCCCTCACTCTCCGCCCCCGCACCCTGCTTTTCTATGATCTCGCCCGCCGCTCGTAAAGCGCGCGCCGCGCGCGCACCGGTTTTAGTTAGCGCCGCTGCAAGGGCTCCGAGCTCGGCCTCGGCCGCGCGAGCCACGCCGAGTTCTTCTCTCGCCACCTCTAGTTGCCGCTGCGCAGCCGCGAGTCGATCTTCGGCAGCTGCCGCCTCGGCCTCGCGCTCGGCCCGCGCGGCGTCGAGTTGGTTGCGGCACGAGCGCAGCAAGGCCTCCCTGCAGAGGACACGTGGCAGGTCAGAGTGAGGCGAACGACGGAGGTCAGAAGAAACGTGCGGCGGTGGCCACGAACAAAGCCTTAAGCATTACTGTGTCGGCTAAGAGCAAGAAACAATAGAAAGGGTCGAAAGGCGACATGAACTCCCATCAGACACCGTTCAAACCTGCACGACGCGGATTTGTCCAGAGAGGCGGATCACTTGCTACAACGTTCTCATTCTTTAGTTTTCAATCAACCCCTCACAACAATCTGTCCGGTTCCGGCCGTCCTGTGAGGCTTACCTTCGAGCAGCTTCCGCCTGCCACCTCTTGACCGCGGCCTCGAGCCCCTCCCTATCTTTCTCCCGCTCTTTCTCTTTCTCCCTTTCTGCCGCGTTTGCCGCGACTTCCGCCCTTTCTCTCGCCTCCTTCAAAGCCGCCTCCTTACTCTTGAGCGCCGCACTCAAGCTCCGCACTTTTTCCTCCGCAGCTTGCATCCGTTTCTGATCCCCGCTCGCGTCGCGGTCCACTCCGGCCGCCGCCTCTAGTTTCCGGTGCAGTTCCTTGACCACAGCGGCCTGCCGCGCGGCCGCCAGCTTCGACTTCGAAAGCTCCGCCTCGAGAGCCGCGCGCGCGTCGACCGCAGCCGCGGCCGCGGCCGCGCGCTGCTTGGACTCGCCCTCGAGGCTGTTGAGGAGCCGGGACTTGCGCGCCGCGTCTGCGCGTGCGGCCTTTAGCTCCGCCTGCGGAAATCAATGCTGCAACTTCAAACATCGTGCTTGGGCATAGTAAGGAAGGTGAGCGCCCGCATATCAGAGAAAGTATTTAGAGAGAGCTGGGGAGGTAAAGGACATGCACAAGGCAACCTGCGACCATTCTTCAGACCTCAACCGTCGTCTGCGGGGATATAACCTGTCTCGTCTGGCAGTCCCAGTGCAGCACCGCATGCCCCTGCGCTTTTGCACCTAATAGCAGCCCCTCTTGGAACTTTCGCCTCCGCAGTCCGTCCGTTGATTCCGACCCTCAACCCGCTGCCTTCTGCAGTGAATCTCAGAACAGATGGACAAGAATCTTGAGATACCGGAGGCCGCTGACAGCTGGCCTCGGTGCCGCTGTTGCCGCAAGGGTCGCCCATACCTGGCACCGCCTGCGAGAGTGTCCGCCTGCTGCTGCCAGACCTCGGGGGAGTGTGTCGTAGCGACCTTGTTTGGGGTTCTGGAATTCAAGGGTTTTATCCAATCATTGGAAAGCAGACACGAATTAAGCCCCAGCACGGGTCGCCTCACCTGGCACGTCGCGAGCGCGTCCGCCTGCTGCTGCCAGACCTCGGGGGAGTGCGTGGCGGCGACCTTCTGGGCGGCCCGCAGCCGCTCCTGAAGCGCGCCCACCTCGCGCGCCGCTTTCCGCTTTACGTCCACCAGCTCCGCCGACGCTGCAAGAGCGTTATAAGGAGCATCCAGCAGTCAAGCGAGGCTTCTCAAAAATCTCGCAGTACGATTCTAGCTTTTGGCAAAAGGGGAGAGCGGAGAGGGAGTCGGTGAACTGGTTCCAACCATAGTTACTTGTCAAAGGTTTTTCCGAAGTATGGCAGCTACCTGGAAAAACAATCTTTGTAGGAGAGCTGACGACTTCGCGCCTACAAGAAGCGATGAGTTTGACCAGGATCATCATTAAGGAGCGCTTTGTGGGCTCCTTGCGCAGGCAAGCATTCCTCTCGCAGGCCGCCACCTTGATTGCATTCGCGGCCAAGCAGAGTCTTCGCGCGGTAACCCCTCATATCATGTCAGACACTTCAAACTAGCAACTCTCCAACAGCACAACAGCATATTTGAATATCTGCTTAGCGAGTTCTAGCATCTACTTCTTTTCACCGCCCCTTCTGGCCCAAGCTCCACAAGGAGGACCCACCGCCTTCTGCCAAAGTGATCGACTACTAAAATCGTCCAAAACCTGAGCAATGAACGCCGTTGTCCTGAACGCAACTTTGAAAGGAACGCTGTTGTCCTCACAACATTAACCGTTTCCTCTGCTTTGATTTTATCAACCGTGAGCGGCGCCTCACCTGCCGCCAGCTTCGCCCGCAGCTGCTCGACTCGCTCTCCCGACTGCGCGAGCCTCCCCTCGAGCGCGCACTTTTCCTGCCGCGCAAACTGCAGCTCCCCCGCCATCGCGCGCAGCCCCTCGCTCTCCGCGACTGCGCGCATCGCCTGTGCAGCGTCCGCCACCTGTCGGGCCCACGCCTCGGGGTTTGGACACTCTGGTAATTCGGGGCCCGGGGGCCCGTGTGAAATCTTCCCCCGGGAGGAATCGGTGTCGCGAGTGGGGGGAGAAAGGCGTCGGGGTTGAGGGGGGGAATCGTGATGGAAGGTGTTGTGCGCGAGCGCTTGGAGCCGCGCCTCGAGGGACTGGACTTCGCGTTCCTTCAGCGCGCGGTATCTGTAGGCCAGTAAGATCATTGGTCAGCCGACAGTCAACCGAAAACTGCTCAGAAGTATTCGTTTTAATTGCACTTCGCAGGATGAATTGATGGTTCTTTGTGGGCGTGAGACGCTAAGCCCGTGATCAGTACTTTGCTCTTCTACCTACGACAATGGTTAATCAGACACCACGATCTTTCCATCAATCCAAACGTTCCCATACACACCAGCTTATCCATCATTTGTCTCTGCTCATATCGTGAATCACCTCAAGACAGAACGTGCACTTCTCGTGGCTTTTACAGCCGCCTAGGACCCACCGTTGATACTCCGCTTGTAAGCGCGCCACGGCGGCCTGCCCCTCGCGCTGCCACGTATCCCTCTGCTCCGCACACTCCTGGAGCGCCACCTGGCAGGCGTCCCGCTCGGCTTGGCGCTCGCGCGCGTATACGATTCCAGCCTCTACTTTCACCTCCCACTCTTTGCGCTCTACTGCGGATTCCGCGGCCCAGAGCTCTCGAGCTTCCGCCAGAGCGGCTTCCGCTTTAATGACTTTCTCCTCGGCGTCGGTGCGTGCGGCGACGATTTCTTGCTGCCACCTGGAACAAGGCGGCAAAAGCACGGGATCAGATGAACATCAAGAAAGGGTCGATGATCGACTTACATCTGTGCCGAGTAAGCTCCGCTCAGCTGTGTTTGAAGCGCAGGTCGCGAGGATTATCGAGCGGATAGCGAGGAAGATAGTAAGAAGGCAGGAAGAGGGAACGAGGACAAAGACTAAAGACATCTTAGAGATTATTGAAACATTGCACAAAGGTCCCAGAACGGGCACAGAAGCTGGGCGCCTCCTCTGAGAGGACTATATGCACTGCACCTGGGTTCAAGCACTGATAACCATTATTCCGCTCCGTACTTCAAAAATCCGTTTCTTGCCAAGGTGTCCTGCCCCTCACCTGGCCTGTGCTGCCAGCATTTTCGCCTCGACGTCCTGCAAGTTTTGTATGTGCTGCTCCACCAGTCGTTCCCGCTCCCGCCCCGCTGCCGCCTCTAGTTCCGCCCGCCGAGCCCGCTCCTCCGCAATCGCCGCCTCTAGTTGCGCCACTCTCTGGGCAGCCTCTAGAGCGCGGCGCTTGTACTCTGAACGCAACGCTTGGAGCAGATGCGTGTACCTGCAAACGAGAGGAGGCACAGCTCAGGTAGCCGCGAGAGAGAAAGTTTCCTTCACACAAACTTAGATCCTGAGACTTGGAGATAGATCGTACGTCTCCTAAAAGCAGTACAGAATTGACCGAATGGACCGAAAACCTGATAACAATTGCCAGGTCACCGAATTACTCACCTCTGTGCGCGAGCCAGGCGCGCCCACTGCTGCCTCTGCTGCTCGTCTCGCCGACCAGCCTCCCCATCAAGAACCGCAGCGGCCTGCCCCTTACTGGGACCGTTTTGAGGGGCAGATGGGGGCCCGTCCTGGATGCAAGAGGAGACTCAATAAGTTTGCGTCGTCAGCACACTTGCGATCGCTTGGGCAGAACTTTGAGACCTGAAAGACAAGCCTGTGGATGGACGCAGTCAAGGATAAGAACTCTTGTTAGCAAGCAGAAAGATCCAACGCCTTTGTTACACGGACCACTGTACCGGCCTTGAGTCCATTTTCCAGGAGGACCCTTCAACATCGGCGAGTTTCTTGAGGAAGGCGCCGCAGATACCGCTCGTGAATTGCCCCGACAAACAGGAAAGCATAGAAGGGCCATCGAGTGTCTCACACGGGGTTACCAACTCATACCCAGATTCAAATTGAAGCTAAAAGCAAATATAAAGGTGTGGCCCCGCTGCCGTTCCCCTGTTCCTCACCCGCTCCTCGAAAAGGACACTTTCTTGCCCGGCGCTCTGCTGCCCAGCCATGCCACGTGGCTGCGCTTCTTGGAGTAGCCGCTGAGCTTCTACCAGCTGGCGCGCCAGCTCCTGCTGCCCGCTCCGCGCTTGGGCCCCCGCCTCCATCTCCGCTTCACACTGCCGCCGCAGCGCTGCCAAGCGCTCATTTGCCACTGCCAATGCCTGCACCCAATCCGCCGCTGTCACTGTGACGTTGCAAAAGTGTCACAGAGGGCGAGAAACGTGATTGTTCGCCTCAATCCCAAGTCTCTGTTTTGTGGCTAATAGCCGATAGCTGAATCGGAAAGAATGAATTGCCGGCAACTGACTCATGTCGCAAAGCTTACAACATGCGTGAGAAGTCGGACTTCAGCGACTTTACAGTTAGTCGTTTTCACCTTGTCGAATGAATCCAAATCAAAATTGAGGAGTCTTCACCTGCTCTCCCTCCTGCACGGCAGCCCTCCCTCGCTCCCCCGCCTCCTTCGCCGCCTCTAGTTCCTTCGCCAGCGCCTCTTTCTCGCGCCCCGCCTGCTCCTCCGCTTGCGCGAGCGCGCCCCTCAGCGCGCCCACCAGCCGTCGATGCTCCTGCCGTTCGCTGCCCACCACCGATTTCAAAACGGCCACCTCCTGCTGCACCGCTGACATCACCGCGGCGCCGGCCGCGAGCCGCGCGCCCGCGCCGACGTCAGCACGCGCGCTGACGTCAAGCTCGCGTAAGCGGGCCTCGGCGGAGGCGTGGGAGGCGGTCACGGCTTGCAGCGCGTGGCGGGCTTCTTGGCAGGCCACGCGTTCGGAGGCGAGGGCGGCTTGGAGGGCGGCTTCAGTAGCCTGAGCGGTTGCCGACGCGGCCGCGACCTGCAATGTTGTAAAGAAAATATTCAGTGAAGAAAAGGAACATACCTGTCCTGGCTTTGAGGTAGAGAGAGACGGGACGTTTCACTTGGGCCTTACTCCGTGCACGGACTCAGTGGCCAGTTGAGATCCGAAGTCGCCTTTTGATACTTGAACCTTCAGTTTAACGAAGGACAGGCAAAAGCGCTGTCGTGGGGTTAAACTTCACAACAGGCTCTGGTTGCGGTGTCTTTCAAAGAGAGGACGGTTCCTCCTGCACACGTGGCAGCTTGTCGGCCCCTCACCTGCTCAGCATGCCGCCGCCCCTCCTCCTCCCGACTCCGCCGCTCTATTTCCAATCTGCTCTCCATAAGAGTCTCCCGCTGGCGAGCCGCCTCAATAAGCTTCCCCCGCTCCAGTTCTACCGCCATGCACCGCCGCTCCCACTCTTCCACCGCTTTTCGTAGCGTCTCTAGTTGCGCATCCCTTGAGGAGGCTTCCGTTTGCAGCTTCTCTACTTGCGCTTCCCTCAGAGAGTGTTCCGTTTCCGCTGCTTCCGCCCCCGGCCCCGGCCCTGCGCTCCGGTCTGCACATTCAACGTACGTTTGCGCTGCCCGCTCCGCCGTCTCTCCAAAGTCGGTCTCAGTTCCCTTCTCAAGATTCTCACTTCTTCCTTGCGTTGCTAGCAACCCACGGGGCATTTTTCGGTTCTCTTCTCCTTGTCCAGAGCTAGAGGTTGGATCTGCGCCGAGCACCGTCTCTACGAGCGGATCTGTCATGGTGCCAACTTCGCAAGACGCAGTCAAGGGCCCCATGCTTGACACCGCACCGCCGGCGACCGCAGCGTTGGATTGGCTTTGAATCAGCTGTGCTTGCTGGGTCCACTCACGGTCTTGGAACACCGGAACCACCGCAAAAGGAAGATCTTCCGGCCCGGAAGAGTGGCGCTCCGCAGCCAAGAGCGCACCGTGAGAACCCCCTTCCCGCCCATCAACGCTGGCCGCGCCTCCTGCGGTACTACCAAAGTCGGTCAGATTTGGCTGTGCCGCTTCTGGGCGTTGCATGGAGGCAAGTGTAGAATCCGCGCGCGATTCCGGAGGGGCGTTGTTGGATTGGGAGAGGCGAACTTGGCTCTGCTCTGTCGCGGACTGTCTCACAGACCCCCCGGTCTGTCCCTCAGCCGCACGATTCGCTCCCCACGGGACTAGCCCATCCCCATTACTTTCTCCAACCAAGCCTCGCCCAGTGGCACCTTCAGCCCCCGCACCCAACGACCTGTGGTTAGCACTATCGCCGTCCAATGCGCTGCAATCCTGCACTTCGCCAGCGGCTATATTTTCCCGTTGTCTGACAGGGGGGTAGACAAGTACACTATCATTGGGGACAGCTTGCCTCCCCTCCGAACCATGACCGTTAGTCACGCCAACGGATGCAGGCCTAATCGCGATCTTTGATCCAACTTGTTGCACTGATCCGCTTTGCTCCAACACTCTGCCCAGTCTGACCGCTTCACTACGTGCGGGGTCGATGGGACCCCATGTTTCGAGCGTTGCTGTGGTGTCAATCGCGCTAACTTGTCGATCTAGTGGCCCAGACTCTGTAAAAGCGGGCGACTGCCGTCCTTCACTTTCACCAACAGCAACTGAATTAGCTACAGCTGTAGCACTTGCCACAGTTGCAAACGGAACCGGCAAATCCGTCTGGAAAATGGCGTCACACTGATCGCGCAACACTCCACTGTTCCGTCTAATCGGTCCTCCTAGACTACCTCCGACCGCAATTTCCGCTTGACCAAGAGTTCCGTCAAGACCGTGTTCCGTCCGGGCAATGGTTCCGCTTGAATGAGGGTCCGTTTGGGCAGTCGCATCCTCGGCCAATGTGGCAACCGTCTGTGCAGTACGGTCGGTGTGAACCAACGCCTCCGTCTGAACTGAAACGTCAGTCTGGGCTGTAGTCTTCCTCAAGACAGGAACATCAATCTGGGCTGTAGTCACAATACCAACGGAAGCGTGGTTGTCGGCTGTAGCCGTGCTGTGCACCCCCACTCGCCCCGACATCTCGCCTTCGTCCCGAGCGGTTCCAACTGTTTGGACCGCTGAGTCTGCGTGGCTGACTCTCTCGGTTTGCACCACTCTCCCCACGCCACATTTCCCCGGTCCCTGGGTCTGAGGCGCGTGCAGACTCCCAAGCCCTTGCGTCAGCACGGCAAGCGCCGCCCTCATTGCCGTCAGCTCTTTTGCCATAGCCCCCGCAGTCGCCTCCAGCTTTTCCGGCAGTATACTCAAAACCGGTTCTTCACTTACTTCCCTCTTCCCTCCTCGTAACAGCCCACTTGAACCCTGTCCCCCGTTCAGTCTCCCCTCGTTGAAATTTCGCCCACTCCCTTTCGCAGCGCCCTCGTCGTCCCGTGCTTCCTCGCTCCGCCCGCTCTCGTTCCGTCCGTTCTCGTTCCGCCCAAACTCGGTCCGTCCGGTCTCGTCCTTGTGTTCCGCTGCTCTCGCTTTTCCGAGCGCCGCCGCCCCCGCGGCCGCGGCGCGCACCTCCAGTTTACTCGCCTCCAGCGCCTCCATGTGCTGTAACAGCAGATCGCACAGCGCCGAGACCGCCGCCGCCTCCGGGGCTTTCGCAGCATTAGAGGGAGCTTTGCTCTCTCGCTCTGGTAGATTCTCCGTGCTTCGGTGCGTACTTTCGAGAGACTGGCCTTTGTCTGAACGAATCGCACCAGTCTGGTGGAGATCTACGAAGGACCGCGCCCCTTTTGGTGCTCCCATCAAACCTCGGCTGGGGTTTCCTAGAGCAGGTTCCATCCCAGAAATTTCCCCGTTGCGTCTGCCGGAATCCGCGGACGGCTGCCTTTCCCCCCACGCTACGTGTCCTTCCACCATCTCCACCGCTTGTTTCTGCTGTACTGACTCGCCTGTTTCACCGTTCTGCGACTCTCCCCTTTGGATCTCCGGCCGGACTCCGTTCACATCGGCAACGGCTGCCGAGCCCCCTTCCGTCGGCCGATCCACATTTTGCGGTCGCCGAATTGCCGGCGAAACAGGCCGGGGCTTTGGCGATCGTGGCCCGTCGTTGTGGCGCGTCATCGTACCGCCGTTCACAGTTGCGGCTGACTGAGAAGAAGACGTTTTCTGAGCGTTCTTAAACACCGACGGTTTTGGATGCTTGGGTGTGGAGAGGCGGTCGGACCAGGAGGCGACACGTGGCAGCGGGGCCTCCTCCGAGGGGGACACCGGGGGCGCTGGGGCGGCGGCCGGGGGGGCGGAGTCAGTGATTTGAAGTGCGGGTTGAGGGGGCAAGGTAACGCGTTCGGCGCGCAGCCGGGTTTGTTCCTGCGGGACAACGAAAATCAAAGCGGTGAGGAGGCGTTTTTGAAAGACTGATAAACAAGCGGACGTCCAATTAGAAGCAAGGAAGGAGGCCAGTTGCTCAGGGGCCTAAGATAGAAGGGTGGACGTCATTGGTGGATACAGAAAGAAACGGGCCGGTCTACGTGGGAAATAGACTGAGTGCTCGGAAAGCCAGTTTTCATAAGTGAGGGAACGTTGCAAGGAAACATTGCACGGCAAGGGTCGACGAAAGAACGGGGCAGATTTCCGGGGAAAGCGACGATGGGTCGAGTCATCTGGATAAACCAAAGAGTTGTTCGCACTTACCTCGAGTAGGGTCGCAATTCGGGCTGAAAGCTGTTGGATGACCAAGCTCTGGGAGTCAAGTAGGGAGGAGCTCGATTCGTCGGAAGCGGGAGCCAGAACCGTCTCCAAATTCGACGCAGACGTCATGCTGCCGGCTTTCCGCTGACGCATCTTGCGTAACGCCAGGTCCTTGTCTCGCAGCCTCTGCAAAAGGATCGTTCCCGGCTCTATACGAACCGGGGACAGTGCAGCAAAACAAGGTGCAGCAGAGTTTCTGAAAGAAAGAAGCAGTGCGTCAAGTTCCGACTACGCCGGACGAAGCCCATGATTATTTTAACGGGTAGGATTGATTGACGACAACCCCGAGCTCAAAAGAAATAACATGAATGAAGCTCCTAACGCGATGAGTGCGGGTCGGTTGCGGATGCTACTAAGACATTCAAATGGTCCCCTAAACTCTGCCCGCTCCGCCTCGCGCGATGCCCACGCTAAGCTGGAACAACTTTTACACGGCCACAATGAGCGATCGATCATGGAGCGGCAAGTTTGAAAGTATCGAACCCGTCCACTTACTTGGACCAGTTTCTGAACGGAGACCGTGAGCGGTCCTTGCGGGGGCGCCCGGTTGAGCGTCCCGGCCCCGTCCGCGACAACAGCAGATGAGATGGCCGCGGCGGTGAGCACGTGGTCCTCCTCCAAGTACTGCACGCGCCGCCGCAGCTTGCGCTCCGCCTGGAGCGCCGCCTCTAGTTGCCGCTCCAGCTCGTCTCGCTGCAGAAACCAGGGAATGAGGGGTCAGCAGACAACCATAACTTGCTACTGCTACGAAGCCATTTAGTGAAGAAATTGGACCCCGACAAGGTCTCTAGGCCCGTACAAGCCAAAGGTCGTCTTTTGCGCCGCTTGGATTGAATGCTCTATGAAGAACTTAGTCGTACAAGGTCAAAGCCTTTGAATGCTACAAGCCGAGACTCTTTCCCGCCTTCAGCCGCAAAGGGTGCGCCTATCAGAACCAATCGCCAACTGCCCCATAACGTATCTGAGACCATCAACCGCACACTGTAGCAACGGGCCTACATTTCTGAAACATCAACTTTTGCCCAACCAGACATCACAAACCGCGGCCCACCTGCTGGAAGATCTCCTGGAGGTCCGCGTCCTGTCGCCGTCCGTTGGCAGTGGCGTCTGCCAACGCCCCTTGCAGCCCCGCTATCGCGGCCTCCTTTTTGGCGACCTCAAGGCGCAGCTCCACCACTTGCTGTCGCCACGCCGCCCGCTGCTCGCCGAACTCCTCTCCAGTCCCGTCCTCTGAGTCGGTCCATTGTTCGGCGCGCGCGGGACCGGGCCGGGGGGAGAGCGCGACCCGCCCTTGCTTCAGTTGGTCGATGCGCTTCTCGCGCTCGGCCAGGAGTTGGCGCAACTCTAACTCCGCCCGTGCACTCACCTGCGTTGCAGAATCCACTTATAAATCTAGGTTTTCGGATTTTGCGGGATACGATTCAACGGTCTTATCAACTGAGAATCTCTTGATCTTTCTCTTCTGCCTGACGGCTTTCCTAGTCTTTCTCGCATGTTGAATCCATTTTGAAACGGGTTCTCGCAACATGGTGTTAAATTTTTCCTACTTGAGTTGCACTGGGATCCCAAAATCTTTCATCTCGTTTGAACGACATTCTGACCTGAACTGAGTCATGCATCGCCATCCAGGACGTGTATTTCAACCACTTGCAATCGAATTTGCCGGAAGGACAGCCTACATTGTCAACGATCAATTCCCACTCTTCTTTTCCAGCATGCCAGGAACCTCGCCGCACTAACCCGCAATTTCCTCTGTGCGTCCGCCTCCGCCAGTTTCGCCTGCACCAGCTGCTTTGACACCGCCGCAAGGGATCCCCCCGCCACCGCAGTCTTGCTGGTCCCCCCCCGAGCGGGGCTTGCACCCGCGTGCTCAATACGGGCCAGGATGCGCTCGAGATCGGAGACTACGCCTGCTTGCAACTCGCGCTCGTCTTGTAGGGCCGCTAGTTGGGAAGTGAGTGCGCCGACCTGTTGGGGAAAGGGAAGTGTTGGTTCATGGAACGAGACGGAAATAGAAAGGTGTTGTTGAGTCGTATTTGGCGGTAGCGACGAAGCGTTTGTTTATTAAACTTTAAGCGGCCAGCGTAAAGACTCGTATTTGAGTGTTTCAAGACTACACTTTGACCGCAACAACGAAGACATCGTGGGGGATCGGAGCAATCTATCGACCGTTCCTATACAATTGACACAACGGGCATGATATCCTCAAGATGAGCATAGAAAGGACACATAAAGGACACATAAAGAACGAAGGAACGTATCAACCGTTCCTATCGAAAATTGACAAACCTGGCATGGCATGACCGAGATGAACAAAGTGAGGACACTTAAGCACAGACTAAAAACAGATTACAAACAGAAAAGAACAAGCTAAGATCGAACCTAAGACAGACTCGCGGCCCCTGCGACGACGGGCGTAGCACTCACTTTGGACACAAGGTGCTCGTTTTCCGTCCTGCACTGTTCCAGTTCTTGCTCTAGCTGGGGGATGCGGCGCGCCGTCTGTTGTACCCCCTGGAGACTCTGCTGCTGCCGCACCGCCTCAGCCAGCTGCGCCTGGACTGCTGCCAGAGCCGCCGCGTGCTCTGACTGAGCCTCTTCCAGCACTCGCACCTGTATAAGTACGAAGCGAAGTTAGGGGCTGGAATCAGAAAGGACGATAACGCTCGTGCCAATATCTTCAAGACCGAAAAGTTAAGGTCAAAACACCGCTTTAACGGAACTGACGGTGTGCCTGGAGAAAGTTGATTGAGTAGACAGGGCGGCCGCCAGGAAGAGAAGTGAGGGCAGGGACGAAGATTGCCTGCCCTGGTGTAGAAACGAGTCCAGCTTTAGGAACAGAATTGCAGTGGGTGAAGTACACTTTCTAAATAAGGGCATGATGGACCAAGGGAAGCCTTCACTTCCTAGCTTCTTAGAAACACTTTCGGAAACCCGAAAGACCTAAAGTCATTCGTTAAAGCATGCACTCAATGTAAAGGCTCCGCCAATGGCCCATGCTGCGCTTTAACAGGCTGCTCAGCTGGACGTATCGTTTAAATAGACCTTACATGCAGAATCTTCTGCTTTGTCCCTTGCACCTACCTTCTCCTGGTGCAGCGCCGCCCGCTCCTGCCGGTGCGCGCGCGCCTCCGCCTCTAGTTCCTGCCGCACCTTCCTCAGCTCCTCCCTGTGAAGCGCCGCCGCCTCCTCCGCTCTCGCCCGCGCCGCTGCCTCTAGTTGCTCCCGCTGCCGCCCAACCGCCCCGACGCTCTCAGTCTGCTGCGCTTGCGCTTCCGTCAGATCCGCTTCGAGCCGCGCGATCCTCTGCCGAAGCGCCAACCCCTCGTCCTGGAGTGCGAACAGCTCCTGGGTCTTGACCGCCAGCCGGGCCGCCAGCTCAGCGGCTGACGTCACCCGGGGATCCCCCCAGGCTTCCGGCTCGGCGGACTCGTCCGTTCCGGAGGGACCGGAGCCGGATCGCTCGAGCTTGGATTCTAGTTGATCGATCACGCGGTGTAGGGCGGAAGCGTGTGACACGGCAGCGTCTTGTTTTTGGCGCGCGCGTGCAAGGAAATCTTGGAGTTGCCCGTTGGCGAGCTTGAGCGCCGCGAGCTCGCGAGTGATCGCCACCAGCTTCTCTTGGGGGTCCGCTCGAAGAAGCGCTCGCAAAACCTAGGCCACAAGCGAAGAAAAGTGTCAAAAAGTCCTGTAAGGTGAGTCAATTCATGAGACGTAACAAGAGAATCACCTTGAAAAGAAAGCATGCAGCACTTGCCGTAAGAGACGGGTTACACGGAACCATCTCTTACATTTATAATGGAAGCGTTCTCATTGACCTATCCAATCAGCGCCCTGGGCCGGTTCAATAGTCACTGCAAATGAGGGGATATCCAACCATAGCCGTTACAAAGACCGCGGCAGCTTTGGATGTCTTTTTCACCGTTCCAATCTCGTTTTGAGTTTCTTCAAGCTCCAGATCTCATTATGGTTGTGCTACAGAAAAGATCTCATCATCGACTTGACATTCGTAGACCCACCTGTTCTTCGAACCACGTCTTGATCTCCTCATCCCCCTTGCCGCTCTCCTGACTCTCCCCTCCCTGCCCCCGCTCCGCATCTTTTCCCGCGGCCAAATCCGCTTCCGCTACCATCACTCTCCTTCCAAGCCGTTCCGCTTGCTCCTTAAACCGCGCGCCCTCTTGTACCGCCCCCGCCAACTCCACCCTCACGGCCACCAACTCCTTTTGCGCCCTCTCTAGTTGCGCCCCCAGACTCTCCACGCGCCCCGTGAGTAACTCCACACGTGCCTCGGCCCATCCCGCGTCGTCGCTTTTCCGCTGCTCTCGCCGCACCTGCGCCACCGCAAGCCGCCCCTCCGAAACCTCCCACTCGCCGATCTTCCGCTCCAGCGCGCTCTCTAGCGCTGCCACGTGTTCCCGCAACCGCGCGGCCTCTCCGCCCTTCATCCGCCCCTCCGCTTGGGCGCGGCTTAACTGACGTTCACTATCCATAACCAGACTGGTTAACCGGGAGATAACCACCGCCTGCCAGTCTGCGCCGACGGTTTTGTCCAGCGCTTCTTGGAGGCGCGCAGCGATGGGCGGCGGGAGACCCACTTCTGTAGCTTGCGGGAAAGACACGGCCGACAGTTCCTCGCGGAGGGATTGGTCTTGCGCGGCTGCCTCTGTACGTTCTCTGCATTTCAAGGGACGGATTGTCAAGCAAAAGTGTGGGGGAAAATCGCAAGAAGTCAAGAAAAGTTAACTCAGAGTATTTGCACGAGGCTGGAAGCAACGCGAGCACTGATTTAGCCCTCTTGCTAAGGGTGCGGTATCACCAGAGCTGGCCAGTGGTCTCGCACTTGATCAAAGCGAAGCTGATGATCGCAACGCGTTTAGCAATCTCATTCTACTCAGAAGTTGTTGCAAGGGCTTGAGTTGACAACCGGGCCCCTGAATTAACCGCAAGCATTTGGAAGACGTCTAGTCTAGTTAAGACCTTGATGTTGAACATCCGCCCACCAAACTGCAAACCCGGCCTAAGCCTCCTGGGCAACTCACCGCTGCAGCTGCGCCAGTAGCCTCTTCCCCTGCTGCTCCATTGCCGCCCCGCGACTCTCCGCCTCCTCCGTCTTGGCGCCCAGCGCCTCCTTCAACCTGTCCACCTCTCGCGCCAGCCCCGCTGAATGCGCGTCCCGATCGCGCAGGTCCGCTTTCAAAACGGCCGCTTCCCGCCGAAGAACCTCGTGCGCGCCCGCGCTCTGCGCCAGGCGCTGCTCGCGCTGCTTCAACCGCGCGCGCACCCGCTCAAGTTCCGCGGCCGTGGCGGCGCCGACTTGGCCCGCGTGGCGAGCTTCGTCCTGAGCCCAGGAGAGTTTTCACGTCGACATTCGTAACAATTTCCTCGCCCGAGGGAGTCTTCGAGAAATGGAAGAGAGAAGACGTAAATAGTGTAGCGTTAAGCAGGCTTACCTAAAGTGATTACGTCAATATTCATAACGAGATCCTCGACCCGAGATTCTTAGAGGTATGGAACCGAATCCGGTCAGTCGTGCAGCGAAAAGCAGGCTTGCCGACAGGTCGGCTCGAATTTGGAACCTGGTTCTACCCGGTGCATGAATCTGCTGAGCTTCCAGGTGATCCATAAGACACCAGTTTCGCATTCACGTCTAACTGTTTGTGTGCCATGTCACCGAAGCGACTGGAACTATTCTGTAAAGCGAGCACCAATGGAACACTTCCTTAACAGCTAGGGGTTACAGTGTTTGCGGAACCCCACAAACGCGCGTTCTCGTGATCTGAACAACAAAGCAAAAGGAAAGAGGGAAAGAAAGAAGTCGCGCATACCTGCAGCAAAGTAGCCCTCCTCTCAAGCGCCGCCTGGATGGCCTTGGCCCCCGCGAGCTGCGCGGTCAACGTAACGAGGCGCTGCTCCCGTTCCGCCTCACTTCCGCTGTGCAGCGTTTCCACCGTCTCCATGAGCACCGTCACCTGGAGACCCTTCTCGTCGGCCACCGAAGCCGCCTGCTCCGCTGCCCGCCGCAGGGCCTGCACGTGCGAGCAGTAATTGCGGTCAGCAGGCGCCTGTTGAGCTTTTCGACACGCAAATTCAGCAGAACCTTTACAGCAGCTTGTATGACGTAATAGGTAGAATGCCTCTGGACCTTTAAGACAAGCCAGAAGGTAATCGTCATTGGAGTGCTGGCTTTACGGCAGTCATTCGTCCGTGCACAGAGTCCGGACTACTTTACCTTCCTTGAGGCGTCGTTTCAAAAGTTCGTCAAAGGCACCGACAACCAGCTCACAGCCTCCAGATCCGTACGACGTTCTTTAGTCATCCCTCTTATAAGCAGTTAAATGATACTTTTTGTTTCAGTGGCACCTACATGTTTCAGGACCCAACCGCAGTCATTTTCCAGAATTCGCGCTCACGCCAATGAGAATGTCTCACCAGTGCCTCTTCCTGGAGCTTCCGCACTGCGTCCTCTTTGGCCGCCACCCGCTTCTCCGCGGCCCCCTTGCCGGTCTCCGCTGCGGCACGTGCCCTCTCCGTCTCCGCTCTCGCGGCCTGCAGCTCCTCGCCCAGCTGCCGCGCCTCCATTCCGGCCACGGCCGCCTTCCGCTGCAGAAAGGAACGGAGAAGTAAGTGCTTGCGTCGACCGGCAACAAGTGAGAGATGATCTGCGCTTACAGAAGGGAGCGGGGGGCAATCACTCAGTGGAAGGCTCCAGAACTCAAATGCAAAATGGACCTGTTGAAGGAGTGTATGTTGCGTGTCCAAACAGAGAGGCTGGAGCCACTATGCAAAATCTGGTCCACGCCACTCCTCCGTCTTATGTCAGAACAGTTCGCACGTCGCTACTGCTGGGGCAGAAGAAGAAAATTGTGGCAACCGACGCGTTCCAGAACAGTCGGTATGCGTCTGGGGCAATATTGCCTGACGGCTTGCGTGTCACATTATCCATCAAGCTTGTCAAATGTTTGCGCCGGGTCAAAGTGTCACACAGCCCGCTCAGATCTGCCATGGTCCAGAGCGCACTTGAGGAAAACTCTCTTCCCTCAAAACAGGCTGCCCGCTCACCTCTGCTTCTGCGGCCCTGCGCGTGGCGCTCCCCACTTCCGCCGCATGCGCCGCCGCGGCCGCGAGCGCGCGCCGCGCGGCCGCCTCCTTGTGGTCCAGCCACTTGCGCTCGCGCTGCGCCACGCCCGCCGTCGCGGCCGCCAGCTCGCGCTCCAGGTCCGTCAGCTGAATGCGCAGCCGATCCACCTGCAGCAAGCGACGCAATTTGAGGTTATTCTCCTTGCTATCAGACAGAGTTCTCGAAGGTGGCGCCAAACCCAAGTATAGGTGTACCAGATTGACCGAGACCACTGACTAAACGGTTGTGCTTCTCAAAGATTGAATCCTCCGCTGGAGCTAGGAAGACGCTAACTGCTTGAGATCGGGGTCCTTTCGAAGCATTTCTTGTTAGTGCCCAGTCCAAGGTTGACAAGTCAGTTATTCCAAACGTCTTCTGCAACGGTATCAAAAAACTTCCCCCTACTTAGTTTTGGTTATTCGGACGTCATGTTTCCTGCAACGGAGTGGCTGTAACTCCTCATATTCAAAATGAGCACCGGGATGATCGGGGCCACATTGACACAGTTTTCATCCATGGGGAGAACCTGCCAGGTAGCGCAATCCAACAGCAACCCCGGGAGCCCAGACATGCTTCCTCGAGCCGAGCTGATCGACATCCACAGCTCGAGCATCTTGCGCTGAAAGAGGGACGGGCAGACTCGTGTCGGCTTAAGTGACCAGGACGTGCGTATCCGGGGCTTTTGTTCGCAACGTGTCAGAAATGCGGAGATGCAGTTACAGCTGAGAAGGTACTGGAGCCTCAAAGGCGTCCCCAGTCTCGACAGATGGGTAATGTGTAGATCATCGCCCCCTCTGACATGGAGTGTCAGTTGCTGCTCCTGTCGTCCTCATTATATTTGACCATGGCAGAACAAAGATGTGTCCTGTAGTCCAGAGTTGCTAGTTTCCTGTCACCAGACCCTCCAGCTGACGGTACCAGGACCGTTGCAAAACTCACTCATGCAAACGGCGAAGCCCTGGAGGAACTCAAAAGACGAGCAAACAGAATCTTTACAGGCAGACAAAACCAAAGGCCTCCGTGAAGGAATTGTGTAGGAACGCTCACCTCTACCTGAAGCAGAGCGTTTTTGGCCAGAGCTTGGTCCCCATCCATCCGCCGCCCCCCTTCCGTCCGCTCTAGTTGCAGCCTCTCCTGCAGTTGCTCCACCTTCGCCTCCAACTCCCGCGCCGCCCGCTCCGCCGCCTCCGCCCGCGCTACCAAACCCTCTGCCGCTTCTCCCTTCCGCAACCCGCTCTTCCCGCCTCTAGTTCGCGTCCCGTTATCCTCGACTTCGGAGGGTGCCCGCACAGGCGCCCGTTGGGGGCTCTTTCTAGTACCCAAACCCCCCCGGCTCATGAGCGTGCCGTAACTAGTTCGTCCCCGGGGGGAGATTGGGGGTTCTTCTGTACCCCCCACGGCGAATTGAGGGCCGTTCGGCCGGGCGCTTCGCGGCTCGGGGGGCAAGTCGGCGGCGTCTGAGGCACGGGGTTCTGTGGGCGATATTTCTGGGAAGGTGTTGCCGGGGGGTGCAAAAGTGGGTCGTGGCGCAGCGTGCAGTTGGGCTGTGAGGGTCTGGATGCGATCCATTTGTTGGCTCAGCTGCAGATAACAATCAACAAATGCTGTTAGTACAAATAGTGACAAGTATGAAGCCAAGGTTTCTCATGTCGGAGACAGTCGGACATGTGAACGCAGCTACTCCGAGCTTGGTTGCCGCACGTTTCATTGGGATCGGCTGACCGTCTCTGAGTGGGACAAATGAACTGGTCTATACCGTCTACATTCCGGAACCGGAATCAGGTCCTACTGTATCACGTCTGCCTAATCAGTCACGTCCCGGCACCAGTGTAGTGTGCCGTCCGTCCTGAATCAAACGCAGATGTTCGCAAGGTGCGCAAGACCTTTCGCAGGCTTTAGTAACCAGGACCAAAATATTTTAAAGCATGCGTGTCCGAATGCCTCAGAGACGATCATTCAATCAAGCGAACGACCTTACAAAGAAACGCGACATCAAAAACGCGCTGGAAAACAAGAGTGAGTATAAGATGCTCCGAAAGGTCGTCGTATGCTTGCCCTCACCATCTCCTCTAGCTGCTGCACCAGGTCGTCTTTCGCGCTCAGGGCAGCCTCCGCCTCCGCAAGCGCGCGCCGCCAGCTGGCAGGCTCTGATACGCTCGCTGCTGCCTCCTGCTGCAATCGCATACGAGGGCGATAGTCAGCACGCAGAAGATTTATGATCGTGGGATCCCATATCCGTCAACTTAGAAAATCAAAGACAGAATCAAGTCGCGGAACGAGGAAAATCAGGAGCCTTGCAGTCGATGAGAGTAGGAGAAGAACCACAAACATTGCAAACTCGATTCGCTCGGGAATCTGTGCGCATTGACCAGGGACGCCACGAGCCTCCAAATACTAAAACACTGGCTGACGGGGGCCCTCTAGCCCTTCGTAGGACCGTACGGAAAGGCCAGGACGCCTGACATGCACAAATTAACCCGTTTGTGTCTTAGACTTACGACCGTGCCAACCATGCAAACGGTGCGCATCGTCCAGAACGAGATGAGCGCCAAACCCTTTTGGCCAGGCGAATATGTCAGACAAACAACCAAGCGGACAGCATCAGCGCACCTCGGAGATGCGAGCCGTCGCGCGGTGCGCTTGTTGCTCCGCCTGGCGCGCCGCCTGCAGCTGGGCCGTCAGCGCCTCGTTCGCCTGGCTCAGATCGTCCAGCCGAGCCTCTTGCTCCTCCAGCCGGGCCTGCATGCGTCAGCATGACGGAGTTTGCTCTCTGCCCGCGCACGAGGCTTGGAAGGCAGCCCAGGAGACAGCATGGCGTCCCCCGTTTCAAAGCATTTTCACGGCCAGCACAAGGTTTGTGGCATAACCGGGAAAGCGAAACACGCTTCTCAAAGACTCGATTCAAGGGCCACTCGTAAACATCGCTTGACGCTCATGGTTTGAGGTATGAACGGTCAAGTCCAAAGCGTGCAATCTGTTCAAGGTGCACATGCATCGCTTGAACATAATGTACCTCACGTACGAAGTCTTGGCCTCATAAATAGTGACAACCAACCGGGAGCTTTGCCCATGCGCTTTTCTTACAGGAGCTTTTCGCACCCATTTCTTCCCGACCTGCAATTTCCAACCGCCCACCACCATCTTCCCCTTTCTTCCGGCTCACCTGCAACGCAGCCCTGTCGTTCTCCGCCGCGTGCGCCCGCTTCTCCGCCGCATCCCGTTCTTCCCTCGCTTCGTCCAGCACGCGCTGCATTTCCTGCGCCTGAGAGAGCGCGCTTTCGCGCACCCCCTGGCGCCCCTCCAGCAGTTCCACGACGTGCGCCTCGCTCGCCTCTAGTTGCGCCCCCATCGCTTCCAAAGAGTTGCGCATCCCCTCTAGAGCGGAGCCTGCAGCCTCCATGTCGCGTTCGAGCGACGCTTGGGCGGCGTCCTTGGCAGCGAGGAGTGCCAGCATCTGGTCGAGGGTGGGGGGAGTTCTTGACCAGAGTTGGCGAATAAGGCTCGAATCTCTCTCTCACCCGCCGAATCTTTTGAGAACCAGTCATCGCAAGTTACTCTAGAGGCGGAAGCTGCATCCCATTTGGAGGATGTCTCTGAATGCGAGCATCTAAGGAAAGTCCCACTGATCAAGGTGCTATTAGTTAACCACAGCGGGACACGCTCATACACCTGATCGATCCGGAACCTGGGTTTGGACAATACCTATTCTATTGGGCTTCCATAGAACCGAAAAGTCACAAAAAACCCTCGCCCATTAGTGGTGCTCACCTTTTCTTCCCTGCTCGCTGCATGCGCCCGCTCGCGCACGCGCGCCGCCTCGGCAAGCGTCGTCGCGTCTGGCGTGGCCGCCTCGAGCATCTCCTGCAACTGCAGCAGCGTCGTCCGCTCTTCCTTCACCCCCGCCAGCTCAGCGGTCACTTCCCGCAGTCTCGCTCTCAGCTCATCATTGGCGCCCTCTGCCTCCCCGACCCGCTCCAACAGTTCCTCCACCGGAGGGGGATCCCCGCGGCCCCCGCGCGGCGCCAGCACTCGTGCTGTGCGGACCTCGAGTTGCGACTTGAGCGCCACTATGATCTCCTCCTTTTCCTGGAGCAACGCCTCTGCCGTGTTCCTGCTGTCTTGGGCTTCGGCCCCCGTCTCCTTACCAGAATGTGGTAGCCCGTTCTGTTCCTGCATGCCCCGCTGTCTCGGACTACTGGGAATGCTTGGTGGGGCTCTCGCGCGTGGGGGGGAGCACGAAGAGGGGGGCGAGTCCAGGCCCCCCAGAGAACGTTCTCGTTGTGAAACCGTAATGCCATGCTCACGAGCAGGGGACAGCGCACGCCCACTTCCCGGCATAGGCCCCAACCGGTGCGAGCCTGTTGCAGAAAACGCTCTCGGGTTTTCGTCTCCCCGCCCCTCGTTTGCCAGCCTCCTTGAAGTGCCCCCGGGCGATGGATGCCGCGTCTGCTCGAAACTCGTCCTCCGCTCTTCCTGGGGGGCATCAGAGTGGGGCACTTGCAGCCCCTCGCGCCGGTGGCGGTTTGTTTGGGTTCCCCCCCAGGGGGGCGTCACGGAGCGAGGGCGCCGTTCGTGAGGGGGGGAGAGAAGGCCCCCGTACTGAGAAGGGGGGTAAGGAGGGGGCGCGGGGGGCGCAAGGAAGAAGGTGGAGTAGAACTTGTGCTCGGAGAAAGACGACTTGACATGGAAGATATCTGCAGGATGCGAGCAGGGTTTTGGCATGGTGCCACCAGTGACAATCCGTCAGCCGTTGTCCTGATCCCAACACCATAGCGAATAATCTTTTACAACATTCTTTTCCTGAGCATCGACCACCGTCGACTTCTTGCACCACACATTTAGAGCATGAACTTATACTGTGCATTGTAGCTCTCATGGTCCCAAACAGGGCCTTGATGCTTGTACCTGAGAGCAAGTGACGGGTACTTTGTTAGACAGCTGGGCTAAAACTCACCTCTCTGGCCCACGGTCTCTGCTTTTCTGCGGTCAGCAAACTTGAGTACTTTGAGAGTGACCGCCAGAGACGCACTGGCGCCTGCCGCAAGAGTGAGGGAGGGGGGGGCCACCTGGCAGTGTTAATTGGGAAAAAGTGAACATCTGGGCTTATGTCTGGACATGCATTGCAACTCTGCCCCTTCACAGTGCCAACGTAGAAAAGGTAAACACCAAAGAGGAGAAGCCCCTACTGAGCTGGGATTACAGAAAAGCAGAAGAAGCACAACATGCAAGAGACTGTGGGCTGCAAGAAAGGGAGCAGGTTTTTGTCTGGACCAACGATAATACTCACCGAAAAGCGCTCGGAGCTGCCTGGCCGGATGGATATGGTGACGGCGATTGCCAAGTGGTTTGTCACCACCAATTCCTGAGTGTATGCCTGAGAACACCAAAAGAAAGGAGTGATCAAATAGACGTGGGCCAAATGAGAACAAATCAAAGGCAGTCTGTAAATGGGCACCAAAGCAGCCAGAGCTAGCAGAGATTGGTAATGAGATCTTGATGGCAGCTAGGTCAATGTACCTGATTCAGGAGGACGTCTTGGAAGACGAGCTCCGGTGGATCAAAAGACAAAAGGCCCATTTTGGACGTCATGGGAGCCAGATTTTCGCATGTTTCTTCATTGGACCGTCAACTGATGAGCTCCAAGCTCGGCCTCCATTCTACAAGCCCATGGTGGAGCTTTGGAGGCGATATCACAGAACACTATACTACTAGTAGTAGTAGTAGTAGCCCATATCGTTATGCATGAACAGCGAGCTCAAAATTAGGGTTTGCTGCTGGCCGAGCGCTGTTGCAGGACATCGGGGGTAAAACTGAACCGTTGAAACTGCCCGGGGGATCAATCGCGCCCGATAATTGCGCTCTGATGCTTTCTTGGATGCTGATGTCATTACGATGTGAGAACCAATTGAAGCACCATACGAAGCAGGTTGATGACGCACTTTCAAACTTTCCCGCCAGCATTTGGGAGCCATTCAACAGCACTTGGCATCTGTTCAGGATTTAGCAATGCCAGTGAGCATTGTTTTGCCAGATCTCCATGGACCGTCGGTAGTTCTACTACTAGCCTCTAGGACAAAGGAGCCCCACCTGGGCTTTCATCATTGAAAAGCTGTCCACAAGTTTGTATCTAGAAGGCTGCAGGATCAGGAAATGCTCCTGAACTTGGAGCTGCTCTTGTTCGCTCTCCATTTGATTGTGAAGAGTTGAGTACCAGAGAGGTATTCTGATCAGGTACGGCGGCATTCAACCCGGCTGGGATTCCAAGGAAACAGGCTCCGCAAAGAGAATGCCGAAGAAAGCAAACCCAGCAGTGGGTTCCAGAGCGAAGGCCGATGAAAAGGAAAACCTCCTCCAATTGGCCAGGGAGTGGGGGTTTGACCGGAAGCACGCCAGCCGATGTTTGGACGAGCTCTATGCAACATATGGTGAGGGTTTCGGTGGTGGAAGATGTCCTTCAAAGTTCTGCACACGTAACCAGTCTACAATTGTGTGCCACTACTACTCAAGGAATTTCTGCAAGGGTGCATAGATAGATTGACCTTCAGCTAACTTGATAAACTACCTCGGACTTCAGAATAAGTTTCGGAAGAAAGCGGGCATAAAAAGTTTTCTTAAACCGGTTTGATGTCGGAGAACCTGCTCGTGGTGGTAGCACGATACGAGCTGCTTATGCAAAGGTTTGGCAGCGGCTTTGCATTCTGGTTGTTTGCTACTAAGCACGTCAGCTCACCTGCCCAATCTCATGTATCTCCTGCACAAAAAGCTTGGACACTGACTGAAAGTAGACAAAATGCTCCTTCTTAAGACGGGTGTGTCAAGACTTTCGGGCAGAAGAACCATGACGTTGAGAGGAAAAACGGAATTTGTTGTAGAAGTCTAGCCAATGAAAAGTTCAACCTTCAACCAAGAAGCTCCTGGCCCACTTTCAGGAGATATGAAGAAAAGCTGGAAGGCTATTCGTTTTCGAGGGACGGCCCTGTCCAGCTTTGCTGCTCAATGCCCCCAAAAAGCCCCCAAAGAACCCCTGAACGCTTGTCGTAACTCCTAGTTGTATCCTGCAATGCACTGAACATGCAGGCAGGACTCATAAAGCACCTTTGCTATTCTGGACAGGTGCCGATGGAGCCGCCTTTGTGACCGTCGAGAACTGCGGCGAGGATTTTCTGTCCCGGCTGGCTTCAAGCAATGAGGACTGGGATACAGAGGTGGATCCAGAGTGGGGGCTGCAGGGAGAGGAAGGGCCTCAGGCTGATGCGTTTGAGGTAAGTTCTGTTTGTGATGTGGCCGAGTCTGATGTTGGGGGTCAGCACGTTCGGCTTCCCTTTGTCGGCCTGGAAGGGAGAAGAGGAGAGCTGACTGGAACAGGAGGGACGTTGAGCGTCACCATTCCACATTATGTTGTCCCAAACAAACCCATGTTTGCTGATGGAAGCTTCTGGTCGTTGAAGCATCACCAGGGTGTTCACAGTTCGCGACGACGAAAATAGTTTGAAGCGCGATCCTACATCGTAGGTCGTTTTCCTGTTTCGTATGTGCCATCTCCTCATTTCCTATCACATATCTCCTGCTCCCCTATCCCCCAGGATGAGCCGCTTTTTGTCAAGCTCCAAGCCTCCAAGCCTGCGAGAAAGCCAACGAAGCTGGATCAAGCAGCTCTCGAGAATGACAGTGGGCCAAGAGGCCCCAAAGCTAGGGAGAAGAGCGCGCCGTTGAGTAAGGCAGCAACCGTTGACCTCGGCGATGATGTCATCACTGATGCCTCAAGACAACAAGGACCAAAGAACTTACCCTCAAACAGGACAGCAGAAGCGAACCACCCTGCATCGGACAGTATTACTGAAATTTCAGAAGCAGATGCTCGAAAACGGACGGGGAGGCAAGTCAGCACGAGCGGACGGGATATGCAGCCCCGGGTAGTTGTTGGGGCTACGAGTCCGCGCCCAGAGCTAGCGGGGGGCATGTACTGGGTGAGGAAAGACCCCCCCGGAAAAGAAAAGAAGGACGAGCGGCGGGCGGCCCTAGAGAGTCTTGCAGCTCAACGAGGTGCCAAAGGGGGCAAGATACTCGCGAGCATTTTCCGTGGGGGGGATGGTTCTGGGGGCGGGTCCGACAGCGAGTCGGAACCTGACGGGGATGATGATGTCGTCATTATTGATAGACCACCTGTAAAGAGGGGCCAAAAGGCGGGAGGTCGGGGGAAGGGGGACATTGGGAGCGGAGCAAGTGGGTTCCGGTCGGCTGCTGACGTCATCAAGGAGATGCCTCCGCCCAAGAAAGCAAAGAAAGCAAAAGCGGCAGCGCCCAAGAAGGTGGGTTCCTACATGGGTATCACCGGACAACTGTCCGACTTCGTAGAAAGATAAGGCCCTTCCTGGAGCCACTTTTCAGATCCGCCCGCTTGTTCTCGTTCATTCAAACTTCTCGGATGCCCCTGCTGACACGATCGGATCCAACATATGCGGGATACGTCCTTAGACTGCCTCTGCAGCTTTTCTTTTGCACCAAGCCCTTCCGACTATAATCAGCAAGCAACTTTTTGCTCGAATCTTGAAAGTGAAGATCTGGTCATGTATGACAAGACTAAAAAGGTCTCCCCCCTCTCGTTCTCCAGCCGCCCATCGAGCTCCAAACCGCCCAGGAGCCCCACATCGCCAGCTTCTTTATGAGGGCCCCCGCAGGCCCCGCCGCACCGGCCGCCGCTCCCGTACCAGCCAAAACGGGCTACTTGAGGGTGACGCTAGACGACTTACAGGGCCTCGACGAATTGGACACCGCGGCCAAGGCCGTTTTCGGACACGTGGCATTTCGGACGGTCCAGAAGCAGGTCATCCGGGCGGCGGTGGCGGGAGAGGACTGCTTTGTACTGATGCCGACGGGCGGGGGCAAGAGTCTGTGTTATCAGGTATGCGGCGAGTCTGCTGAGTACTTGCTGTAATACTCGGCATCCTCGTCACTCAAATTCCTCGATCAGAAGGTGCTAGGTTAAAGAAGCATTGTCGCCGTTCAAAGCAACACGGCTGATGGAATTAAAGGCAGCAGTTCACCCAGAGCACAACTTTTCCAAATAATAGACGGGCTTTGTTGGCTTACGTCAAGGACCGCAAGTTCCGTCAGCCGAGGGTTAGGCCCCAAAAAGCTCAACTCGTACTCACCTCACACGTTGGCAAAGTCGATCCTAGACTCCCAAGGTGATCACTTCCGTGGGCGGGAAGAAAACCATATTTGAAAGGTGACACCGAGCGCGCATTTAGATCTGACCGTCAGAACAACAGCAGAGCGCGGCCCGTTTCTCCGGCCTTGCAGATGCCCGCCATCCTCACCCCGGGCGTCACGATCGTCGTCTCCCCCCTGCTGTCCCTCATCCAGGACCAAGTCCTCGCTCTAGTTGAAGGCAGGGGGATCCCCGCGACGTACCTCAGCTCGCAGCAAAGCGCGATCCAGGGGAGCGCCGTAATCGCGGAGCTGCGGAAAAGGCGGCCCAGCATGAAACTGCTGTACGTAACGCCGGAGAAGGTGTGCGGGAGTGGCGCGTTTCAGGACGTTCTGCGGCAACTGCACGGGAACGGACAGCTGGCGCGGTTCGTGATTGACGAGGCGCACTGCGTCAGGTGGGCGGCTGGACTTTCATCCCAGAGATTCGTGTACGAGTTTTGTCTTGGGTTTTGGTAACCGGATAGGGGCCTTGGGTTTTGCTGTGGAATTGTAACCTTCTGAAAAGTTACGATTGGATCCCTTTGAGTGTTTCCAGATACAACATCTTCTGCGACGGAGAATGTGAGGCGATGGTTGTCCTGCCAAGCTTTTGAGCGGGTATTCAGCATCGCAGGGTTAAGGTTGGCAATGGATATTGACTAGGATTTCAAACAAACAATCAAGAGGGTATGCTTCGAAATGCCTCTCGTGACAGTCTTTGAACTTTCGTTCCTCGTTTGCAGCCAGTGGGGCCACGACTTTCGTCCGGATTATAAGGAGCTCGCCCGGTTGCGGGCCAACTTTCCGTCGGTTCCGCTCATGGCGCTCACAGCCACTGCCACGCCGGACGTTCGAAAGGTGAGTTTGCCGGACACTTGTCAGGTCTCGAGAATGTCGATTGCCAGGACGGTGGTTCCAACATCCGCGTTCATGCCCCACGCCACCTGATGTTACTTTCCATACAAGATATAGAAACAGGTTGCGCCAGCAGAGAATAGAATAACTATCCAAGCGGCCCTTCACCATCTACTCAGTTGTCGCGCGTATTCAAGCAAAAGCTGTGTTTTCATCCCATTCTAATTGCCAACTCTGTGCGCTGCAAGTCTTTCTTAAAAACCGTTTTTAAGCGAAGTTGCACAATATCCTCTTGCGGGCCGCAGGACAAACTGAAGGTTGTTGTCAGGCAAGGAGTTTGCCCCTTTCTATCCTTCTCTTACTTCCGCTATCTCCAGGAGACCAACCGAAACTCTTTGTTACACTGCAGGACGTGCTCCAGATTTTGGGCATCCCCGACAGTCGCGCGTTCGAGGTGGGCTTCGACCGGCCCAACCTGACGTACGAGGTGGTGGTCAAGGTCAAGAAGGAGCACCCGAAGCAGCTGGGGGAGCTCATCGAAGCGCGCTTCCGGGAGCAGTCCGGCATCATCTACTGCCTCAGCAAGGTGGGGGATCTTTCAAGTCGGCTTTTCTGGTTAGAAGGTATGGATTTAAGAATTTCTTAGGTGTTGAGGATCTCGGCGATAAAAAGGGCCGACCGCGGCGCGCTTCTGAGGGCAGTCTGGCATCATTCTACGGCCTCAGCAAATTGGGACAACAGCATAGCTTTCACCCGTAGAGCGTTACAACTTTGGAAACGTCCAGGTTATAAGAATGGTGAGACGTGAACGGTTCTTGAGAAGCTGGTTTCGGTGAGGGTATATGTGCATGTTCCTTAGCTTATTCTTCTTTCTTCTACGTTCTGCTTGATTTTGTAAAAGCAGTACCGACATCATTCTCCGACCGATCCTGATTGAGCAGTCTTCTGTGAGCGTGTTCTCATCCTGAAACCCCGTTTCTCTCGCCTCCCTCCAGAACGAGTGCGTCGACGTGTGCAAGTACTTGCGGGGTCAGCACCAGCTGAAGGTGGACTACTATCATGCGGGGCTCCCCCCCGCCAAGCGGGTCGACGTGCAGAGGCGGTGGCAGGCGGGCAAGGTGCATATCGTCTGCGCGACCATTGCTTTCGGCATGGGTATCGACAAGCCGGACGTGGTGAGTCATTGTGAACTGACATATCGTGATACTTTTGAACTTATCACCAGCGTTTGACCTTAACCTTCTGCTCGCAATACAAGACCAAGAGTTATCCAACAGCGAAGCAGAGTACAGTGCTGATCCGCTCGAGTTTTGTTCTTTCTTTCAGACATATGAGATTGCTACTGTAATCAATGGGTTCTGATCACGACCGAAGATTGTACCATGTGTTGGTCAACACGAAAGTCCGATACATGCCCTGCGATTGACATTGGACGCGCCAAAATCTTAGTCGAGCGATCGTCACTAACGTCTTGGGACCTTCGGAATCTGGATTCCGTGCATCTGTTTTCGAGCTGAGGCACATCCGGCGCAGACATTTTTGCAGTCAACCTCATGGATGAGGCTGGCGGAAACAAAATAGTCGGGACGAGACCGCATGAGGGCAAGGTGCATCGGATCAACACGGAAGCTCTGACACGTGTCGCCTCCCCCGCAGCGCTTTGTCATCCACAACACGCTCTCCAAGGCCATCGAGGGGTACTACCAGGAGTCGGGGCGTGCGGGCCGGGACGATCTCCCGTCGGCCTGCATACTGTTCTACACGCCAACCGACTACTCCCGGGTGATCTGCATGCTGCGCGTCAGCCGGGGCGCGCGCGCCGCGCGCTTCAAGTACGGGATGGAGCAGGCCAAGAAAATGAAGGAGTACTGCACGGAACAGGTGATGAAAAGGTACCATTTGTGGGGGCGATCAGCGACTGGACCTTGCTTCTTGTTTAGAGAAAAGCGGAGCTTTATCAGCATGGCGGACGAGAGAAGGGCCGTATTGAAGGAGAGGGGATCGGTTTTGGCGTTGAGGTCACTCGCGAGAGATTAAGTAGGAAGTAGGGAAGGGCGCATGCGGGGACGTCATGTTCGTCAAACTGCTTCTGACTTCATAAAGAAGCACACTTTTCGGATTTTCGGTCCAGTCTCGCAATGATAGTTTGTCCCACCTAACAATCCTTTCTCCTTGGATTACGTCGCAAGTCCCGAAACCTCGTCGCATAGAACGAGGCCAAGACTCTTATCTTGGTATCCATGCGTCTGCAGAAGAGATGTCGGAGAGAGATGCTGCTCGAGTACTTCGGCGAGGCCTTTGACCCGACCAGGTGTCGCGACGGCCGGAGCCCCTGCGACAACTGCCGGAGGGGGACGGATACGGATGGTTGGAGGACGCGAAACTTTGGCGAGGAAGATGAGCAGGTGGAGGACGAAAACTATGACCAAGATATGGGGCCCGACAATACTGATGACGACTTCTAGTGCAATAGAATTAGCACTCTACTCAAAAAATTGTCTTACACACTGCCAGGGCATTCGCATTCTTCTGTAACACCTTCCCTGATCAAAGGGGCCACGATGCTGGTTTGTCTCCATGGTTGCATCGCAAATCGGGTCCGGCGTGTCTTTTTATTTGGATAATCACTAGTGCATCTGCTCTTCCTACGATCATGGTCTGCCCATGATGCTTTCCTGCATGTACGATGAAGGTCCAGAGGTCACATGGCAGTCACATGCCTATTGCTCGTGCACTCGAAGCTAGCTATAACTGCTTCAAGACAACGCTTCTGGTGATTGAATCTGGATATCCAGTCTGCTTAAGCTGCAATCTCTAATTCGAGCTCATAATGTCTTCTGCATCGTGTTGACCACATATTCTTGAGACGCCATGTTGATTGAAAAGAAAATTCATGTGCTTCTAGGCTAAGCATGCTCTAGGGCCGTATAGATCTAGGTATATAGGAATGCATGTGGCTTTAGACGACTGCGTCCATGCACTGCCGCACATGCCGGCAACGTTAGTAAAGTTTGTCAACAATAGCGGCAGCCCTCATTGATCATGTACAAGAACGTGCATGCGACATACTGAGCCATGCAGTCAAATTCCTACAATGGAACATGATAGTATGGCCATGGCTGACCGTCTGGACATGTCTCGGAGCGAGCTAGCCAGCGATAGACTGCCGCCATGGCAGGCGACCCAAGTTATCTCTTGCACTTGTACGCCAAGCTGAGCATATCTGGGGCAAGTAGAACAAAGAGATCTTGCAGGATGCAATACTTGACTTAATCACGTCATACTCAGAAGGCCTTCATGGGTCTAAAATGGACTCCCTCAGGGGTTCAAGGGGCGCATTGCAAGTCAGTGCGCATATTCAGATCCTGATGTTAAGATATGAGCGATGAGATTGTGTTCAAGAGAAACTTCACCACTGAGATCAAAATGGTCACTACCCCAACAACAACAACAACACCTGCAACAATGGTTAGCGGCGGCGGGCCTTGGCCTTTTTCAACAGACTTGATCTCCGGCTGCCTCTCCAGGGCCTTTTCCGAGTTTGTAACATCCCCAGAGTCTCCAGTTTGTTGAGAAGCTTGACACCAGAAGGTCAGATGCTGCGGTTGGCGCTTCTGGCTTGGTTTTGGAGATACGAGATGGGGCTTGAAGCTTTGTGTAGAAGATCTGCATTGAAGCAAGATTCATCTGGTGGCGCACTGCTTGAGAAGAAATTCGCCTAAGCTCACAGCAAAGTGGTGGCAGCCAGTATGGTTGGCAGCCTCATATCACAACTACGTGAGGACTTTCCTTCGTTTTTCCCCCCCTATTCAAGGGGCGTTGCTTCTGCCGACCCAATTGCAAAGGGAATCACGAAAACCAGAAAGACTTGAGCAGCAGCAAGCAGACGTCTTCTGATGACCAATGATTAGCTCAGAAAGCTTAGCAGATTCTTGACAGCAGTTAGCAATTTTAATGCCAATTAAGTGAATGAAGGTCCATTTCTCATGCGTTGATACAGATGGAGCTTACAGCAGGCATGCCTCCGCATGTGTCAAAAATTGCTCACCTTCTCACAAACAATGCATAGGGGGCAGCCGCCCGCATTCCACTCCCAACGCAAGTGGGTATTGTGGAGCATTTATTGGTGAGATGTTGACGTGCACCTCGCGCAAATGCTGTATGTTGGCAGCCAGAAGGAACGTTTGTACAGGTTGCATTCGCCATTTTGAATTCTTCCTGATCGGTGCCCAAAATGAAGCGAAAAGCGCCTCCACCGCAAGCTGGAGCTGGCCTCCAGCTGTGCAGCTATCAGTATCATTGACATTAGCCAGCATTCGAATTATGCCCGGGCAGAGGGGCTGCTTTGGACTCCAAACGCCGGGAGAACGGAGAGGCGAGAAAAGTGGGAATAGGCAGATAAGGGAAGATAAGAGGGCAGACTAAGATAAGAGGCGGGGCAGACTGAAAGGAGGGAGAGATTTGGCTGCAAAGGGCGCATTTACACATAAAGTCTGTACATTTCGCAAGATAATGGAGTACTGCACATGTACACGGAATACGCGTACGTTTTGCAGTCGGAGAATGCATTAGGTGAACCCTTGAGCGGCGTGAACCGTCGATGTCAATTGACGGTTTCAATCTGCTCTCAAATCCAACGCTCCTACCATTTCGGCCAATAACAAACCAACTCACAAAAGATGAATCACAAAATACACACACAATACAAGAAGTGTGTAATAGTCACACAGGTACTATCGAAATCGAAGTCGAACATGCACATAGACAGACATGTATATGTGTAACGCATGTAACGCTTTCGACAATTTGTATCGAAACATTCAAGCGATGGTTCACGCATGGCAAGAACACAGGAGATCGCCACGTGTCCTTTCGAGAGGTGCAAAAAATATTTCAATTATCAATCAAATTCCATAAAATTGTCCGGGGGCAAACCCTCACAATTGCAGGTAACCCTATCGTGGAGCTGCCATCTGGACACTTCGTCAAAGTGA